>CAUYUJ010016584.1:192500-232500 GCA_963575745.1 Prorocentrum cordatum | reverse complement strand
TGAAGCACGGTGCTCGGACATTGACCCTCGACCCTAGACCTTCGATTCTCGAACCGCACCTCACGATCCCCGAATCTCGAACCCCTATCCTCGATCCTGAACCCCCTTTCCTCGATCCTGGAGCCACAGCGCCGACGCCGACGCCCACGACGCCTCTGCCCACGAGGCCACCGCCGACGACTCCGCCCACGATGCCGCCGAGGACGACACCGACGACGACGACGACGATGCCGCCGTCGCTTCCGCCAACGACGTCGACGTGACAGCCGCTGCCACCGAAGAAACCGACGACGACAACGACAACGACGACGACAACGCAGCCAGGCGACGACGACGACGACGACAGCGACGACGACGACGACGAAGCGGGGCGACGACGATGACGACGACGACGACGGCGACGACGGCGACGACGACGACGGCGGCGGCGAAGCGGGCGCGCGCCACGGGCGCACGATGGGCGCGCGGGCCGGCCTCGGGCACTGGGACGGCGAACGCCTCGCCGCCGTCGCGGCCGCCTGGCGCCGACGGCGTCGGCGTCGTAATACAAGTCAAGAAATATGTAAAACACAAGGAGCCAACATGCATTGTTAAAGTCGGCCAGAGGTTTTTGATTTTTCGGATCTCACGCATGGATGGGGGCCCCGTGACACGAGGCCGACATCTGCGCATCGCGGCACCGACCGCATGGATCAAGCGAGCTTGCGGTCTGAAAAAAACGCGTCTAGAACGGCGCCAAACGACAATTGCGGATACAAGCCCGCCGCTTGAATGAAACCCCCAATGAAGCGTTTCTTTATGCTCGGCGATGACGGGCGTCATGAGGGGGGGGGGGCGGGGGGGAGGTATGACGTAACACTCCTGCCCCCGCCGTGTGGCTCCGGCACCACAGCCGCGCCCGCGCGCACGACGCGACGAGCGACAAGCGACGACAACGACGACGACGACGCGAGCAGCATGTAGGTGGCGATCTGCCCCCCTGCGCCTGTGTACACCACAACGCTCGCGTGCACCACAACGCGCGTGTACACCACAGCGCCTGCGCACATCGCAACAACCGTGTGCAACGCAGCGCACGTGGGCACTGCAGTGCTTGCGTACACTACAGCGCCGGTGTACATGTGCACACCGGAAGCAACCATGTGCAACGCAGCGCCTGTGTACACCACAATGCTTGCGGACGCCGCGGCGCCTGTGCACGCCACAGCGCCTGTCTACACCACAGCATCCGCGTGCAACGCAGCGCTATTGTACACCACACTGCCTGCGTGCATAGGACACGTAGAAGGAGCCTGTACGTGAGGATCTGCTGCGGAAGCGCCACGCCAGGAAATTGCTGATAATCGGATGCGACGTTTTTCCCTCTTCCCTTCTCCTCCACTTCCACCACCTCCTCCTCCTCCTCGTTTTTCTCTTCCTCCTCCTCCTCCTCCTCCTCCTCCTTTTCCTCCTCCTCCTCCTCCTCCTCCTCCTCCTCCTCCCGCTTACCCCCTGTCGTGCGGGTTGGCGCTGCAGCACACGTGTGCAAGTCAGCGTGCACCGCAAAATGGTCTATTGAATCGGCCCACTTGGTTCTTGGACGGCCAATTTAGCTGGAGCGTCGTGGACACAGATGGGATGAGTGACGGTGGTGCGGGCGAACTCGGAAGGACTCGTAGATTCCCTTGGCGTCCCCTTGTCCATAATGATTATGTTCTGGTGTTTTCGGTGGAATCCACAAGCGCTCCATTTTGTTATAATGATTCCTCCGAACATTCTACATACAACAGTGGTGCTGTGTTGCACACGGTTGCTGTGGTGCACGCAATCGCCGTGGTGTACACACGCACTGCAATGCACGCAACAATTGTGGTGCACACTGCTGTGTTCCACACGGCTGATGTGGTGTACGCAGGCGCTGTGGTGTACACAAGAGCTGTTGTGCCCGCGCGCGCGGTGGCACAAACTGGCACTGTGTTGCACGTGGCTGCTGTGGTGTACGTAGGCGGTGTGGTGTACACAAGCGCTGTGGTGCACGCAGGCACTGAGGTGTACACAGGCGTTGTGGTGCAGATCGCCACCTACATGCTGGTACCACCCGTCCCCCGCAAATTCCTTAAACATTCCCAAGCGCCGCCGGCGCGAAGCGTGACGTCATCGACCCCCTCCACCCCCCCCAGATGATTGTCATCGGCCCAGAATATAAAAAAGCAGGCTCCAGCCGCGTCCGCGCGCACGACGACGAGGAGCGCCGAGCGCCGAGCGCCGAGCCACGAGCCACGAGCGACGACGACGACGACGACGACTGCGGACCAGACTCCTATGCGGATTCCTACGCGGACACCTACGCGGATCCCAATACGCACGGCGGCAGTGCCCGGAGCGCACTGGGGGGGGGAGCGTTACGTCAGAGGGGAGGGGGCCATGACGCCCGTCGTGCCCCAAGCAATGAAGAAAGGGTCTCAACGCGCCAATGGCACAGTTCGGGCGGCCAAGGGTTGCGGGGGGGGGCTCCACGTCTGAAAAACTTGCCTCGGACACCCCAAAACTTGTCCGAAACGACACCGGGATTGCCCAAAATGACGCAGGCACCCGTCCATTGCAAGAGAGGCTTCACAAAGCCGCTGTAAAGCACGACGGAGCGCGCGACATGTCACCACGAGTTCCCTGGTAAGCCCCAAAATTCCTCCCCCCCAAGGGGGGGGAGGAGGAAAAGGAGGAGGAGGAGGAGGAGCAGGAGGAGGAGCAAGAGGAGGAGCAGGAGGAGCTCTGGAGGCCCGCGGAGGGCCACCCAGGCGCGCCCCGGGCATGGGCCCAGCCCGGACCCGCGACCAGCGAAATGACAAAGTTTGCGGTTTTGTCGGCGATGGCCACACCTCCCTTTAGCAAACCTCCCCTTTACGGGGAGGTTTACTGAAGGGGAGGTTTACTAAGGGGAGGTTTACTAAGGGGAGATTTACTAAAGGGAGGTTTACCAAGGGGAGGTTTAAGGGGATGGTCAAACCTCCCTTCAGTAAACCTCCCCTTGGTGAAAACGGCCTGGGGCCGAAACCGACGGACCTGGGCCCGCAAGAATGACGGCCGCGACGCCCTCTCGCGGACCGAAAACGGCCGATTCGCTAATCGACGTGTCAGGGTAGGAGGTCTGTCAACCTCCGATTTTGGCCAACTAAACCAAAGTTTGTCCCATTTCACCGATCCGGGCTGGCGAGAGCTCCGAGGGCGGACGTTGCGTGTGCCCCGGGCGGGGGGCCGGGAACGACGCCGGGCCGCTCCCCCGCCCGAGCACCCACATCGACCAGCGGCGTAGCGGGCGCAGCTCCGCGCCTGATGCGCGCGGGCAAAGCAAGTATGCAAATCTTGGCTTACGCGAAGAAATCAAATCGACATTGCTGGATGGCCTTGACAGTGCGCCGGTTAAGGAGCATCGAACCGCGGACAAGCAACCATATGTGGCCTGAGCTCCTGTTCGGGATCCGCACGAACCAACCGAATGGCCCGCGAATCGCACCGCTTGGCGTATTCGTCCGATCGAGATTTGTAAATGTCTGGCATGTTGGCCGTTCTCGGAGAGGCCGGCGGCTTCTCGGGATGGCAGAATTTGCTTGGCTGAATACGCCGGCGGCGGAAACAGGCAACAAGATTGAGGGCACGACGCGTGCAAAGGTGCTGCAACGTCTGCGATAGAACAAACCAGCCAATGAAAGCTACACATTTCTGGCTCCCTTATTCGCGGCGATACCAGGCGATACGGGGGAAGGGGAGGGGGGGCGAGGGGGTGCATGACGTAACGCCCCCGCCCCCGACTGTGATAGGCCGTGGTGCTGGACGCGCTGCGGCAACGTCGGGGGGGGAGGAGGCGTTACGCAGTGGCGGGGGAGGGGCGGAGCGCGCGTTACGGCCCCGAGGGTAAACAACAAATCTCTACTACAGACCTCCCAGATGGGGTCGGGATAGATAGGGGCGGAGGATCGCGCCGCATCGCCAAAGCATCGCAGATGCATCAACGACGCATCGGCGACGTCTTCGACGCATCGGCACCGTTGGCGTGAGAGAAAACGGGGCACCACATCGAGCCGCATCGCCAATCCTTAGGCGATGCGGCGCGACCAACCTACCCCATCTACAGTAGGTGCTCGACCACCAGAAATCTTCAACCCGAAAAAACACAACAAGCAACGTCGGACCAGGACGGCCCAACATCTCAGCGATCCGCCGGTTCTGGAGATGTATCGGGCGCCGCGGCCTTCTCATACACCAGGGGCTCGACCACAAGAAACCTTCCACAAGAAGCCCAACCCTGAGACCCCAGGACGTCCGGGGATTTGTGGTGTGGGAACGCCACGCCTTCCATCGCAAAACCATCGAAACCCAAGAAGCCCGGGGCACCCTGGAGGCGAGCAGGGTACTTCTTGGCGTGGGTCTCCACTGTATTGAAGACGCGCAAGCCTGACTGCTCACTGTGCCTCACCTCCTCTCGCAGCGCTCCCCCCCAAAAAACGGCGGGACATGGCTGGCACTGTCTCCAGCTTCTGGATACCCCCCTCGCAGGGCCCCTGGGCCGTCAAACAGCGACGCGGGATGGGGGTCCACACACTCTGAGGAAATCGAGACCTCGGAATTCTGCGATCCTGCAAGGTCCGGTCTCAGAATGCTGCAGGCCGCGACAACCTGGCCACGTTGTGTGGCACATCGGGGGCGCACTGCTCGCTGTGTATCCTTTAGCATGAAAGCAACAGGTCCTGAGGGAAGCGGGTTCTGGACCACGGGGCTTCCCCCTGGGACCAAATGTTCATCCCGACTGGTTGTTTTACGGTCCTGGGGCCCGGTCCCCGGAAGTACAAAAAAACAGCGGAACACGTCAGGACCCGTTTCAGCCAGGATACGCCTTCCTCCACTGCGATCTCTGCAAAATAACGTTGACATCGTGATCCCAAACAATGTGTCTCTAACAATATACGTTGTGCAACTTACGTGGAGAAATGTACGTGGTGCAATGTATGTTGCGTAACATGTGTCGTGCCGTCTATGCTGTTTTTTACGTGGTGCAAGCGATGTGGTGCAATATACGTGCTGCAATGAATTGTCCATTCCACAGTTCGCGCAATCGTCCCATCCACCCACCCGCAACTCGCTATGCAAAACCGATGCAGCGGCAATGTAGATGAGTGTTTGGAGTTGGCTGGTGCATCTGCGCGGCCGCGCTAGCCCGCGCATGCTCACGCGCGCAGCGGCTGCCTAGTTTGGCGCTATCGGCGAGGCCGCGATGGCGCTGGCCGCTGGGCACTTCCCAACGGGCACTTCAGGACGAGTCTGCGACTTGGGCGGGCGCGGGATCATGGCAACGTCGACAACTGTAGACCCGATTAAGATGCTAACGATGCTGGTGACGATGATGGCAACGACGACGGCAGGACAAGACAACGGCGCCGATGCTGATCACGCCGGCGATGATGACGGCACCCCCGCATCGGCGATCAAGGTTTTGAAAGGAGTTCGTCACGCGCGCGAGGCCGACGCGAGAGTGGCCCGCATGATATTATTTGACTCGGATCGTGCCCCCCGAGCACGCGCGCAAGGACGTTCGAATGGTTTCGACGTGCGCCGCGTAGGGCCCGTCTGGCCGAATTCATGCAAATGTTGGCAAACCGTGAGAATGGATGTTGCAAAACCATGTTTTTTTTGAATGTTTACGAGAAGTTCGATTTGAAATCGGTTCGAAACCCAAGATTGTTTAAGGATTGCGGAATGCGCGCGCGACGACGCGCGCGTGTGCACTTCGTCCCACGTTTTGCAAGGGATTATTGCGGCAGGACGCGCGCAAGCGCGTTCAAGCGACTTCGACACGCGCGCGCGCGAAATTCTGGTAGCACGCTATGAGCACATTGACAGTCAAATGGTTTTCTCACGAATATGCAATAACACGAACGTCTGTTTTTTGGAACATCTTTCATGCGAAACCATTTGCGTTTTTACGTTTTCGGAACAGCCGATTTTGCACTCCTTACGGAACCCAAGATTGTTGACACAAGAACTTTGTTTTTTGTGCAAAAGATGCTTGAAACCGGTTGATTGTTTGATGCACGAATGCGCGCGCATAATACGTTTTTGAAGGAATGATGGGGGGCATCGACGCAAACTGGGCTGGCACGGCATGAATACACATTCAGGATGGGCGATGGGGCAAAATCACCCGTACTTTCAGTACGAGAACGGGGGGAGTTCCATTGGGGGGGCGGGGGGCAGATCCTGATACCCTTGCAGCAGAGGAAAACCTACGTGGAACAGTCAGTACACCTGGCGAAAACGATGCGGTGCAACCTGTGTGACACGGCCTGTGCGGTGCAGCCGACGCGGTGCCGGTCTGCGTGGTGCAGTCTGTGTTGTGCACCATCGGCGGCACTGAGGCGGCGACCGGGCGCCGGCGGCGAGCACGGAGCCACCAGACCGCCAACCGGACCCGACTCCTTGGAAGAGGCAGTAGCAACCCCGAGGTGCAAGCTCCCTCTGGGGAGAGAAGGATGGCCGATCACCGGAAGTATTCGCAACCGCATGGGCATCTTAGGACATGGCTCCCAGGAGGTCTTCGGTGAGACCGAGCACAGGCCAATTGAGGTGCCATTGAACTGGGCCAGGCCGCGGTAACCTCGGGATATCCACTACGCGTAGGAGAAGCCCCACGCTAAAGTAACCTTTGGTGCGCGGGTTCAAAAACGCCCGTGGGGGCCCAACGCAACTGTGCAAGCCACTACTGCCGCGCCACTTCAACGACTCAAAGATCGGCGGTGCGCGACCGGAAATATGTTTTGCGCCAGCGGGCAACCGCGGAATCCCGCCAATTGGATCCGAACGCCCCGAATGGCACTTCGGAAGTGCTGCGAAAACAGACGCTGCGAGGGGCCACCGCGATGAGGTCCGCATCCCGATGACGTCTGACCAAGTCTGGCGTCATGGCCAAAATGGGCCCCATCCGCGGGCCTGGAATATGTCCGAACATCCTTGGGTAAAGTGCAACAGTACAGATCCCCATTTGTTCGAACATACATTCAAGCATATTTAAAAATATTCAAGTGTATTCGAAGATATCCAAAATTCAACCTCGACGATTTGGGACTTGAGCTGGAATTCGGGGCTGGTCCAAAGGCGGAAAACGGGCCGTCTGGTCGACCGGCCCCCCTCGCGAAACTAGTGCGCACTGCAGGGTGCGCCGCGTATGCATTGTTGCCGATTGAAAGGGGGGGGGGGGAGGGGGCAAACCTGGCGCGCTCAGACGCGAGCGTTATCACGCGATGCGGGAGCCAGCGCGAGGTCAAGCCCATTCCACAAGGAAAATCACCCGACCCCCTTGGGGCCAACACCAAAGGTCACTCAGACGAAGGGTCATTCTTACGTGCATTCGTACTAAACCAGACTCACCGGGATTATGCAGAACTGGGCAGGATTTCTGGCCACGGGTATCACAGCGCCGATGCTGATTAAACCATACAGAACTTGTATCCTGATATGTTCTCATTTCTGGACGCCGTAGATCGATATGCCTAGTTGGATGATCAGCAATAAAAGTGCCTAAACGTGCCCCTCATCGTTTAGGAGAGGGGCTCAGTTAAGAGGGCCCAGGAACACTAGGCATAGGGGGCCTCTTTGATCTGCAGGTGTCACGCATGAAACCACCCACCTGTTTCGGGATAGCCCTAAACACTTAGGGCCTATGTAAGCTCGCGAGTTCAATGTTGCATTCACGGCGAAGGGTCCTTAGAACCCCCCCATGGGGGTAACTTATCATTGAACAACTCATTTTGTAGGTGGCCTTATTGACGAACTGGGGTCCGACCGGTAGGGGTAAGTAATTATTGTCTAGAGGAGCATGAGGGGGAGGCGAAAAGAGCAGGAAGAAGAGGACGAGGAGGAGGAGGACGAGGAGGAGAAGGAGAAGGACGAGGAGTGGGAGAGGGGCAAACTAGGTGCGCTCGCGTCATATCTGACGTCCTACCCCTCCCTCCCATCACTTACCATGGCGTAGATATCCTTTCTATTCGCACAGTCGGATGTCGAGCTGGGCAATGATCGCGAGACGGTACGCGATGCATGGTAGAGCCCTGCGTGGCATGACGTAGAACACGGCAAAGCGTAGCATGCCATAATACGGCGTGGCATTGCGCAGTGAAGCGTTGCATCACAAAGCATTGCATCGCAAAACATGGCATCGTACTGCGGCGCAAAACACAACACTGCACACCATGTCATGGCATGGCGCCGGGTCCTTTGGAGGGTGAATGGATCGTATTCGGGAGGTTTGGGCCAGCCTGGAGTCGTGGCTCCATGTCTAGCTCCTTCGGATCCCCGATGGAGAGCACCCGCTGGCCCTGCTTCCAACCTCGTCTTCCCAAAGCAGAAAGGGAGCTCCCGCTTGATACTTCCTGAAAGCGGCGACGTCCCAAAGCGGTGGGGGGCTTCTGCGGCCCAAAAATCAATGAATCGACACTGAATGCATAATCACTTCCGATGGATTCTTCGGGGGCCATTTTCCAAATGTTGGGGCCCAATTGGAAGGACGAAATCGCCTGCGCTGCAGCGGGAGCACGATTTGGAACAACCACAGGCGCAGAAATGGGGCCAACGCTTCAGCGGTAACGCGTTTTGATAACAAACCCAAATGAAAACCCATGTCCCGGGAATCCTGTGCAAAAAACAATACGCAGAGGGTGGCCGGATATCTTCCGGACGTCGTCAGGGGAGAGGGGAGAGTAGCATTCATGCTGTATTACTGTGGACGAGGAGGCGGAGGAGGTATTAGGACCAGCCCTACTCACCGCTGAAGAAAAGTGGGGTGGGGGGGGGGACAAAAACCCAGAAAAAACCCTTAGGGGTTAACGAGTGGATGCGGCAAAACGTGAGACGGAGGGAACTCACGCGCGCCCTTGCGCGGCCCGCTTGCGGGCGAGCGTCCTCGCAGTCGTTCGGACGTCCGTTCCCCGTGCCTCTGTCGGTTCCGCGTCCTCGCCGAGAAAAGAAGGCACGCGTCTGAGCATGCCAAGATGAAGGGGCCCCAGGACACACAAATGAATAATTACACACAAATCACAGGATTCCCCATATTTTCCATATTTTCTGGATTTTCGTCTTCCCCCCCACTGCCCATAGTTTCCCATATTTCCCTGGGAATCGACGATTGCTTGTGTCTGTGTTTTTTCCCCTCCCGACGAGAGGCGAAACATGGACCACCGCCACCGAGAACCCACTGGGGCCAGCCCGAGCCCCGGGCGGTGGCACGTCCGAAGCGTCGGCCCCGCGCTGGGTGGCGGAGGTGCGTGTTTCTCTTCTGGCCCGGGTCGCTCCTGCGGGCAACTCCCGGGGGCCTCCCATACCGTCTTGCCGGCTCCTGCGGATCGGCGCTGAGCGACGCTAAACGACGCAATATCGAGGCTATGCCGACGCTACGTCGGCGCTCCCTCACGGACTCCCAGACGCTAATCGACGCGAGAAGACGCTAAAGACGGCTTGGAGAGGATGTACCTTATGCTGGTCCCATCTTACTCGAGGACCATATCCCAGAAACACTTTCGAGTACCCGGGAAATTGTCGACAAAACGTCGAAGCAGTGTCGAACGAGCGTCTCCCAGGGCCCGACACGTGAGAACCCTCGAGTTTCGGTCTTCTTGTTCGTGCTCGAAATTATTCGAAGTCGCTGATTCGCTTCTCTTGTCAAGATGCACGCGCTGTGGCCACTGATGGCCGTGCACCGCACGGGGGCGCGCGGCGATCGCGAAGCGTCTCGACCCCGACCGCTCACTGGGTGGACCACTGCACGAGACTTGCCCACAAGCCTTTCCTGGGTGTTGGCGCCCACCGCGGTCTGGTATGAAGACGATCTGGACTGAGCGGGCTCCACGAGGTGGAGCCATGTCCGCGACGAAGGTGCGGTGGCTCTCTTACGTCATGCGCTCCCTCGCCTCCTCCTCCTCCTCCGCGCGATGAGAAGGAGCAGGAGGAAGAGGAGGAGGAGGAGGAGGAACAGGAGGAGGAGGAGGAGGGGGAGGAGGAGAGGGAGCAGGAGGAGAAGGAGAGGGGAGCAGGAGCAGGAGCAGGAGCAGGAGGAGGAGGAGTCGTGCGCTCCCTCGAGGAATGAATCACAACAACTGCGTGAACATCTTCTCGCGGAGAGCCGTGCGAAAAAACAAGTTCCTGGGTCGGCGCGGTGGGCCCGCCGGCGGCGCCTCCGAGCACCGCCCCCCGCGCAGCACCGGCCCGGGCGCTGCGCCCCCGCGGCGCCGCGGCACTGCGGCGCCGCGGCACTTGCGCACCCCCTGCGCGCACTGGGCACCAACCGAGGCATGGCACATACATATATGTATATATATATATATATATATATATATATGTATGTATGTATGTATGTATATATATATGTACGTATACATATCTGTAAATATATATACATATATATATATATATATGTATATATATATATACACAGTCGGCCTCGGCTGGACAGGACACGCGAGAGCACACGAGAACCTTCCGAGGGCCACGTCGCCATAGGAGTGTAAGAAGGCACGGGTCGCGAGGCACAGGACACAAGGGTACCCTTGACTTCGCAGGGTCCACCTACTGATCCGGGCCGACTGTATGCCGAAAGCCAATTTGGCGGCGAGCGGGGGGGGGGACATTGATAAAAGGAAGGCAGTCTCAGAAGGCGGCGGGACTTCTCAGATGCCCTCGCGCTTTCCGAGAAGTGTCCCGTGTCTTCGGGGAGGGCTTTACAACACTTGTCAGAAGGCCGGGGGACTTCCGAGCCTTCTGAGAAGGCGTGCCCCCTCTCACTTCCCCTCCTCGCTCGCCGCCGATCAATTTCCTGTGCCCAGTGAAAGCAACCTGCGATACAAAAAATCGGGTTAGATGCAGCGGCGTCCGGAAATACAGTTCAGCGCAGGAGTTGCATCGGACAAGCAACTTCGCGACGAAGTGGTACTTCGTGCGGGGACGAACGCGAAGCCAACGATGTATGGAATGTCACATCGCAAACTACAATACAGAACATCGACGTTGATAGGCACATCGATATCGCCGATGTGGAAGTAAAAATAAACTACCTGATGCCAACCAGGGAAATATCTGAACTGCGAGCGCAAGTTGGAAATGCAGTAAAGGTCAATGCTGGCTGCGACTGTATGAAAGTGAGTCGCCCTTACAAGGTAGAAACGTGTGAGCAAACCAACTGGCTCCCAACGCTCCCCGCTGGCATGGCACCTACACGGAAGGCGCGGCTGCTCCTAAGACCGTCTGCCCACGAAGACCTCGTCGAAGTGAAACCGGCTCCACGGCCCGTACGGCGCATCCCACAGCCCGTCGATGTTGCCGACGGTTGAAGAAGAAAACAAACTCCATAAGCATAAACTTTCGGCGCTCCGCGCGGGGTTCTGGGATCTGCGCTGGACCCCCTTTCCCTGGCGCGCGGAGCGCGCCAAATGCCGCGCTGGAGGCGCCGCCGGTGGGGGTAGCGCGAATCCGAAAAATCCGCGCGGAGCGTCAAACGTTGGTTCACGCCATTGTTTCTTCTTCGAGACGGAGACCTCGAACTCCAGGTCATTGGGCCGCACGATCATGCTCATCTCGGTCAGGCCCTCAGACACCTGATAGGTCTGTTTTCTACCACCACCACCACCATAAGTTGGAGGGGGATGGAGTATTCCTCCTCCTCCTCCTCCTCCTCCTCCTCCTCTTCTTCGTCCTCCTTCTCCTCGTCCTCCTCCTTCCCCCCTAACAACTTATGGTGGTGGTGGTGGTGGAAAACGCGCCCATCAACACCGTCTGCATCAACACCTTCATCTCCTCGGTCCCTACCGGCCGCCCTGCCCGGCGCAGCGCGGAGAGTCGGGATGAGCCCGCTTTGTATCGCCACAGGGACGTGAACATCACCGGCCTGCCGAAGACCTCCCGAGGCCCTGCCGCACAGCCCTCGTCCCCGAAGGCGCCGCCAACCCACTGGGCGTCCTCGCACCCTCGGACCATGTCTAGAAGACGGAGAAACGCCATAAACAGAAACTTGTGGCGCTCCGCGCGGGGTTCTGGGATCTGCGCTGGAACCCGCGGAGGCGCCGCGCAAGGGGGCCCAGCGCGGATCCAAGAAATCCGCGCGGACCGCCACAAGTTTCTGTTATGGCGCTGCTTGTTCTCCGAATGTTGTGGTTGGCGACCATGATCGCGTCCTCCAGGAACGGCATGAAGTCGGAGCTGGCGGCCGTCCGGATCTGGCCGCCCTCGTGGTCGCCCTCGTACACGACGGCGCCCCCGTGCGGCTGGCCGTCGTAGGGCTGCGCCACCAGGAGCTCCTGCCCGCTCACGCGGATCCCGCCGCTGGGCGCGGCGACAGCCCAGCGGCGCGAACGGGAGCGTGGGGAGAGGTCATGCCAAGGCTCGGCGGCGAGCTGAGGGGGGGAATGAGAAGCAGAAGGCCCCCCGAGAAGGCGGCGGGACTCCTCAGAAGCCCCCGCGCCCTCTGAGAAGTGCTTCTGTGCCCTCGGGGAAGGCTCCTGAAACTTTTGAGAAGGCTGGGGGGGACTCCGAGCCTAAGTCGGGCCTGTCCCCCTACAGGGGGATTTGCGACGAAAAAAAAATACACCAAAAATAATCAAAAAATAATGCAACAATAGCCTGGGGACTGTTTTTTGACTATGCTTTGACCTTTTTGGTGTACCGTTGGTGAATCTTTTGTGTTTTGTCGAACATCCCCCTGTATGGGGCACACGCCCGACATAATCCGAGCCCTCTCGAGAACGCCTTCTCCTCCTCGCTTCCCCCCCCGTCGCTCGCCGCCGGGACGGCAGGGCTCTCCCGCCGGAGCCGTGCGGGGAAGGGCCACAGACGTACCCCCCGGGCCGACGCGGCCCCAGCGAGTCCCCGACAGCCTGCCGCAGTGTTCCAGCCGCGGCGCGCGCCGGAGCGCGGCCAGGCGTCCCGAGGTGCGCCTGGAGGCCTTGCCAGGTCGTAGGTCTGCCCTGGGGTATAGGCCTGGCCTCCCCTTGCTGTGCCCTGGCCTTCCAGGGTGCCAGACACTAGCTCTCCAGACCTATAGACCGACCTGGGCTGCGCACTTCAAGCCTCGACAGGGACTCAGGCGTCGAGGTCCTGGTGCTATTTAGCGCTCCTAGAAGCTCAGGGGATGCTGCCTCCTCGAAACACCTCTTGGGAGCCTCTTCTGCTGGGGCAAAGAAAACGGGTCCTGGGGAAAGCGGGCCCACGCACCCCTGGCACCAGCTCCTCGTCTCGAGCCGTCGGTTGACGGACCAGGGGACCCGCGAACGTCCCCAAGACGTCGAAAGCAGCCAGAAACCTCTAGGGCCCGTCGCCCTCAGGACCCGCTCCTCCATGGCGATGCTAACATCGGGTGCGACGAGAAGGGGGTGCTAAGAAGGTCGAGGCTGGTGCAACATGCTCCGAGGCACGTGCGCGAACGAGGGGGTGCTGTGGAAACGACTCGAGAGAAGGAGAGGGGGCCAAGAAGTCTAGAATTGAATCCCACCACCACCCAGGCCCCCGAAAGCCCTGAGATCCGACGGTGCGATAAAATTGCAACATCCCGGAACATCACGATCGGCACCCAAGTCCCCCGCTTTCTGAAACGTGTTTCGAGCCAAACCGACCCGTGATGGTCCTGGGGCCCGAAACCGGGCGAAACGCACGGCGTGATGACATCACACTCCTCAAAAAATACATCAGAAATCCACCGGAATCAATCGCAAACCCGAAAAACGACCAAACGAAAACAAGCGCGCACAGCCTCTCGTGAACGCTTTTTCACTCGGCGTTTCGACATTGGGCGGAAGGGTGGGGGGAGGGGGGGGGTCCGGCTCCGGACATCTGCGTAGTGCGACTGTTCACAAAAGTGCGCCCTATGGGGGAGACTCCGCCCGCTCGAAACAGGTGCCAAAGACAGCCAAGATCTGCTCCAGAGAGGAGTGGCGAGGGGGCGCGAGGGCCCGCGCCGACAGGCAAAACAATGACTAAGAACTAAGAAAATGACCACCTGCTAAAATTAAAAGGATTCCCCCGGGGCAGTAGGCGACCCGAGGAGGAGGAGGCGGAGGAGGAGGAGGAGGAGGAAGAGGAGGAAGAGGAGGACGAGGAGGAGGGGAGGAGGAGGAGGAGAGGAGGAAGAGGAGGAGAAGGAGAGGGCGGAGGTGGAGGAGGAGGAGGGGAGAAGGAGGAGGAGGAGGAGGAGAGGAGGAAGGAGAGGGGGAGGGGGAGGAGGAAATGGAGGAGGAGAGAAGGAGGAGGAGGAGAAGGGAGGAAGAGGAGGAGGGGGAGGAGGAGGAGGAGAAGGAGGAAGGACCAGGAGGAGGAGGAGGAGGAGGACGGCTCGCCTAAGCCCTTCGGAGAAACCCTCCAGCTACAATTGCGCAAACCAGCAGAACAACTACCAGCACTCTCTCCGGAGGACACGGCCGCCCCCTCAAAGCGGCCCCACCGCTCCCGCGGCGCGCCGCCGCGCGCTGGCGTGGATGGCCTGCAGGAGCTCGGCCGGCCCCGCGCGGGCCCCGAGCCGGGCGTTGAGCACCCCGAGGATGGCCTCGCCGCCGCCGCCGCCACCGCCCGCCGCCGCCGCGCCGCGGTCACCGACGCCGCCGCTTCGCCGTCGCCGCCGCGCCGCAGCCGCCGCCGCCGCAGTCGCATCGTCGCCGTCGTCGTCGTCGCCGTCGTCGTCACCGTCGTCGTCGTCGTCGTCGTCGGCGGCATCGGGTTTTCCATCGACTGAGCCTGCTTGGGGCTTCGAGCTTCGACGAGGAGGCAGCTGGGCCGTCGCTGTCGCCGCCGCAATCGTCTCGTCGTCGCCGGCGTCGCCTCGGTGTTGAGGGGGTGGCCCCCGCCGGAGCCGAAGGGGCTCGGGCGCCCACAGCCGCCGTTGGAGGCGCACCACAATCCAGCGGAATTCAGTCCCGTCTGCACGCCGACGGCGCCGGCCCAGAGCACCGAGACGAACCGGCGGCCAGCCCGCTCCTTCAAGAATCCCATAACTGCGGTGGCACCATACATACATATATCTATACACATGTACACATATATATATACACATATATATAGATATCTGCTTGTATGTATATACATCGACAATTTCCCACAACTTGGCATCGCTCGGACCTCCATTTCCCCGTGAATGTGTTTCAAGCTTTATGTACTTTGCAAGATGATCCAGGATGCTCATCAATGGCCTCCGTCAAGAAGACAGCACACGTCCGAGAGATGCCAAGACACACTGCTCGCACTTACATGGAGGAACGAATAATGGCATAAACATACTAACTCCGAGGTCCGCGCGGACTTCTCAGATCCGCGCTGGACCCCCCTCCCTGGCGCGCGGAGCGCGCCAGGGGCGGCGCAGGAGGCGCCGCCAGGGGGGTCCAGCGCGAGGAGTAGGAGGAGAAGGAGGAGGAGGAGGAGGGGGGAGGAGGAGGAGGACGAGGACGAGAGGAGGAGGACAAGGATGATGATGATGAGGAGGAGGAGAGGAGCAGGAGGAAGGGAGGACGAGGAGGAGGAGGAGGAAGAGGAGGGAGGAGGAGGAGGAGGAGGAGGAGGAGGAGGAGGAGGAGGAGGAGGAGGAGGAGGAGGAGGAGGGGGGTGGGCAGGAGGGAGGAGGAGAAGGAGGAGGACGAGGAGGAGGGGGAGGAGAAGGGGGAGGGGGGAGGAGGAAAGGGAAGGAGGAGGAGAGGAGCAGGAGGACGAGGAGGCGGAGGAGGAGGAGGACGAGGAGGAGGAGAAGGGGGAGGAGGAGGAGGAGGAGGAGGAGGAGGAGGGGAGGAGGAGGAGGAGGAGGAGGAGGAGAGGAAAAGGAGGAGGAGAGGAGGAGGAGGAGGTGTGGTGGGGCTTCGTCTGCTGGGCGGCCGTGGGCACCCCTGGGCGTGCCGAGGTTTCGGCTGCTGGGCGGCCGTGGGCGCCTCGTGAGGCTCGTAGGGGCCCCGTGCGCTGGCTGTGTCGAGGTTTCGCCTGGCGGGCGGCCGTGGGCGGCGGCCGTGGGCGCATCGCTGGCGTGACTCACAATCGGTATCACACCATCGATCGCACATGCGATCTCACGATCGATCCCACTGCCGATCTCACTGGATCGACTTCACTATCAGTCTCACGACCGACCTGTATCTCCTTTCAAGATCAATTCATGATCGATCTCAGAATCGATCTCAACTTCCACATCACCAATCTTCAGGCCATCCACTGATTGGGTGTTTCTCTGGTGTAATGTAGTCTGCACCACTTTGGCCCAAGACGACCCCCGGATCGCCCAAGAGGCTTCCGAAAGGGTCCCAATGCGACCCAAAAGCGCTCCAAGAGCGGCCCAAAGAAGCTCCAAAGACTGCTTCCAAGGGCTCCAAACAGGCGAATAGCCCTCCAAGACGGCCCAAGAGGCCCCAAAGAATCCCCAGGCAGCCCCCAACAGGCCCCCAACAAGACACCAGTAGAAGGCATCAGAACAACGATTTTCGATCGGTTGTGTAAGGATGTTGAGGTTCTCGCCTGCTTTGGTTTCCGATCGCCCAAGACGGCCCAAAAAGCCTTCAAGCTATCTCCAATGCTGCCTGCGAGGCTCTCCAGAGGGCCCCAAGTCGGCCAAAGAGGACCCCAAGATCGGCGGCCTCAAAACGCTCCAAAAATGCACCAAGACGGCCCCGGAAGGTCCTCAAGACGGCTTCCGAAGGCGTCAACGAGCCAGGAGCTCCCTGGGGCAAGCCCCAAGAGGCCCAGGAGGCACCCCAAGAGTGCTTCAAGAACCCCTCCGGGAGAGCCCGATGAGGCGAACCACCGCGATGTGTCGTAGGTGCTTGCTGGATTTTAAAGTTCTCGATTGTTTGGGCTTACGACCGCCCCATACTGCCCAATTGGCCTCAAAGATAACTCTGAGACATCCAGGGGGGGCCCCAGAGGGCCCCACGTCGGCCCAAAAGGACCCCAAGACCACCCAAGAGGCTCCCAAGAGGGCCCCGAGGCGGCCCAACGCGCTCCAGAGAGGCACCAAGACGGGTTGAACAAGTCCCCGAGACAGCATCCGAAAGCGCCAGACGAGCCAAGAGCTCCCTGGGACGGCCCACCAGGCCCACAAAAGACACCGAGAGGCCCCAGGAGGCTCTGAAGAGCCCCCCAAAGGTCCACAGGAGACTCACAGGAAGCACCCGGGAGGCCCCAGGAAGGGGGCCCATGAGTCTGGCTCCTCCTCGTCCTCATTTGGTCAATCTCCACTTTCTCCTCCTCCTCCCCCTCCTAGTCTTCCTCCATGCCGCGCGGACGAGGACAAGGTTGAGATCGCGACCCTTCCCAAATCAGACCACTCGCTGAACTGCCGCGGGGCGTGCACTCGACCATCTTCCTACCGCGCCAACGAAGACAAGCTTGAGTTCACGACCCATCCTAGTTCGGACCAGTCGTCGGAACTGCGCTGTTCCTACACTCGGTCTCCTTCTTGCTGCGCTGTTGCACAGGCACGGTGGCGGGGTTGGCCGCAGGCAGCTGGATAGCGGTCCCTCCACATGGCTTGCACCACACAGCCTGCACCACATAGCCTATACCGCATACTTAGCTTGCACCACATACAGTTTGCAGACATTGCTTGCAGCGCACATGTATTGCACCACGTAGCGCGCACCACGTAGCATTCACACCGAAGAGTGCAAGAGCCTACTGTTTAGTGGTCAACCTCGGCCAAGCCAGTGGGCTCTTGCACCCTGGGAGTGCAAGCTATCTGGTGCACGCGATGTGGAGCAGACACGCTGCAAATGATGTTGCGCAATCCATGTGGTGCAAACAATGTGATGCAAGCCGTGTGTGACAATCTATATGGTGTAAGCTGTGTGGTGAAACATGTTGTGCAAGCCAGGTCTGGTGAACGCCATGTGGTGCGCAGCATGCAATGTAAGTTTTGAGCTCAAGCCGGGTGGCGTAATCTGCGTAAGGCAAGCACTGCAGTGCAAGCAGCGTAGGACGCCCACGAAGCGCCCACGGCCGTTCACCAGGCCAAACCTCGACCAATCAGCGCACAGGGCGCCCACGAGGCGCCCACGGCCGCCTACCAGGCGAAACCTCGACTGGAAAAAGAAACTACTACATTAACAGAAACTGTTGGCGCTCCGCGCGGATTTCTTGGATCTGAGCTGGCCCCCCCCCCTCCTGGCGCGCGCAGCGCGCCACTTGCGGCGCCTGAGGCGCAGCCTGGGGGGGGGAGGGGGCAGCGCGGATCCAAGAAATCCGCGCGGAGCGCCACGAGTTTATGCTTATGGAGTTTTTTCTTTTTTTCTTCTTCGATCTACACACTCAGCCAACGCACGGGGCGCCCACGAGAAGCCGACAGCCGCCCACCAGGCGAAACCTCGACACACTCGGCCAGCGCACGGGGCCCCCACGAGGCGCCCACGGCCGCCCACAAAGCGAAAGTTCGACGCACCCAGCAAGCGCACGGCGCGCCCACGAGGCGCCCACGGCCGCCCACCAAGCGAAACCTCGCGCGCGCATACACACACACACGCACGCACGCACGCACGCACGCACGCACGCACGCACGCACGCACGCACGCACGCACGCACGCACACACGCACACAGACACACACACATACACACACACACACGCGCACATGCAGACACACACACACACACACACACACGCACACACACACACCCACACACATGCACACACACACACGCACACGCGCACATACAGGCACACACACACACGCGCACACACATGCACACCCACACACATGCACACACACACACGTACACACACATAACACAAACACACACACAAATATGCACGCACACGCACACGCACACGCAAAAACACACGCAAACGCACACGCAAGCACACCAGCGCACAAGCACACAAGCAAACAAGCACGCACATTCACACACAGGCACACACAACGCACACGCACACGCACACACACACGTACACACAAACACACACACATACACACACACACACGCACACACACACACACACATGCGCGCGCACACACACACACGAACCCACAAACAGGCACACACACATATATCAAATCCCACCAGCCCTCTGGGCGTAGATGGTTTAGGAAGTTTCCTGTTCTACCCCCCTTCTTCCCCTTCGGGGAGGGGCTTACCCCTCCCCCTACCCCCCCCTGGACATGGACGGGCGTTGTCGCGACCCATTGGAGCGTCCAAAACGGCCTCGGCGAGGAAGCCAACATCGTTGGTTTTACTATGGTGTTGGCCCCAAGTTGGCCTCTTGGGGGGCAGGGCTAAGAACAGCTCCCCTGTTCTTTGATCGATGTCCTCCAAGATGGCCCCAAGAGGCCCCCCCGAGGCACCCAAGACGCCCAAGAGCCTCCCAGGGACGCCAAGAGACCCCCAAGACGTCCCAAGAGGCCACCAAGACGCGCCCAAGAGATATCCCTAGAGGCTCCGAGAGGCGTGCAAGAGACCTCTGGCCCTTGTGCTGACCCTCCTCCTCCTGCTCCTCCTTCCTCCTCCTACTCCTCCTCGTTTCCCTCCTCTTTTTCCTCCTCCTCCTCCTCCTCCTATTCATCCTCCTTCTCCCCACTCCATCATCAATCCATCCAGCATCCTCCTTCTCCTCCTCCCTTCTTCGCACGGTTCGGCCGTCCCCCTCTTTGCTCCCGCACTTCCCTGATCACCTCAACTCGCATGTACATCGTTTCTGGATGGACTGGTGGGGATACTTGTTTGATTTGCGGCCCGCAAGGAGAAGTCCAGAGGGCGGTATGAACTGGTGGGGATACGCGAGGCGTCTAGAATTCCTCAGGACAAGAAGCAAGGATCCCCTAGTGCAAGCAGTGCGTGGGAAATCTCTCCCTCCCTCTATCTCTCTCTCTCTCTCTCTCTCTCCCTACATCCCTCCCTCCAACTCTCCCTCCCCCCCTCCCTCCCTCCGTCTCTAGATTCAGACAGGCGCATATGCACGCATGACCTCATCGCGTACGCACACACACACGTATATATATATATATGTGCACACAACATTACATCCATCCATCCATCCATCCATCCATCCATCCATCCATCCATTCATCCATCCATCCATCCGTGCATGCATGCATGCACCTGCATGCATGCCTGGGTGCGTGCATGCATGCATACATCCACATCCACATCCACATAAGCATACACACATACATATGCACATCCACATACGCATACACGTAACTATACATACGCATACACGTATACATACACGTATACATACGCACTTAGGTATACCTGTTCGGTGTCCGCGCGCGCTGAGTTCCCAGGCCGGCGCTGGAACGCGCCGCCCGCCTTCGCGCCCCCGGGGCCCCCGGGCCACGCGCGCGGCTCGGCGCGCCGCTCCCTCCGAAACCTCTCGTGCCGCACTTCCCGGCGGCCACGGAAGGCGTCGTGCGAAGCGCGGCCACCTACGCGCCCCCCCCGGGCCCCCTCCGCCTCCTCCACCTCCTCCCTCCTCCCCCTTCCTCCTTTCCGTAGCCATTTTGGCTCAAACCATTTTGGCTTAAGCCATTTTGGCTCCAGCCATTTTGGCTCAAGGCCCGAGCCGTCGCCGCAGCCATCTTGCCCCGCTCTTGGCAGGCTGTGACGGCTCGGGCCCATGCGTGCAGGCCGCCTCGCCTCGCCCCTGGCGCCGATGCCAGGCGAGCAGCAGGCCAGCCGCGCGCCGCGAGACCCCTACGGACGGCGTTGCAGCCGACCGAGGCCGACGCTTCGTGCAGCTGCGCGACGGCTCGGCTATGCGGCCAGAGTCGGATGCCGGCCTCGTATGAGCGACGTGGCCGCCGTCGTTTGTCGTGGCCCTGCTCCTGGACCCGAGCATGTCCACGGAGATAGACACGCACTTCTCCCTACTGGTGCTGCACCCCGGGGGTCACCCGGGCTCGAGGCGATCAGCGCCCCTGCGGCTGCGGCAGCCGCCCGTTCGCCAAGTGCTACGCCGACCTCCTCGCCGTGTGCTTCATCGCTGCTGCTGCCGCCACGCGTGTTGCCTGCGCAACCCGCCCAAGATCGTGCCGCTGCTGCTGCTGCAGCTCCTCCCGCTCTCGCCCAGGATCATGTTCTACGTCTTCTTGCTCGTGCTGTACCCCCAGAGCTCCCGCCGTGCTCGATAGGCGCAGAGCGTGGCGCTCGTGCGGCGTATCTTGACGCCTCCGGCTACCTGGCTGCTCGCCGCGTGCTGGCGCCGCCGCCTGGCGCTCCTCCCGCTGTGGCGCCGGCTGTGGCCTTTCGCGTTTCACCGCCGCCGGCGCTGTACGACGTGAGCCGATACGTCGTCGGCACGCCGTGCGGGCAATTTGGGGACGTTGACGCTGCTGCTGTACCTGCGTCGAACGCGAAGCTGGAGGCCGGTGCCGTGGCGGAGGCCCCCGCCGCGATGCCCAGCAAGGCTGCCATCAGAGCTGCTGCCCATCTTGCGGCTGCGTGTCCGCTGGCCGCGCTGCGTGACCTCAGCGACGTGCAGCGGCACAGGGACATCGGAAGCTACCCGAAGGGCGAGAAGTGGCAGCCGGCCCTATCGTTTCTCACCAGATGTGGGTGGTGAAGCTGGCGCCCGACATCATGAGCTACAGACCCCAGAACAGCGCGTGCAAGAATCGCAAGCAGTGGCAGCCAGCCCGATCGCTGCCCAAAGACATGTGAGTGGTGAAGCTGGTGCCCGCCATCATGAGCTCCGGGACCCTGATCAGCGCGTGCGAGCAGGGCGAGCAGTGGCAGCCGGCCCTATCGCTTCTCATCGAGATGTGGGTGGTGAAGCTGGAGCCCGACATCATGAGCTACAGCACGTGGCAGCCGGCCCTATCGCTGCTCAGCGAGATGTCGGTGGTGAAGCTGGCACCTTCCATCCTGAACCACAGAACCCCGCCCAGCGCATGCGAGAAGCCCTGGCAGTGGCAGCCAGCCCGATCGCTGCTCATCGAGATGTGGATGGTGAAGCTGGGGCCCGCTATCAAGAGCGCCCGGACCCCGATCAGCGCGTGCGAGCGGGGCGAGCAGTGGCACTCAGCCCTCTCGCTCCTCCGCGAGACGTCGGTGGTGAAGCTGGAGCCCGACATCAAGAGCTACATCACGTGGCAGCCGGCCATATCGCTGCTCAGCGAGATGTGGGTGGTGAAGCTGAGGCCTTCCATCATGAGCCACAGAACCACGATGACGACGACGGTTCGGAGAGTGAGGAGAATAGCACGGTCGACTCCGAGGACTTCGCGTACCCGCACGGTGCCGGCTGGACCGGCCGCGCGTTGACGAGGCGCTCGACGAGGTGGTCGCCGCTGCTGCTTCGGAGCGGCATCCGAAGGCTGAGCGCGTGGCCGTGCCGGACTCCCTGGGACAGCCAGTTGGCTCCAGTGCGGCACGCGACGACCAAAGGAACCGGAGGATCGGTGACACTATCGCTGCTCAAAGCGACATCGAAGCTGCCAGAGCCGCCATTGTGGCCGCATATGCGGCCATCGGCATCCATATGATGAAGTAACATAGAGGTGGGATCATGAATGCATGTTAGGGCTCAGGTACGATGTTCTGGCGTAGGCTCGGCACAGCCTCTGGCGATGGCGCGTAGATAATCGTGTTGCTGTGTATCTATATGCATCTCTTTGTGTGCCGCGAGGGTGCGAATGTGCCTCAGCTTGCACTGCGTCCGCGTGGTAATTCCCGTTGTGGTGCCTCCACGCGGCCTCACTGTTATTGCCAGCTTGTCGTACCAATTCTGCCCTTCCGCGCCTTCCCTCGGACTAGCGTGGAGATAACCGTGCGCCTTTCTGCCGCCGTCTCGTCTTTCGTTTCGTGGCGCCAAGGCGCGAAGATGTGTTCCTTCCCCTCTCAGGAAGACGAATTGTTGCCGGCCCTTGTCATGGATGGTGGAACGTGCCGGAGGTGGAGAGATGATGGGAAGTGGAGGGGATAGGCATCTGCGCCTGTGTCCCAGCCGGCGGGTGCCAGAGCTTAGCGCACTGCGTGATGTGATGGCTCGTCTTCCCATTTGTTCCGCCCATTCTCATCTTGTCCTCACTCCCTCCCGCATCCCTCCACCTCTAGGTCAGAATAGCCTATGACGCTAGCAGTAGCCGAGCCCGAGCACTAGGCTCTAGCATGCCGCCGCTCCAGGGCCGCCGCACTGGGCCGTGAAGGAGGATGGTTATGGGGTGGTTTGGAGGTGGAGAGGAGAGGAGGTTTCGGAGTGGGTTGGAGTTGAACTGCCTTGTCTCGTAGTTGCCATTTGTCGGCCACTACGCGCAGAAACGAGCAGGAGGATGGAGACTTCCGTGTGGTAATTCCAGTTTTGGTACCTCCACGCGGCCTATTTCTTTCGCCGATGTCACGAGAGTAGGAGGTGTTCGGTCTGCGTCCCAGCCTTCTCCCTCCCTCTCGTCATCTTATTGCCCTCCCTCCCTCCCTCCTTCCCCAACTCCCGAGTGCCCTGGACGAGGCACAACACGTCATCATTGTCGCCGCCTTTAGCGTTTGCCGTCCAGTTGCCTACTATGGGGGGTAGCAAGAGATGAGTGGTGAGGTTTGGGAAGGCCTGGACTCCTTGCTTGGGTACGACGCGTTCCGTCCGCTCTGTCGCGGGGGTCCCATCGTACTGTACTGTACTTGTCCACTTGGTGCCCGTGCAGATCCACGCTTTTTAGTTCAGCCGGCCTGCCTGTCTCTTCTTCAAAGTCTCTGCTAGCTGCAGCGCCGCCCTCAGCTGACAGGCAATTTGCTTCATCAGCAGCGCAATCAAACAAATCCCCTTCCTCCTCCTCCTCCTCCTCCTCCTCCTCCTCCTCCTCCTTCTCCTCTTCTGCTTCCTCCTCCATCCTCCTCCTCCCTCCTCCTATTCCCTCCTCCTCCTCCTCCTCCTCCTCTTCCTCCTCCTCTTCTTCCTCCTGCAGCGTGGCCAAAGGGGGGCGGGTCCTCGAAGTCCTACCTCTGCATCTGCATCTGTACCGCGGCGATGGGGTCCCTTGCCTCATCCAGCTCCAGCGGTCGACCACCGAGACGTGAGGACATTGCCCTGATCTCATTATACAGAAAATAGGCTGTGGCTGGTACTCTGAGAGAAGATTGAGTGGGTGCCAAAATCCCAAACCGGTCCAAAGGGAGCGGGGCGAGAGGGCCAGTCAGCTTCTCAAGGAGAGTGCCAAAAATGGGGCAATTCCAATAGTGTGCAAACGCATCTTCACCACCTAGGTCTGGGGGGCACCCACAGAGACAATGCGAATTCGCAGACTGTTGGAACCTACGCTGAGTCAGCCAGTTCTTCGAGAGCGTCCTAGCAGCGGCGGCCGAGTGGGCCACGGGCAAGGAGGCAAGGGCGGTCTGAACGGCAGACCAGTCGACCGTAAGGATACGTGCCCTCTCTTCGGGGAGCAAGTCTAACAGACGTCTGGAAAACAAATCACCTAACGAGTTGCTATACATACAGTTGGACAGTTTATTTACAATCATGCGTTGGATTTTTGGACGGGGGCCTCTCACGGAGCTCTGAAGATGTTGAACCTGAAGAGAACGTACCTCAGACATCACTGGTAGCATTTCATTTCGTTGCCTGGCTGCGACCCCTCCAGCGGGCCCGGCTCCACTGCCAAGACCAGCGAATGCGTGACCGTCACCTTCCTGACGTCGCACTCCCCGTCCATGGGTCGAGGAACCAAATGGCGGCGTGAGCGGGAGGGGTTTTGGAGCTCCGCGCGGGTCTGTTGGATCGGCGGTGGACCTCCCCCCTGCCTGACGCACGGAGGGCACGCCGACGCCGCAGGTTCGGACGGAGGCGGGTTGAGACAACGGCAGCTCAAACTCGATCCCCCAAGCCCTCCAGGAAACCAACCGCACGAGTCCTTCGAGCTGCGCCCAACCGTGGCGACGAGGGCCTCGCCGAAGGCCAACCACCGCCGTCTCGACTGGCCCTTCCTCTGACAGGCGCCGCCATGGGCCATGGGGGCTCCGGCGCCGATCCAAAAAATCAGCGCGGACCTCTTAAAACTTGCGCTTGGAGGCCTGACAGAAAAGGCAGCAGCACGAACACAAGGTTGCGTCCACCAGGGGAAGATGATCCGAGATTGCGGCGTTGGTGGTAATGTTCCGGCCATCTGTGAAGCCCGAGTGTGGCCACCCTCGCCGAGATCGGCATCATCTTCCCTCGGTGGAAGCACACCGCCGAGATTGGTGTAGGTCATCCCCCAAACATCTGGCTGTTCCAAATTTTTCGATGCGTAGGCCCCGCGGTCTGGACCACTTCCCCCGGGCCCGCTTGATGCTCCGAGTGGTGTTTTGACGGCCCCGAGGCCTGGCGAGGGCCTTTTCTTTTGTCCGGCGGGCGCTGACCGAGCGAGCGGGCGCCGACGCGCCGTGCCCAGGACAGGCCACCTGCACCGAATTAGGGAGGGGAGGGGAGGGCCCCCACGACCCCGGCGAGCACAGGGGAGTGCCGAAAAACGGCTAAAAACCTGCCGCTCCGAATTTATCGGAGCGTCGGATCCCTGGGCCCCTAGGCCTCCGAGCTTCTTGAGCAGGGACCGACCGTCCTGGTATTCCTATAGGGCTGCCACGGCATGCTCTAAGAGCCAAACAACGTTCTAAGAACAAAGCTAATGCTCTCAGGATATGAAGCCGATGTATCAAAACAAGGCGGCCTCGGCCAGAAATGTTCGATTGGCATCGCTTGTAAACAACACAAAGTTCTAAGAACATTCGTAGGCGGGCCTATATGCGGGGCGACGAAAGGGGGGTATAGGGGGATGCATCGACCTAGAATCGGCGACACGTCGCCGATAGATCGGCGACAAGCCACCGATAGCGCATTCCCGCTTTCCTGGGCGGGGTGGGGCTACCGGGTCCCTATCGGCGATCAGTGGGCGCTTGGGGGTCGATGCATGCCCCCCCTATGCCTATCCCCCCAATCACCCATTGATCGCCGATAGGGGCCCGATAGCCCCGCCCGCCCAGGAACGTGAGGATTCGCTATTGGTGTCCGATCGCCGATCCATCGGCAGTGTGTCGCCGACTCCAGGTCGATACACTCCCCCTGTGGCAGTCCCCCCGCATCGCTGCCTCTGGCTATAGGCATTCCAGCCAGGACGCCCTGCCACTGCTGGAGCTTCTGCCTGTGTCTGCGTTGGACGCCCGAAATGGGTACGGACAAACATGGGTACAATGCCCAACAGCAAATGTCAAAAACCAACAGCGGCCGCTGTTAGGCAGGCGGCCTTCTGTCTCAAATGGACACAGGCCGCGCCGACACAGACAGCGAGTCCTGCTCAAAATGAACAGGAACTGCTGTTGGGCATTGTACCTGTTCTTTCCGTACCCATTTCGCTCGTGCCGACATCTGCTCCTCGGCTGTTGCGGCCCACCACGGTGCCGCCCCGCACGTCGCTGCCGGCCGTGCACGCGCCCCAGCAGGCCAGCTGCGTGCAGCCGCCCTCGGAGACCTCGCGCGCTGGCGGGCTGCCCCTCGCGGTCGGACAGAGGACGGCACCATATACACATGAATATACACATATAATGCATATATCCTTGAATGGGTATTTGTTTGTATTGTACATACATACATACATACATACATACATACATACATACATACATACATACATACATACATACATACATACATACATACATACATATATATATATATATATATATATATATACGCATGTGCATCTAGTTATATACATGTGTATCTATGTGCAAGACGGTCGAAATAAATCTATACGCGCATGTGGAGTAGAAAGGCGGAACAAAAAGGTGTCCACACAGTAGCAAAGCACATCGAAACACATCGTTCCTTGCAGTAGGAAGGTGGTTGACGTAGATTGGGATCTGGACGCCCCAGAATCCATAATTTACATTACCGAAAGGCATACTTTCCTAACGGGCCCCAGGGAGACACACATAAGTCGTCACAAATGGGCGGATTCCAGAATTTTTGCATGGATGTTGTCCTTCGATCCCACATCTCCCATACTCGCCAATCTTTTCACTTACATGCGTTCATGCGTGTGTTGTCATATTTTGTGCCTCCTGAGTGTCTGCCATCGGGGACGCCTGACAAGACAAAATCAGCAACGTCGGACCAGGGCGGCCAAACATCTCAGAGATCCGCCGGTTCTGGAGATGTATCGGGCGCCGCGGTCTTCTCATACACCAGGGGTTCGACCACAAGAAACCTTCCACAAGAAACCCAACCCTGAGACCCCAGGACGTCCATTGGTTTTTGGTGTGGGAACGACGCGCCTTCCACAGCAAAACCATCGCAACCCAGGAAACCCAAGGCACCCTGGAGGCAAACCGGGTATTTCTTTGCATGGGCCCCCACCGCAGCGTTCCGGAACGCTCTCGAGAGCGTCCAAGGAACGCTTCGGCACGATGCATCTCTGTCCTAGCCCCGCCCGACTTGTGCCTCGGGTGGCGAAACTGGCAGGGTAGAAACTTTCCAGGCGCCCTGGGCCAGGGTGCCCCTGGCCCAGGGGGCCCCCAGGATTAGGTTGGGCACGTCCCCCTCCAGGCGGATTCTAGGCGAAACAGTATAGATAGTAAAAACAAATTCCCCAAATGGCCAAAAATATTCCAACAATCGTCCTTTTTTTTCCCCCCCGCAATGTGTTTGTGTGTGTGTGTTTTTTCCCCGTGCGTTTTTTGCCCACAGTGTTTTTGTGTTTTCTGTGTGTTTGTGTTTTGCTTGTTTTTGTTTTGTTTTTGTTTGTGTGTGTGGTTTTTTCCCACAGACGATTCTCTCCCGACTATGTTCGAATATTCCTCCTGTAGAGGGACAGGCCCGACTTCACCCCAGGAGCCTCGGGGAGCCCAGGCGGACTCATTGAGCGCCCCTCCCGCGAGGCACGGGGAGGGCCCCCCGGGGGGGGCTCCGGGATGCCCGTCGCGCAGAGCGGAGGGCACACCTTTTCGCCATGGGGCACCTCAGGGATGAAAACCTGCGGTGTTTTTCGTCTTCGCTTTCTGGTTGCTGTCCCTAGCTTTGGCTCCAATCCGCCCTCTGCTGCAGGACGACATCGAACCGAAAACGGCCCACGAAATCGCCAAAACACCGTTCGGGTCCACCCCTGGGGCGCCTTCTTAGGGAAACGAACTCTATACACCGACGCTTTTCCCGACCCTGCGCGGAAATTCGCGCAGGAACGCAGATTCTGGTGCATACGGGATCCTGGTGTATACATTTTGCATTGTTTCCTTTGGAAAACGGGGGACAACGTATACACCACACCATCCCGACGTCGTCCCTGACCCTAAACAAGTCGTGGGATTGAAAAACAACCCGCCACTGGTAATGTAAATGTTCCAGTTTGTACCTTCTGTGCACCGCCCGACGGATGTGGCGAGCGCCCCCGAGGGACGAGCTTCTTGCGTAGGCGGCGAGGCGGCGAAAACCGCTCCCGCGAGAAGCCAGATAGGGGCACCAACTGGCGAGTTGGCCGGCGAGCAAAGAGGGGGGGGGGGGGGGGACGGCCGAGAGAAGGAAGGGACGCAGGGACGCCGCAGGGTTTTCGACGAGGAAGCCCGAGGGACGAGTACGGAGGATCCCCTAAACGGAAGAAAGAAAGACTTTTGGGACACCGCGCGGACGTTCTGGATCTGCGCCGAACCCCCCATCCCTGAGACACACAGGGACATACTAATACTATGTCCTCCTTGGAGGCGCGCTTCCGACCCGAACATATAGAATACCCATATTGTAGCATATCGTTTCCCGAGCGGTTTGGCCAGAAAGCGCCCGCCACGAGGCATACTACAAGAGTTCTTGGTGCGTGTCCCCCCCTGGGGGGCGACGCACATATGGTATGAGTATGGTGGGTTGACGCCGAATCCCTGGCGCGCCTCTGGCGCCAGGGGCGGCGCCAGAGGCGCCGCTGGGGGGGTGGGGCCGCGCAAGTCCAAGAAATCTGCGCGGAGCGCCACGAGTCTCGAAATCCCACCAGCCCTCTGGGCGTTGGTGGTTTAGGGCGTTTCCTCTTCCACCCCTCCCTCTTCCCCTTCGGGGAGGGGTTTACCCCTCCCCCTCCCCCCTCCCCGTGGACCTGGACGGGGGGGGGCCGCGAGCGGTCAGAGCGTCCAAGATAGCCTCGGCGAGGAAGCCAACATCATTGATTTTACTACGGTTTTGGCCCAATTTTGGCCTCCTGTCCTGAGGGGGCAACCCTAATTGACGCTTCCCTCTTCTTTGATCGATGTCCTCCAAGATGGCCCCAAGGAGCGCCCAGGAGGCCCCAAGAGGCCCCAAGATGGCCCCAAGAGGCCCCAAGAGGCCCCAAGAGGCCTCCAAGAGGATCCCAAGCGGCCCAAAGAGGCCCCCCCGAGGCACCCAAAACGCCGAAAAAGAACCTCAGGCATGCCGCGCAGGTCCGCGCGGCCTCGAAACTTTTCTGCGCATGCCGCGCTTCGTTGTCTGCAGAGCAGCGGGGTGCACAATAATTACACTTTCCAGCCGCCCTGGGCTCGCGCCGTCGCTCGGACATCCGTCCCTCGCGCACCTGGATGGTCTGGTGTTTGAGTTTTTTTAGGGGATCCACAACGCTTCTGAATTACTCTCGCCGAGAATAAAAAGAAACAAAAAACACAAACGGCTGAAACTTTTGGGGGATCCACGATGCTTCTGCATTACTCTTGCCGAGAATAGAAGAAACAAAAAACAAAAACGGCTGAAGCTCTTGGCGTCCGCGCGGATTTCTCGGATCCGCGCCAGCCCTGGCGCGCGGAGCGCGTCGGGGGCGGCACCGGAGGCGCCGCCAGGGGGGCCCCAGCGCGGGCCCGAGAGATCCGCGCGGAGCGCCACAAGTTTATGTTCATGGCGTTGTTTCTTTTTCTCCTTCTTAGTCTTATGACGATTACTACGATTATTTCTAGGATGGTTATTATCATCTGTAGTATTAGTATTATTATTGTTATTGTTCTTCTTCGTCTTCGAGAGAGCGAGAGAGAAACCCAAAAACTAATAATAATAATAATAGTAGTAATAATAATAATGATAATAATAATAATAACAATAATAATAATAAAACGCAAAAAAATGCGATGCGAAGAGGGGGTGAGCGCACCCGATGGGCGACCCAGGGCGCGTGGCTCCGCCCTCCGCCCTTCCGAGCCTCAGCCGCTTGGCGCCCTTGCCGGCCAGCGGCAGCTGGCCCCGGGCGTGCGCGGCCAGCACGCTCCCGACGCGTCGGGCGGCAACTCCTCCGAGAGGCCCTCGCGGCAGCGACGACGGGCTACCACGCCCGAGTTCACAGAGCGTTCAGCTGGATCAGGCCTCCTTGATAGAGGAAGGAACCAGCGCCATACACATAAACACTTGGCGCTCCGCGAGGATTTCTTGGATCCGCGCTGGACCCCCCTCCCTGGAACGCGGAGCGCGCCAGGGGCGGAGCAGGAGGCGCCGCCAGGTGGGCCACAGCGCGGACCCAAGAAATCCGCGCGGAGTGCCGAAAGCTTATGTTTCGGATTTTCCTCGTGGAAACAAGCCCGATGCCAAACGGGACTAAGCCGGATCAGGCCTCATCGAACAGGCTTGGGCGGGATTCTGGAGCAGGCCCGTCTCCGACCACGGCTCTGCAGGCGCCGATGCCGAATCGAGACTCCCGGGACTTGCACCTCAACGATGAGGGTGGGCGCATTCAGGCAGACGATGTCCACCTCGTCGACCCGGCGACCCAGGGTCTCGACGTAGCCTCCGTCGGTCGCCTCGACGATCCCAGCCACCATGCCCTGGCACTCCTTCATAAACGCCTCCCCCACGGCGAACGCGCCCGAGGCGAACGCTTCGTGCACCACGGAGTACGCCGCGGGCCCGCCCACGAGGTCCTCGATGATAAAGAACTCCAGGAAGTCGAGGACCTGCCGGCCAAGCAGCCTCAGAGGAAGCAGCGTCGACGTGGAAACAAACTTTCGGAGGCTCACGCTGACTTCTTGGATCGGCGCTGGGCCCCCCTCTCGCCTGGGACGGCGCAGAAGGCGCCCCTAGCGTGGTCCAGCGCTAATCTGAGGAGGAACGACAATGGGGGCTGGCTCAGGGAGGGGATATCGACCACCTCCTACAGGCGGATTTTGGATGTAGAATAAAAAAACTGACAATGCTCACACATAGTCCAGAAAAAATCAACACATCGTCCCAAGACTATTATTCTATCATTTGTCCCGTCAATCTTGTGATGTTGGGTCCTCGTTTTGAACGGACGGTCCCCGCATCCCTCCCTCCTCCTATCCTCCTCTCCCTCCTCCCCCCCCTCCCTCTTGGCGCACCCCTCACACGCTTCGTGGCCCCATAGGGAGCTCCATCTGAGGTCCCATTGGCGCAGTTCGCAAGGCGGCGCCGCCCCATTTTGGCACACTCCTCACACGTGTCGTGGCCCCATAGGGAGCTCCACCTAAGGTTCCAGTGGCGCAGTTCGCATGGCGGCGCCGCCCCATTTTGGCACACTCCTCACATGTTTCGTGGCCCCATGGGAAGCTCCACCTAAGGTTCCAGTGGCGCAGTTCGCATGGCGGCGCCGCCCCATTTTGGCACACTCCTCACACGTTTCGCGGCCCCATGGGGAGCTCCACCTAAGGTTCCAGTGGCGCAGTTCGCATGGCGCCGCCGCCCCATTTTGACACACTCCTCACACGTTTCGTGGCCCCATGGGGAGCTCCATCTAAGGTTCCAGTGGCGCAGTTCGCATGGCGGCGCCGCCCCATTTTGGTACACCCCTCACTCGTTTCGTGGCCCCACAGGGAGCTCCATCTGAAGTCCCATTGGCACAGTTCGCATGGCGGCGCCGGTCCATTTTTGGCGCGCACACACGCACACACACACACACACACCTCACACGCTTCGTGGCCCCATAGGGAGCTCCACCTTGGGTCCCTGTGGAGCAGCCACATTTCGGCACACCCCTCACATGTTTCGTGGTTCCACAGGGAGCTCCAACTAAGGCTCCAGTGGCGCAATTCGCATGGCGGCGCCGCCCCATTTTGGCACACCCCTCACATGTTTCGTGGCCCCATAGGAAGCTCCACCTAAGGTCCCAGTGGCGCAGTCCGCATGGCGGCGCCGCCCCATTTTGGAACACCCCCCACACGTTTCATGGCACCATGAGGAAGTCCACCTAAGATCCCACTGGCGCAGTTCGCATGGCGGCGCTGCCCCATTTCAGTATACCGCTCGCACGCTTCGGGACCCCATAGAGAGCTCCATCTAGGGTCCCAGTGGCGCCGTTCGCATAGCGGCGCAGCCCCATTTCGGCACACCTCTCACATGTTTCGTGGCCCCACCGGGAGCTCCACCTAAGGCCCCAGTGGCGCAGTTCGCATGGCGGCGCCGCCCCATTTTGGTACACCCCTCACGTGTTTCGTGGCCCCATAGGGAGCTCCACCTAAGGTCCCAGTGGCGCAGTCCGCATGGCGGTGCCGCCCCATGTTGGAACACCCCTCAAACGTTTCGTGGCGCCATAAAGGGGGGCTCTTCAGGGAAGCCCAACGGAGGTCCCGGCGGCTGTGATTACATGCGTCCAACGCCACCCAACACGGCGTTTTGTGGCCCCATAGGGAGCTCCACCGGAGGCTCCAGTGACTGTGATCACATATGTCCCGCGCCACCAAGTACGGTGCTTCGTGGCCCCGTAGGGAGCTCCACCGAAGGCCCAAATGGCTGTGATCACATGCGTCCCGCGCCACCCAGCGCGGCGTTTCGTGGCCCTTTAAGGAGCTCCACTCAAGGCCCTGGCGGCTGTGATTACATGCGTCCCGCGCCACCCAGTACGGCGGTTGATGGCCCCATCAGGACCTCCACCGGAGGCCCCAATTGCTGTGATCACATGCGTCCCGCGCCACCCACGGCGCGTCGTTGCCCCTAGAGAGCTTCACCGAAGGCCCCAGATGCTGTGATTACATGCGTCCTGCGCCACCCAGTACGGCGCGGAGCTCCACCGAAGGCCCCAGTGGCTGTGATCACATGCGTCCTGCGCCACCCAGTACGGCGCTCCATGGCCCCATAGAAAGCTCCACCGTAAGGCACCAGCGGCTGTGATCACATGCGCCCCGCGCTACCCAATACGGCGCTCTGTGGCCCCATAGGGAGCTAGCTCCACCGAAAACCCTGATGGCTGTCATCACATGCGTGCAGCGCCACTCAGTACAGCGCTTCGTTGCCACATAGGGAGCTCCACCGAAGGCCCCAATGGTTGTGATCACATGCGTCCTGCGCCACCGTACGGCGGTTCGCTGCCCCGCAAGGAGCTTCACCAAAGGCCCCAGTGGCTGTGATCACATGCGTCCCGCGCTACCCAGTACGGCGGTTCGTGGCCCCAGAATTATGGAGCTCCACCGAAGGCCCCAGTGGCTGTGATCACATGCGTCCTGCGCCCCCCCGCCCATTTTGGCACACCCTTCACGCGCCTCGTGGCCCTATACGGAGCTCCACCGAAGGCCCCAGTTGAGACATTCGCATGCCTCCCCACGACCATTTCGGCATACCCCTCACGCGCGTCGTGGCCCTATGTGGAGCTCCACCGAAGGCACTAGCTCCATTTCGGCACACCCCTCACACGTTTCGTGGCCTCATGGAAAGCGCATTGGAAGGCCCCAGTGGCTGCGGCAGCATGCGTCCCCGCCCCATCTCGGCACACTCTTTACACGCTTCGTGGCCCCCACACCGGCGGTACTCACATCTGCATATGGTTGGGCCCTTCGCAAAGATAAGTTCAATGTGTGGACACCCAGGGGTCTGGACAACTTCCCCAAGGTCAAGTTCTCATTCCGAATCGTTTGTTGACGGTCTGGGGGCCTGCTGAGGGGCCCCAAAAGCCGAATCACCACCACCACAGAGCCCAACATCCGGAATGTCACGTGGGCAGACGAACTCGCGATTAGCAACTTTCTGGAAATCACGACACAGAGTCGGAAAACGGAACGCCTCACGACTGTGACGCAGAAAACGGCCTGACTGTGAAGCACAAAATGGAGCGCCCGACTGTGAAGCAGAACACGGAGGAGAAGTTGGAGCAGAGGCAAGGGGAGGAGGAGGAGGAAGATGAGATACTGTCTCTAGCTACAACAGAGGAGGCCCCAAATAGCCCAAAACCGGCCGCTCCCATTTTGTCGGAGCCTCAGATCTCTGGGTTCGCTCCGTACCCACATTTCGGGGGCGGTCGAGTACGGGGTGTCCAAGAAGGGGGTTTGCAAATCATGACCCGAGGCATGTGCGCGGACGAGGGGGGGACCAAAGGCATCCTAAGTGGAAGCCGTGTGAAGCGCACATGAGCAATGGCAATGGAAAAGGAGCTAGCGAGAGCGGCTGTACTCTCGCGCCGTGCTCTTCTAGACGCTTGCCGGCATGGTAGCAACCTCTGACCAATTGGGACTCCTTTGTGAACGTGCATGCACAGCGTGTCTGTGCACCTCGCGCGCCCACACCTGTCTGGGGCTGCCTCGTCGGCGGATTGGCGGTAGATTTCGGAGATCTGGGCTTTCAGGCTTGAAAACGCACTCGCAAACAGGGTGGCCGTCCCCCGTGCGCGCGATCTTGCCCAGAAATAAAAGCTGTTGCTCCAGCACAGTATTGCTCAACTGGCTTTGCCTCGCCTGGCCAAGCGATGAAGCCTGTGTAACGTGACTTATACGATAATGAGGAATGCCCCAGAAAAAGCGCAACAATTGCGCTTGGAATGCGTCTAATGTTGGCACTTCTGCTGTTTTCAACCATGCAGCGTGGAGGCTATACAAAAGCTTTGAAACTACGCCTTCGTGAAACATCTGCACACTTTGTCCGCGGGCAAAACGCTATGATAATAGATGCGAACCAACTTGTCGAACTCAGAACTCGCCGCATTGACGTGCTGAGCGAAGGAGAAGAGGGGGCCGTGAGGTTTGGGAGACATCCTGGCACCGTCCACGATATCCCCCCCTCTGGACGCCCATGGATAGGTCAAACCTGGAGGAAGAAACAACGGCATAAACACAAACTGTTGGAGGTCCGCGCGGATTGCTTCGATCTGCACCAGGCCCCCCTCCTTGGCGCGCGGAGCGCGCCAGGGGAGGCGCCGGAGGCGCCGCGCGGAGCGCCGAAACAAGCGCGGAGCGCCGAAACAATAAGGTTTGCCATTTTTGGACGCCCGACTTATGTGGGATAATTGCTGTCCAGGGCAACTCCGGTTTGGGCCCCCCCCAACGCGAATCTGCGGTTACCCCTGACTGCCCCCAGCCCTGCTGATTCGGAAGGGCTGGACGCCCAAAGTATCCGGGATGACTGTGGTCCTGGGGAACTCCTGTTTGGGCCCCCGAGGCGCGAATCTGTAGCTATCCCTGCCCGTCCCTGGCCCTTACGCTTCCGGGCTCTGACGTTGTTCTTCTTCGATGAAGGGGCCTACAAACACACAAATAAATACGCACACATAACAAGATTCCCCATATTTTCATATATTTTCTGGGCTTCTGTCTCCCCCCCCTTCGCATATTTTTGCATATTTTCTGGGGATCGACGAATACTTGTGTCTGTGTGCTTTTTTCCCTCCTGATTCGAGATCCCCCCGATCCGAGGCCTGCCCTGCGCACGGCCCCGCTCCGCCGGCGCCCCCCACAGGTGCAGCACCGTCAGGCCCTGCACCGCCCAGGGGCTCGACGGCTCCCTGCCGATCCCCTCCGCCCGCGCGTGGGGAGCGGCCAGGGTCTGCTCCAGGTGTGCCCCAGGAGGTGGGCCAACCTTCCACCACCCCTGCCATAGGTAGGACGAGGGATAAGGGAGGATGGAGAGGTCCTCCTCCTCCTCCTCCTCCCTCTCCTGCCTATGGTAGTGGTGGTGGGAAATCGGCGCATCACCGGAGATCCCCTTGGATCTACCTGGAACCGCCAAGATTGACCTCGATTCGGGGAGGTTGCAGGGTACCGATACCGCTACTCCCCGGACCTTTCCCGGGGCGCGTTCGGACCAGACATTTGGAGTGCATCCAGCGGTGGCGACGAGCTTCCCCAAGGAGGCCCCCCAGGGGGGGAACAAGAAGGAAGGATCTGGCAGTGTCGGCACCCTGTTCTCCTCCCACGATCTGCATTGACTTGCCCGGCTTGCTCCCCACAATCGGCGACTAGCGAGGGGGGGAAGTGACAGAAGGCCTTCTCAGAAGGCTCCGAAAGCCCCTGGCATTCTGACAAAAACTGTGCTGAACCTTCCCCGAAGACAAAAGAAACTTCTCAGAGGGCGCGAGGGCTGCCGAGAGGTCCCGCCACCTTCCGAGAAGGCCTTCTCCTTCTCACGTCCCCCCTCGCTCGCCGTCGACACAAGCCGCTGGGCGAAAATCCGCCGAGCCCCTGAAGGACCTTCAGCCGCTCAAGCCTGCCAGGACAGCCTAAAATCGAATTGATAAGTCGAATCGGCGATCGATATGAATCGGATCGGCGGAAATCAGCAGCCGAGTCGGGAGAAGTCGATTCGGCTGCAATCGGCAGAGAAATAAAGCCTCATTGACAGACCGGAATCCAAATCTAGAAAAAGAAAAAGCGCTATACACATAAACTTTTAGCGCTCCGCGCGGACTTCTTGGATCCGCGCTGGGCCCCTTTCCTTGGCGCGGGGAGCGCGCCAGGGGAGGCGCCAGAGGCGCCGCCAGGGATAAGCCAACGCGGATCCAAGAAACCCGCGCGGAGCGCCCAAAAATTATGTTTGCCATTTTTGGACGCCCGACTTATCCGGGATAACTGCTGTCCAGGGTGACTCCGGTTTAGGACCCCCCAGCGCGAATCTGCGGTTACCGTTGACTGCCCCCAGCCCTGTTGATTCGGAAGGGTTGGACGCCCAAAGTATCCGGGATAACTCGACTAGAAGAAGAGAAAGTGGCATTCACATAAACTTTTGGCGCTTCGCGCGGATTTCTTGGATCTCAGCTGACCCCCTGGCGCGCGGAGCGCGCCAGAGGCGGCGCCAGAGGCGCCGCCAGATGAGCCCAGAGCGCATCCAAGAAATCCGCGCGGAGCGCCAACGGTTTGTGTTTCTGGTTCTCCTTCCTCGAACATCGGAGTCCGAAGCCGAATCGAATCGGACTCGGAATCGATCGGAACCGAACCCGAAGCGCAGCGAATCGCAGGCATCGAGACGAGAGCCCTGCAGCCTGCCGCCCGCCACGCCCCGCGCCTCGCCCGTCGGCGGCGTGGCGTGGCGCAGGCCGATCCTGTGGCGTCCCGCAACGGTGCGGCGACGGACCGCGCGGAGGCCTCGCCATCCCCCAGCACCTCACCGCACGGCCCCTCCGAGCGCACGGCTTCGGGGGACCTCGGGTGCCCCGGCCGCCCCGGAAGCGTCCTCGGAGAACGACCCCCGAGTCCCAACACCGTGCGGTGACCCCGAATCCCCACCGACTCGCCCCTCGGGGGCGCGCAAACCTGGCTCCGCGGTCCATGGATGGGGCGCGCGGCCGCCACATCCATGGTAGATCGGGGGGCGGCGCCCTCCCCGGAATGCGGCCGGTGCCGCCTCGCTCGGCGGCGGAAACCCGCGATCCCCCATGGAAACGGGCCCAGTCTTATGTTGTTCCCGTCCGACTTAAGGGCCGCATCCCAGAAATAATTTCGAGCACCCGGAAAAGTGTCAAAAAAGAGTGTCAAAAAAGAATGTCGAAACGGTGTCGAAACAGTGTCGGGCGAGGGTATCCCGGGGCCCGACACGTGAAAACCCTTGAGTTTCGGTACTCTTTGGGGCGCTCGAAATTATTCCTGGTGGTCTAGGCTAAAGTAGGCTGGAGCATCAGAAGACCAGTCGTGAATCCACGCCCCCGTGATCCATGTTAGCGATCGCCTGAATTGGCGGCGCGCACAAGGGGGTGGAGGGAGGGGGGACGGCTTCTTAGAAGGAGGCTGCTTCTTAGAAGGCGCAGGCCTTACATCTATAGACAAGGCCCGCGCCTTCTGAGAAGCAAGGGTGCTTCTAAGAAGCCTTCCCCTCTCCCCCTACCCCCTTCTGCGCGCGACTGACTGAATTCACACGGTGTGGTCGCCACCCAGCTTGGAGGCCCCCGAGATCCGCACGGGCCCCTCGCCATCCGCACCGCCCGGCACGCGCAGGACGCTCGCCGCGCCGCCCCAGGCCCCGCCCGCGCCGAACCTCGGCGGCGCGCGCAGGGGCAGAGCAGGAGATCGACTGCAGCATTGGGGTGCTCGAGTTTTGTTCCCTCCTCCTCCTCCCTCCTCCTTCCTCCTCCTCCTCCTACTCCTCCTCCTCCTCCTCCTCCTCCTCCTCCTCCTCTCCTCCTCCTCCTCCTCCTCCTTCCTCCTCCCTCCTCCTTCCTCTTTCCTTCCTCCTCCTCCTCCTCCTGCTTCCTCCTCCTCCTCCTCTTCCTCCTCCTCCTCCTCAACTACAAGAATCGAGCCTACGGACACAATATGCAGAACCTCCTCAACAGGACAAATCGAACCTACGAACATAACATGCAGAATGTCGGTCGATCTGCGAGCATTCAGCGCATGTTGTCCTCCTCAGGCTCGACGGGGCAAACCATCTTGGGGCAGATCGAGCCTGCAGTCGGCCTACTGGGGGGCAACGATCGGGGGAGGACTGGCAGATGGGGGGTTGCATCGACGTGGAATCGGCGATGCATCGTCGATAGAATGGCGATGGGCCCCTGATAGCGAATCCGCACGTCTCTGGGCGGGGTGGGGCTCTCAGACCTGGGCCGGCACGAGGACGGCAAGAGCATCTCAGGAACTTGCCCGAGGTGACTCGTGGCACCCTTCGCTCTTGGGAGCCTTGGTGTTGAGAGTTGTTGCGCCACTGCTCTCTGCTGGGAGCCCTGTTGTTCAGAGACTCTGACGTCGCCGCTCGCTCTCGGGAGCCTTGCTACTGAGAGCTTCTTACGTCACCGCGCTCTGGGGGGCCTTGGTGTAAAGAGCCTGTTACATCACCGCTCGCTGTTGGGGGCCATGGTGTTACTTGGCATCTCGGGGGCTTCTTTGGGGTCTTTTTGAAGCCCTTTTGGCGTCTTAGGGCCCTCTCGGGGGCCCTCTCGGGGCTCTCCTGGGGCCCTCTTGGGAGCTGGCCCTCCCGGGGCCGTCGTGGGGCCCTCCTGGGCCGTTATGGGGCCCTCCTGGGCCGTTATGGGGCCCTCTTGGGGCGTTGTGGGGCGCTCCGGGGGGCCTCTTCGGCCGTCCTGGGGCGAACTGTGGAGCCTCTTGGCGGCCTCCTGGGCCGTCGGAAGCCCGAAAAGGCGAGACATAAAACACTCACAAAAACCCAGAAGGGAAGTCGATGCGTGTTGCCTCCTCAGGGTCCTGCTGGGGCCCTGTGGGGCTCTCTTGGGGCCCTCTTGGGCCGCCTTGGCGCCCTTCTGGGCCGTCTTGGGGCGTCTTGGAGGCCGTTGGCCATCCTGGACCTGTTCTTGGGGACTCTTGGGGCCTTATTGGGAGCATCATGGGGCCACTTAGGGCCATCCTGGGAGCCTCTAGGGGCCATCTTAGGCAATTTTGGGCCCTCTGGGGCCGTCTGGGAGCCTCTTCGGGCGCCTTGGGGCCCTCTTGGGGGCCTCTTTGGCCATCTTGGGGACATTTTGGGGCCTCTAGGGGCGTCCTGGGTCGTCGGAAGCCCGAAAAGGGGAGAGTCAAAATAACTCACACAAGCGTATGGTAAATCTATGTTTTTGCCTCCTCAGGGTCCTATTGAAGTCCTGTTGGGCTCTCTTGGGGCCCTCTTGGGCCGTCGTGGAGCCCTGTTGGGCTCTCTTGTGGGCCTCTTGGACCGTGCTTGACCGCGGAAGCCCGAAAAGACGAGAATCCAACATACCATACACACACTCACTGACAATCAATGTTGTTTGGTTGGCCTCATCAGGGTCCTGTTGGGGCCCTGTTGGGCAGCCTTGGGGCCTCATTTGACCGGTTGGGCGCCCTTTTGGGCCGTCTTGGGGCGTCTTGGATCCTTCGACCGTCTTGGGGCCTCTCTTGGGGGCCTCTTCGGGCCCGCTTGGGAGCCTCTGGAGGCCCACGTAGGGCTCTTTTGAGGCCGTCTTGGGACCCTGTTGGGCTGTTTTGAAGCCCTTGGCCCGTCTTGGGGCGCTCCTCGGACGTCTTGGG
>CAUYUJ010016584.1:160000-187500 GCA_963575745.1 Prorocentrum cordatum | reverse complement strand
ACAAAGATTCGACCCATTTGTCATGGATTCGAAATCAATTTTGGGGGTGTCTGAATTCTGTAGTCGATTCTTTTTTCCCGACACAAGGTACTCTCCCGGCGACACGAGAAAACGAAACTGAAAACGAAGAGCCCTCCCCCCAACAGGTTAGTTCACAAAACGAACGACGACCGCGGCGGCCCGAAACTCAGTGACTCAAGAAAACGAAAACGAAAACGAACCGAAACCGCGATAAACAAGTCAGTTACAAAATGGATGACGTTCTCACCGTGTCCCCGAATGCGTCCTCGGGCAGGAGCGGCTTGAACCCGAGTTGTGTCTGCTTCTTTGCAGGCGATTCTTGCGGGGCAGTTCCACCCAGAAGCTCCAAGAGTTGGCTGTCAGTGTTCGTCGGCATCGTGAGCAACGCGAGAAACTTGCGGAAACGAGTTCGGCCTTGGTGGGGAAATTAAGAGCCCGATGCTTGGCAACCGCGGCTGAGCCTGCGCGGCAATGGCATTGTCCCCCCCCACACTCCTCAAAGGTGCAAACAACTGCCGAAGAGAAAAACAACGCCGGAAGAAAATTGGAATGAACACTAAACCTTTGCCACCGGAAAACGTTGGAACGAACTTCAGGCAAATCAAACATCAAGAGAGGCGGCGGCCGACGCTGTCATGCGTCGTTCGCCTCATAGACGGAACGACCTCGTGCTCATGGCACACGTAAGATGACCATCGCGCGCGTAGGAACCATTCATACGAACGTGTACTGTGACAGTGCCTACTATGCGAGCGGACCCGCATGTCAAGCATGTCCAAACGTGGCACCATATGTTTACGAATCGTTCGAAGCACCCGCAGGCCCTTGCACGTGCAACTCTGACGAGGGAACAAACACGAAGCGCAACTATACATATTATCTTGAAACCGAGGAACGAAGGACTCCCACGTGAAGTTAGTCAGAAAGACAAGCGACGACGAAAACGAAGCAGCGCGACGGGTAATTAACAATCGAGAAAATGACACCAAACACGAATCGAACAGAGAAAGTAGGAGTTCCGTCAACTCGTGCCGCCGGGAGACTAACGATACGGCTGCTTCCCGGACCTCTCCATGGGTGCGTTCTGTCCAGAACTTCCATGCAAACCCAGCCGTGGCGACAAGGGCCTCACAGGAAGGCGCCCACATGCCCAAACCCAGCAAGGGCAGCACTACCGGCTCCTTCTCAGAAATCTGGTGTCTCGATTTTTAGGGGGGGAACGAAAGGGGGGGGATAGCAAAGGGTAGGGTAGATAATCAGCTCACGTAATTAGCTGATTTTCCCAGCGCCTCCCGGCGCCGGGAGGCGCCCGTGTATCGAGGAATGTGCCCGGCGGCGGGGCCGAAACCAGCTGCATGCAGCAGATTTCGTACCCCCCCCCCTTTCCCTTCGTTCGGCCCGACTCAACACGGGGTCCCGGGAAGTCCCGACCCTTTCCCCATGGCCAGTTCTGCACCCGCGTCGTTCTTTGATGGCCCCAGGGCCCCAGGGCTGGCGAGGGCCACCAGCAGCCGAAAACGACTCATGATGGGCCTGTTTTCCACCACCACTACCAGAAGTTGGAGGAGGAGGAGGAGGAGGAGGAGGAGGAGAAAGAGAAAGAGGAGGAGGGTGAGGAGGGGGAGGAGGGGGAGGAGGAGGAGGAGGAGGAGGAGGAGGAGGAGGAGCAGGAGGAGGAGGAGGAGGAGGAGGAGGGCCCCCTCCCCCTCCTACTCATGGGGTGGAGGCCTGGCTTTCCTCCTCTTGCAGCAGGAACCCAGTGACACACAAACACATGCACACAAATCCCAGGATCCCCCGTGATCTCCACATCTCCTGGGTGTTTTAACTATTCTCCCCCCCCCCCTTCCCAGATCTTCCCGCACCTTCCTGGGGATCGACGACGAGCTGTGTCTGGGTGTGTCTGAGCTGTCTCTGGGTGCTTTTGCCTCTCCTGCAACTGGCGGCCTGCCCCCGCCCGAGCGGTCCACGAAGGCCACCGCCGCGTAGCAGCCCGGCCGCACCCCCCGCAGCAGCGCTCGGCGGGGCCAGGGCCCCGCGGCGGTGGCCGCGGCCGCGGGGCGCGCGCGGCTCGCGCCGAGCAGGGCGCGCCCGGCGGGGCGGCGCCGGCCGACCGCCTCGCCGGGCGGGGCCGCAGGCCCATCCCACTCGGGCGCGGCCGGAAATCGGGAGGCAACTGCTGGGAGGTCCTCGCCGGAAGAACTAGGGAGGCTGGAGCCCCATGTGGGGGCTGCTGCGCCGGAGTGGGCCTCCGACGAGGCAGGAGTAGGCCAGATTCAGCGGGATTATAAGCGGGATTGAGCCGGAGTAAGCGGGATCGAGCCCGATGGAGCCGGATTTCGGACCAGGGCTAGATCGGAATTTGACCTCCCAGGAGTTGCATCCGAAGAGAAGTGCCCCTGGCCCCAAGGTGCCCCCAGGATCTCCAATGGAGGCCCCCACGGCCCCCGGGGCTCAGAGGGGTCCCCAGGGGCTCCAAGGTGGAGCGAAGAGTTGGGGGCACCTCGGGCCCGGGGCACCTTCAGCACAATCCCCGAGTCCTGGGCCCAGCGTCGGCGCAGGCCAAGCCCAGCCCTCCGACGAGGTGGCGTGTCCGATCGCGGCGTCTGCCATCGATCTGGGCCTCTCAGGGTCAGCGGGTCCCCGGGGCCATCAGGCCTGGGCCCAGGGCGCACCTCCGTCCCCTGGGAAGCGGTCGCGCCCCCTGGGGCCGAGCGGTTGCGCAACTCAAAATCGGTGGGTGCCAAGGGAACCTAGGAGACTATTGCTGGGAGGTCTTCGCAAGAACGAGCGGGATCGGGCGAGACTGAGCGACTACAAGTGCTTCGGCAGGATTCCAGTGGGATCGAAGCGGGATTGTGCCGGATCGGCCTGCATCGCCGATGCATGGGCGATGCGCCGCGCTCCTCCGACACCATCTCCTCGGACCCCATCTGGGAGGTCTGGACTTCTCGCAGTGGAGGCCTGGGGTCAGGCCAGGCTGGGCGAGCTGGCCCGCTGGCACCGCCCCCGCGCTTGAGCAGCGGCGCGGGCTCCCCGCCGTGGCAGGGCAGCTCGAAGAGCTGCACCACCACGGCGGGCCCGTACAGCGCGGGGTGCGCCGCGGCCGCGGGCGCGTCCAGGGCAAACCTCGGCTCCACCGCCAGGGCGTGCCCACGTCCACAACTTCGGGGCTCGAGGGACCCAGAACCCCAAAGGTCCAACTGCTGAACAAAAATCACGACGGAGGTCTTTCGCAGTTTGTCGGCCTCTAGGGGCCCTTGTCGAGCCTCGGGGCCGTCAAAACACCGCGCAGGATCCGAGACCTCCAGGGACCCCGTATTGAGCAAAACACGGCATCGGATCTTTAGATGCCTCCCAGATGGGGTCGGAGTAGATGGGGTCGGAGGATCGCGCCGCATCGCCGATACATCGGCGATGCATCGGCGATGAATCGGCGATGCATCGTCGACGTGGACAATGCATCGGCGACGCCGACGTGAAGGAAATCGGGCCCCACGTCGAGCCGCAGCGCCGATGCATCGGCGATGCGGCGCGATCCTCAGACCCCATCTACTCGGACCCCATCTAGGAGGCCTAGAATAGGGAACCGAACTCTATACACCGACGCGTTTTCCAGCCCTGCACTGGAACTCGCACAGGAAAGCGGATACTGGTGCATACGGGATCCTGATGTATACATGTTTCGCTGTTTTCACGGGAAAGCGGGGAAACGAGTATACACAACACCGTCCCGTTTTGTCCCTGATCCTCAAGAAGTCTTGGGATTGAAAAACAGCCCGCCAATGTTACTGCAACTGTTGCCGTTTCCGATAGAATATTTGGAAACGACAACGCCATCATTTCTCTGGAGTCCGCGAGGGACTCTCGGGCCGGCGCTGGGTTCACCCCCCTGGCGCGCGCGCAGCGCGCCCATGGGGGGCGGGGCCGGCGGGGCCGCCAGGGGGGGCCCCGGCGCCGATCCAATCGAGAAGTCCGGGCGGAGCTCCAGCAAACAAATGTTTTGAAGGGGCCCTGGGACACACAAAGAAATACACACAAATAACTGTTATGCGTGAGTATGTTCCACACTCTTCCATCTTATCACATGTTTTCAAATATGTTCCGTATGTTTCTTGCTGTTAACAGGGTTCCCCATATGTTCCAATGTTTTGTTTTCTGGGCTTTTGTCTCCCCCCCCCACTTCCTCTATGTTTTCCACCGTTTTCGGGGGAATCGACGATTCCTTGTGTGTGTTTTCCCTCCTGATGTTTTTTGTGTGGTGTTTTTTGAAATTGGAGGGATCGCGCCCGTGGGCCTCAAGGAATGGTGGATGTGGATCGCGGCCTGCCCATAAAGGCGGGAGGACATCCGTATCCACCAATCCGTGGGATCCTCGGGCAAGACGCCGAAGCGGTGGCTATGTGGACATCTCTTGGCGGCGCACCTCAGCGTGGCGTCCGCGCCTGGGATCATGTTGGCGATCGCCGTCGCTGCCCAGGCCAACTGCAGTATGCGACGCATGCTCGAGCCCATCGCCCCCGGCGTGCTCCGAAACTGCTAAATACCGATGACGACGGCATGGACGGTGATGGCAGCACCCGCGATCCCGATGGTCATGGCCGCACTGGAGATCGAGCAGCTTTGGCATCAAAGCGGGGAGGAAGGATAGGTTGTTCGTGAGATAACAAAATCGATCATAATCAAATTGGGAAGCCGGGTCGAATCGGAACGGGCGTCGGATCGGGCTGCATCGGCACGGAATCGGAGTCATAATGGATCGGCCGCTCCAGGATGCACAGCAACGTCGTGAAAACATCGAGCCGCATCGGACCGCTAGAGCACCATAACCGAATCTGAACGAACAGGCCGAAATCGAAATCGACTCGGATCTATGGAATCGGAATGGACCCATGGATGTATACACTCTACGCGTGCCAGTCTGCGCTGTGGTGTAAACCCTAGCCCAAGATGAGGCGACGACGTTTGTGTTATCGCGGGTGGACTCGCCATCCCGCCAAGCCTCATCGTCGCCGCTCCTCCTCATCCTTTGCCCCTCCTCCCAACACCTCGTCGCCCTCTTCATCACACATTCCACGTCTTCCTTGTCCTCCCCTCGAATCATCCTCCTCATACCTCCTCCAGATTATTTGCCGTCCCCGGCATGTGCAAAGACTCTGGTGATGAAACAGCGCAGCGATGACAAGCGTTCCCCTTCACAGAGCGTGTCCGCCGACTTCCGCATGCAGAGCCCATTTCGGTCCTCGCCAAACCTGCCAGAAACGTGCCCGTACGCGAAGGAGCTACTATCTCCAGCATGCCGCACGAGGATTCTCTCGGAACTCTGCTTCCGCCTGTGCGCAACCCCGTGGTGGCCGTCCGCCCTGCCGTCGGGGGCGGCACCGTTCGCGCGCGCACGCGACTCCCGTCTGCCACGCTCGCCCAGCCCGGTGGCTCAAGCATTGGGACTTGAGGGATGGGCTCCTGAGGACGATAGAAATCAAAAAATCCCCCCCCCAGAATAACCAACCCGACACGCGAATACCTTGAGTAAACGCGCCCAAAGACGGAATCGAACAAGGCAGGGCTGTCCAACCAAACGCCCAAGAACGTTTAGTAAACGCCAACTGTCCAGTCCGGGTGGTTTTTCCTCCCTTGAGACGACGTGCCTCAAACAACCACCCTTGGATACCTTCCTACCCTCAGGACCCCATCCCTCAGGACTCTGTTCGGCGCCGCCTGTGCGCGGCGCCAGCCTTGAACGGGCAATTTTTGTGGCGGCGACTGCGTGGCCAGGGTGTCCCGCTGCAGGGGACGTTCGGCCATCCGCACCAGGGCGCCCAACTCCGCAAAAGAAAATGCCCTGACACGCAAAACACCAACATTTTTTGCCGCCCCTGCGCCGCCCCGAAGGCACTTCCAAAATGCCTGCGGCGCGCGCGACCGTGCGCGGCCCCATCTCTGAATCACTGGTGGGAACGTGCGCCAGCCCCACTGCCCGGCTGTGCCGGCGTCGCTTCTTCGAGGGAGGGCGGGCGGGAGTGGCCGGGGCCCGACGGCCCGTGCGAGCTGGCTACACAGCCCGACTCCTGCTCGTGCTCCTGCTCTTTCGCGTGCTCCTGTCCTCTCCCCACTCGTCGTTCTCCCTGACTCCCTCTCCCTCCACCTTCCCTCCCTCTTTCTTCGCAAACCGACTCCAGTCCCACCAGCCCTCTGGGCGCAGGTGTTCTGGAGCGATTCCTTTTCTAAGTTCCTCTCTTCCCCTATTCGGGGAGGTTGACCTCCCCCCTCCCCCTCCCTGTGCCTGGGCGGTGGGCCTGGGGGTTTGGAACGATGGCCAAAGATGGCTTGAAGAGCGCCTCAGAGAGCCCAAGACGGCCTCCGGGATGACTCTAGATAGCTCGAGTTGGCGGAAGATCGCCCAAGACCAGCTCAAGACGGACTCCAGTGCTCTCCGAGCTCTCCAAGGTCCCCCTAAGAGGTAAAAATTCTTCAAACACCCACGGACAACCATATTTTTTGGCATTCTCGCCTCCGATGGGCTCCTGAGGCCTCGAGATGGCCTTACCATGGCCCAAGAGAGCCCTAGGAGGGGTCCGAGAAGACCCCAAGACGGCCCCAAGATCGCCCAGGAGGCACCCAGGAGCGCCCCAAGAGAGGCCCAAGAAGCAACTGCTCTGTTTCCGAGGGGGAAACTTCATTTCCACTGCTTTTTTGTTGACCGATGGGGCCGAAGATCGTCCCAGTAGGCTCACCTCCAACAGGCCCCCAAGAGGGCACAGAAGGCTCCAAGATAATTCCAAAAGGCTTAAATTACGAGGAGGCCTCCGAAAAGCTCGCGGAGCGAACGATACGCGAAGGCTGGACAGGCTTGACGGGCTTGCTCAGGCCGACCCAAAGCTTCGACTCGACGGCTTCCCCAGCTCTTCGTCCCACTGCATGCTGCCCCACTTCCCTTATGCCGGATGGGCTGGTGGCAATAAGCGAAGCGTCAAGAAGTCCTATGTGGTCAAATTCTCACTCGGCCCCCTCCAACTCCTCCTCCTCCTCCTCCTCCCTATCCCCAGCCTCCTTCTCATCATCCGCCTCCGCCGCCTTCTCCCATCCTCATCCTCCTCCTTCTTCTCCCTCATCCTCCTCATCATCATTAACAACGACATAATCATCAACATCTTTATTATAACCATCACCATCACCATCACCATCAGCATCACCATCACATCGGCATCATCATCATCATCATCATCATCATCATCATCATCATCATCATTAGCATCATCATTAGCATCATCACCAGTATTATCAGTATTATCATTATCATCCGATTCAGCATCAGCATCATCATCAACATCGTCATCATCATCATCATCCTCATCATCCTCATCATCCTCATCAACATCAACGTCATCATCATCATCATCATCGTCATCATCATCATCATCATCAGCATCATCATCATCATCATCATCAACATCATCATCAACATCATCATCATCATCATCATCAGCATCATCATCATCATCATCATCATCATCATCATCATCATCATCATCATCATCATCATCATCGTCATCGTCATCGTCATCGTCATCGTCATCGTCATCGTCATCGTCATCGTCATCATCTCGTTTTGCCCTCCCCCCTCCCTCCGTGAGGGTGCGCGCGCAGGGGCAGGGGGAGGGGGCGAGGGAGGAGGGAGGAGGAAGACGACAACAACGACGAGCACCTGAGGGAGCGGTGCTCGCGCTAGGATGCGCAGATGGTGAAGGACAGATGTGGAAGGAGGCAGCGAGAGGAGGAGAAGGGAGGAAGGGGAGGAGAGAGGGGGGTCGGCAATCAAGGTGCGCTTGCTCCATATCTAACATCCTACCTCTCCCACCCATCCCTTCCCATTGCGCTGGTGTCTTTCCTTATCCGCGGACGTGCGTCACAAGGAACCTGGAACTCTCAAGACCCCATCGTTTTATACGCAATCGGTGACGGATGCTCAGGAGGATGAGAAGGAGAATAATAAGAAGGAGGAATGAGGCCGACGGGGACAAGCAACAGCAGCGGGAACAGGGGTGGAAGGAACGGGAGGCTCAGGAGGACCAAGGGTAGGGCGAAGGAGGTGAAAGGAAGGGGTCGACGATGATGACGAAATATTCGGATCCAGAAACATGGCCTGCGCTGGGGCGAAAGCGCCATTCCGAACGACAGGAGCGGCGCGCCGATCCTAAACTGAAGCCAGCACATAAGAAATGTCAAATATTGGAATCCGATGCGTAAAAAAAACGGGCGCAGAGAGAAGGTCGAACACCTTCCGGACGGAGTCACGGAAGTGAGGAGAGAATGGTGTTCGTACTGTGTGCTCTTTGAGGGCGAGACGGGGGGAAGATGATGAGGATGGCGACGACGACAGCGACCACGAGGAGGAGAGGAGAGGAATAGGACGACGACGACGACGACAACGACGGGCTCCAGACCCGGCCGTGGCGGCGATGGCGACCCGAGGGGCCCAAGGGCCCGAGAAAGCCCACTCTCGACCTTCGACCCTTGGCGACGCCGGCGACGGCGACGGCGACTAGGACGACTACGACGACGACGACGACGACGACGACGACGCAGAGATCGACGAACGGACGGACGGACGACCAACGACCGACTGCGGTTGGGCCGGGGAGCCTGCGGCGCCCGACTCGCGCACCGCCCCAACGAGGAGGTCCTCCTCGGATGCGGCGCCTCGGCGCGGCGGAGCGGGGAATGGGGAGGAGGAGGAGGAGCAGGAGGCGATGGAGGAGGAGGAGCAGGGGAGGAGGAGGAGGAGGAGGAGGAGGAGGAGGGGCAAGAGGAGGAGGAGGGGCAGCAGGAGGAGCAGGGGGAGGAGGAGGAGGAGGAGGAGGAGGAGGAGGAGGAGGAGGAGGAGGAGGGAGGAGGAGGAGGAGGAGGAGAGGGAGAGGAGAGAGGAGGAGGAGAGGAGAGGAGAGGAGAGGAGAGGAGAGGAGAGAAAAGAAAAGAAGAGAAGATAATAGAAGAGAAGAGAAGAGAAGAGGAGAGAAGATAATAAAAGAGAAGAGAAGAGAAGAGAAGAGAAGAGGAAATAAGAAAAGAGAAGAGAAGGAGCAGGGGAATGCGGAAGGGGAGGAGAAGGAGGAAGAGGAGGAGAGGCAGGATGAGGAGGAGCAGGAGGAGGAGGAGGCGAAGGAGGAGGAGGAGGAGCGACCGGGGGCTTCTCCAGCTAAGCACCTGTGAGTGCGAAAATGAATCAAGGGCAACCGAGGCCTCGACGAACCAACACAGTCTGCAACTGCGCAGGCACATCTCCTCTCTTCGGATACAAGCCCTCGTGGATGCAGGGAGGAAAAGGACGAGGAGGAAAAGGAGGAGGAGGAGGGCGAGGAGGAGGATGAGGAGAAGGAGAAGGAGAGGAGGAGCAGAGCAGAGCAGATCCTCATGGAGTCCCTGTCAAGATCACGACCTCGAAGCTCGAAAAAACTTGACTGTACTCTGAGAGGGTTCCTTCGAAACCAGACGACTACCGATGCGAGCCCCTCTCAGGCTCACAGCAAAGACTGCACTGGGCGATGGGCACCCCGATAGGCACGCAGCCCTCAGAGGGGGCCGATACATCAGGCGCGGCGACCTCGTCCTTTCCCCCGCCCACCCGAGCTCGCCCCCCGCCTCCCACTCCCGACGTGTCGGCCACCACGGCCTCGATTCGAAGGCATATTAATTACTGGGATCTCAGGAGCTGTTGTCACTGCGATACCTTCTGGAAGACTAACTGGGGTCCTACTTACTGCCCGAGCAATCTGATCCTGCGTCACACTACCTGCTGCTACAAGTAATGCTAGTCTCTCACTACTGGCCATCATCGGAAATCTGCTGGCTAGCATATCACGACTGTCCTGAACACTGCTATCCCTTTCTGGCGCCAGCTGAGGGGGCGCCTCACGTCCTACTTGTGGTCCTTGCGATCGAGAAACTTCGAGATCTCCCTCTCCAGCGGCCCCCGCGGGGCCGCGCCCGAAAGGAAGGAGCCCCCCTCCACCGCCACCAGCGTCTCCACCATCGGGCCGATCACCGCCCCCATGTTGTGATGAAGATCCACTTTGAAGAGAAAAGTTGCCTTGTCTTTCTGGCCCTCGACCTTGCGATGGATACGAACGCGGAAGTACTGGACTGCACGGGCGATATCTGACAGCGGAACCTTCGCGAGCTTCTCGCCCCAGAACGCGCGCATGTCCACCTTGAGCTTCTCGGCCCTCTGTTTGATAAGAGGGTCCGCCTCCTCTGCCACCGTCTCGGTGGCTCCGTGCTCCCATACTGCCATAAAGATTTGTAGATGAGGAGCGGCGCGTCCTTTGTGATCCACCGTCTCGCCACCGTCTGCGCGCTTCTTCATCTCTTTGCTCGTCTCGTTGTACGCCACTCCTGCCGCGACTGCGGCTGCGATCATGCCCTGGCCTGCGTCCAACTCGTACCTCAAGTACACCGCGGCTCCGAGGTCGGCAAGCTCTCGACTGTTGGCTAAGATTAGCTTGCAGATGACCACGATGATTTTGTCGAACGGGATGCGACCACCCTGGCTGCCCGACTCCTTCTTGCGAGCTTTGGCGTCGGGCTGAGTGCCATCGGCTTCTGGGGAGGCGGCACTCTTGAACCAAGCAGGTCTCTGGAGAGCCTCGACTTCCATGATGAAAGCCGTGAACGTCGGTACTGATCGTACGAGTAGTTGATATGAAGGGCGCGATCTGAACTGGCAGATGGCTTCGGAGATGGCGACAGAGGGACAGCGTATCCTCCCCCACATAGTCACAGCATGGGCACTCATAGGACGGCGGGGTAACCCTCGGGACCAATGTACGAGGTCCGCATGTGAGGCAGTTTCCCTTCTGTTGTGATCGTAGTAGATGACGGGCAGCGGTAACTTGCGTTGCGAACGTCTGTAAACAGTGAACGCATACGTTGCTAGGTGTTAGTGCATGTGCTAGGTTGCGTAGTTGATGACAATGCCGTAGATGTTCCAGTAGCTGCTTACGAGTACTGAAGGCGCTCTTACAGGGCTCCCCATTGAGGTCCATCGGGCACACGAAGGGCAGCTCAACCTCTGCGTGATCTTCAGGCTCTTCGGGAGGGACCACTGGTGGAGCATATCCAGGAGGGGGGATGCAGACAGAGAAAGCTTGGCTCCGAAGCTCGGTCATATCCACCCTCTGAAAATCCTCTGAGGCCTCCAGGTCGGTGAGAAGACGCAAGTCATTGGCAACATCTCGCACGCTCTCGTAGGGGAGCAGCCTGGAGACACGATCCAACTCGGACGCCACCTGTTTTGTCCACGGCGAAGAGTTCGGTGCAGGCCGTCCTGCACTCAGTTGAGGTCGCATGAATTCGATGGGAGACGACCCACATAATGCGCATAAAATCTGAGTGTGTTCCTCAGGGTGCGCACTCCAAGACTGATACAGCTTAACTCTGCGAATCAAGAGCTCCAGCGAGGAGGGGGCCAACTTCCAATGCTCAAGTACCTGTTTAGTCGGTAACGATTTCACGTGCGGCCCCCCCCAGGAAGTAGCTTTCCCCATCATAGCAATACGCCCCAGACGAGCCAGACAGCCATCTAAAATCGTAGTGTCCGTCTCCGTGACCACGAAACTTTCGAGTCCACATAGTAAAGCGTTCTGAACGAACCCGATGAAGAGACTGCGTTTCCATCTTTTCGGGATCCCAAGGCTCCACGCCCTGCCCAGGGAGAAAAAGCCCGAACGAGCCGCCGAACACCTCCTGGAAATCTCAGAACTAGCCGAAGCGCTTAGCTGCAAATAAGGCCCAAGATATCTAGCTTGTTCCCGAACGGGGCCCTGGGGGAGAGAGGGGTCTTGGCGGAGCAGCTGGCGACACTGATAGCCACGGGCAGCGAACAACATAAGGTACTCTTGCTTGGTGCTGTTCTGGCCGTAGCCACAATCCACAAGATAGGAGTCTAATCTGGCATCAACCATCTCAATCTTGGTTGTGAAATCACTCAGCGACATCTGCGGGTCCGCCAGGACAAAACTGTTGATATCGTCAGCGAACTTGTACGTGCTCAGGTCGGCTTGGAGTCCCTGCCAAGATGCTCGCAATCGCTTCGACTGAACATCAGCTTGGGACTATCCGTGCCTCCAGGACAAAATTGGGCGTGCGAATGTACCCACAAAAGCTCGGGCAGCAAAAGGATCCCCCATCGTGTTCCCCTGTGAAGGTCGAACTGTGAGAGGGCCCTCAAGCGCGCCCAGCGAAATAATAGCATTCTTATATCGTTGTTGGCAGAGTGCGTGATCACATTCACGAGAGTGAAGAAGTACGGTTGTGTCCAGCTGGTCCCATAGAGAACTGCCAAACGCGTTAGACATGTCCTTGAGCGTCATGGCGTGTGTGATACCTTGGGCCCGCAGACGCCACGATGTGATCAAAGCCTCCATGACTGCGTCCTCCCGTCGGCGGTGTCGATAGTAGCCGTGGTCCTGGACAGCTGGTGGGGGTCTAAGCAAAGTCGAGTAGTGCGCCTTCCCGAAAGCTGCCATCACATGAACCACTCGACGACCACGGGGACCTGCTAGACTGGATTTGCGTAGGCCGGCTCCTTCTGTCCGATGCCAGTAGAGAGGGCTAACGTTGTGCATCCTGATCTTCGCCAAGCCCACTTCTACCAGAAATTTGAAACCTGAGTTTGTCGGCACACTCATGTCGGATCCCACGCCCTGGCCACGACGCTGCTTAAGAGCCTTCTTTGGGGGGAACAGCATCAGCCAGAGCTCCAATGGTGCCGTGAAATCTGGAACTGCTCGTCGTTTAGCTGCGTGTCGCATCCACCGAATAACTCGATCCACATCCTCTTTACACAAATCAATAATTTCCTCAGAAGACTCCCACCAATACTGCTGACCATCACGTTCTGCACGCCATTCAAGCCAATCCTGGGGTTGAACAGCCATCCCGCCCTGAGAACCTTCAAGAGACCACACATCCAGCCACGCCTGTGAGGTAGGTGCTGCTGTTCGAACAAGAAGCCCATCGCGTTTCTTAGGTCCTATACGAGTGCGTGCCGCTCTACGTGCCACTCTCATTGCTTCCGCCTGCTTCTGGTGATTCCACAAGTCCGTAGCTTCCGCCACCAACTGCGATTGAAGAGCACGAGAGGCTTTGCGTCGGAGAAGACGTTGTTCTTGAGAAATGCGCTTCAGCTCGTTGTCGATGTGCTGGGCCTCCTCAGGGGAGGCATCCATCTTGCCTTCGCGTAAGTCTGCACGTTGATGCAAAAGAAGCCGTCGTGCCCTGCAGTCTGCCTGCCGCTGCGCATCACCGTCAAGCGTCGTCATGCTGAAATGAGTCTGTCCCGCCGTCGTAATACAATCCTCCAGAACCTCAAGGATCTCATCGGGGGAACCGTACTCTCGCAAATAGTTATATGCGCCTCGCTGGTCAAGTTGTTCCTGAACCGAATTGAGAAAGCTAGCCTTGTTCTGTCCACGTTGCAGAGCCGACATCATCTTGTCACGATCCCATCGAAGACGGGTCTGCGGGGCTGTCGGCCCAATAGTGTGCTGCGAATACCACAAAATACATTCTAAAGGTAGGTGATCTCGTGGACTGGGACCTTGGAAAGCCTGAAGCCGAGCACCGAGTCTATGAAGCACATGTGCGTGAGCGATTAAGCCCTCCATGCCCGTGGGGATGAACAAATAATCAACGCGAGACTTGCCACCATCCTGACCGAAATAAGTTGGAATAACAGACGTCCCACGTGCGTTGGTCGCCATCATCTCACGAGTCTGAAGGAGTTCGCGAAGCTGCTCGCCTGCTCCTTTGCGAAGTCGCTCCGGTGACGGGGAATGCACCACCACTGTCTCGACCGATGCTCCTCTCCCTCCTGCAGGCAGGCCGATCCCGTCGTTGGCATCACAGTAGATCACAAGCGTCGTTCTCTGCGGCAGCTCGGAGAGGACAGTGCGGAGCCAATCAATAAGAACACGAACAGTACGAAAATACAGTGGACGGTGCTGGAGACGAGACGGCTTCGGTGGGAAATACAAGCTGATGCCACAAATATCACTCCGTCCTCGTTTCACCCTGACTCCAAGACACCGCCCTTTAGCCTCCGCTGGGGAAGCCCACGTCTGAATAATGTGCTGCTCCTGGAACCCTTTGCCCAAGATGACCGAACACCCCGTACCCGAGTTACTCAGAGGAGCCGATGGACCAAAGGGAGCCTCAATCACTAGACGTCCCTGAACTCGACGACGTAAGACGACGCTCCCAGAGATATGCTGCCTCCGATCCACCGCTTGGGTTCCAGCTAACAAAATCAGGTCGAAGTTCGACGTCTCCACCACCACTTCTTCAAGCCTATCTCCCGTACATGACTGAGGGTTCCACCCCAAGAGACGAAGTTGTTGCTGTGCCATCACCGCCCTGGGAGGAGCGGCCGCAACTGGGGCATGTGAGGCCCCTTCACGATGTACGATGAAGAAAAGAATCTGCCCCTGGAATGGAAGTCTCGATAGAAAGGGGCTAAGGAGAGGAGGAGGAGGAGCAGGAGGATGAGGAGGAGGGGGAGGAGGAGGAGGAGAAGGAGGAGAAGAAGGAGGAGGGGGAGGAGGAGGGAGGAGGAGGGAGGAGGAGGAGGAGGGAGGAGCAGGAGGAGGAGGAGGAGGAGGAAATGGAGGAGGAGGAGGAGTTGGAGTTTTGGGAAGAGGAGGAGATGGAGGAAAACAGGAGGAGGAGGAGGAGGAGGAGGAAATGGAAGAGGAGCAGGAGGAGGAGGAGCGGGCGACGGCGGCCGAGGGCGGCTGATGGCCGACGGGGCCTGCAGGGCCCGCCTCGCGCACCGCCCCCACGAGGAGGTCCTCCTCGGAGGCGGCGCCTCGGCGCGGCGGGGCAGGGGGGGAGGGGGGGCGGAGAGAGAGAGAGAGAGAGGGGCAGCTGAGCACAAGTGACTGTTGCCATGCCTCCTCCTTCTCCTCCTCCTCCTGCTCCTCCTCCTCCTCCTCCTCCTCCTCTTCCTCCTCCTCCTCCTGCTTCTCCTCCTCCTCTTCCTCGTTCTCCTGAGCGGCAGGGGGAGGAGAGGGAGGAGAGAAAGGGAGGGAGTGGGGGGGACGGAAAGGACGTCCACGGCCAAGCAGCCAATGACCCTCGAAAGGAGAGGAAGAGGGAGCTGCAGGCTGGGAGTGAGGAGTATCAGAAAGGAGGAGTCGGTTGGCTGGTCAGTGACGGTCAGTGTGCTCCCGTTGGGATGGTCCGCGGTGAAGTTTCGGTGGGGCCAGGAAGACGAGGCGGTAGGACGTCGAGGGAGAAAGGAGGGAGAACGAAGAGGGGCCGGAGAAGGGACGAAGAGGAGGTTGAGGTGGGGAGGGCGCGTCGGACGAGGGCGGCGCAGGGACCATTGGGGATGGGAGGCAGCAGAAGAGAAGGACGGAGGTGATGGGAGCAGGAGGAGGCTTGAGGGGAACGCAGGAACAAAGAAAGGCGACAGCCACACCACCAGGGCGAGGAGACGCGATGAGGCAAGGGGGGTATCCCTGGTGGTGTGGCCCGCCCCTTTCGCTCGAGGCATCCCCCGCCTCCAGCTCGGGGAGGCATCGTGGACCTCCTCGCTGGAGGTGCGCCCCCTGGTAGTGTCGGTGTCGCTCCTCCTCCCTCCGAGAGAACGAGGGCGGAGGGAGGAGGCTGGTGGCGCGAGCGAGTTCTGGCGGCGAGCGAGGGGGGGAAATAAGAAGCGAGGGCTCCCAACTTCGCGCCTCGCGCTGAGCGAAGCGCGAAGTGCGAATAACTTCGCGCCCTCGCGCCGCCTCCCAGGGGGATGAAGAGGAATCGGAGCCGAACCGCGAAGCGCGAAGAACGTCGGGCCCTAGAGAGCGCCTTGAAGAAAAAGGTCTTCTCAGAAGGCACCGGGGCCCCCCAGAGGCCTCCGCGCCTTCCGAGACATGTGCCGTGTCTTCGGGGAAGGCCCAGAGACCTTATCAGACGACCGAGGACTTCCGAGCCTTCTGATCAGGTTACGTCGGGCATGTCCCCCTACAGGCGGGTTTCGGACGAAGAATCACATGGTCAACACATTCCCAAACATTGCAAAACAAAATTACAAACATCCACACATCGTCCCCAGACTATGTTTTCATTATGTTTGAATATCTCCCCTGCAGAGGGGCAGGCCCGACTGAATGAGAAGGCCCGTCCGACCTCACTGCCCCCCAGGCTGGCCGCCGAAGGGAGGGGGCGCAAGCGAGCTGGCCAACGCCGACCACCCGTGTGGTGCGCGCCTGTCTGCTCTGAGGCCACCTGCGCTTGTGTGTGTGTGTGTGCGTGTTTTCAGTTCGATTCACAAAGGGCCCAAGAACACACGAAGAAATACACACAAATCCCAGGATTCCCGATATTCCCTATTTTTGTTTGACGGTTTTTGTTGTCTTCCCCCCCTTTCCAGATTTCCCATACTTCTACGTAGCACCCCGCAGTCGCGGATAAGAGTGAGGGGGGCGGCGGGACGTCGGCAGTCTGCGGAGCGTTGATGAAGCCCGCCGCAAGCGCAAATGCTTTCAAGCTGTACAACGACCCCGCCGCAGGCGCCGATTTTTTCTCCTTTTTTCCCAACCATCTTGTGGTGTTGGGTCCTCGTTTTGAAGAGACGGTGCCCCGCGTTCCCTCCTCCTCCTCCTCCTCCCGCTGCCCCCTCCCTCCTGCCATCATCATCATCATCACCAACATCATCATCATCATCATCATCATCATCATCATCATCATCATCATCATCAGCAGCATCATCATCATCATCATCATCATCATCATCATCATCATCATCATCATCATCATCATCATCATCATCATCATCATCGTCATTATCATCATCATTCCTCTCCTCTCCTCTCCTCTCCTCTTCTCCTCTCCTCTTCACCCACCCAGTACACTGTTTCGTGGCTCCATAGGGAGCTCCACCGAAGGCCCCAGTGCCCGCGCCCGCATGCGTCACCCACACCCATTTCGGCACACCCCTCACACGTTTCGTGGCTCCATAGGGAGCTCCACCGAAGGCCCCAGTGCCCGCGCCCGCATGCGTCACCCACACCCATTTCGGCACACCCCTCACACGTTTCGTGGCTCCATAGGGAGCTCCACCGAAGGCCCCAGTGCCCGCGCCCGCATGCGTCACCCACACCCATTTCGGCACACCCCTCACACGTTTCGTGGCTCCATAGGGAGCTCCACCGAAGGCCCCAGTGCCCGCGCCCGCATGCGTCACCCACACCCATTTCGGCACACCCCTCACACGTTTCGTGGCTCCATAGGGAGCTCCACCGAAGGCCCCAGTGCCCGCGCCCGCATGCGTCACCCACACCCATTTCGGCACACCCCTCACACGTTTCGTGGCTCCATAGGGAGCTCCACCGAAGGCCCCAGTGCCCGCGCCCGCATGCGTCACCCACACCCATTTCGGCACACCCCTCACAGCTCCGCTCAGTTCGTGCGGGCAGGGAGCTCCACCGAAGGCCCCAGTGCCCGCGCCCGCATGCGTCACCCACACCCATTTCGGCACACCCCTCACACGTTTCGTGGCTCCATAGGGAGCTCCACCGAAGGCCCCAGTGCCCGCGCCCGCATGCGTCACCCACACCCATTTCGGCACACCCCTCACACGTTTCGTGGCTCCATAGGGAGCTCCACCGAAGGCCCCAGTGCCCGCGCCCGCATGCGTCACCCACACCCATTTCGGCACACCCCTCACACGTTTCGTGGCTCCATAGGGAGCTCCACCGAAGGCCCCAGTGCCCGCGCCCGCATGCGTCACCACACCCATTTCGGCACACCCCTCACACATAGGGAGCTCCACCGAAGGCCCCAGTGCCCGCGCCCGCATGCGTCACCCACACCCATTTCGGCACACCCCTCACACGTTTCGTGGCCCCATAGGGAGCTCCACCGAAGGCCCCAGTGGCGGCGCTCACATGCGCATGCGTCCCGCACACCCATTTCGGCACATCCCTGACAGGTTTCGTGGCCCCATCATCCACCGGAGGCCCCAGTGGCGGCGCTCACATGCGTCACCCACACCCACCCAATTCGGCACACCCCTCACACGTTTCGTGGCCCCATAGGGAGCTCCACCGAAGGCCCCAGCGGCCGCGCTCACATGCGTCCCCGCCACCCATCCCGGCACGCCCCTCACAACAACAGGTTTCGTGGCCCCATAGGGAGCTCCACCGAAGGCCCCAGTGGCACCGCCCGCATGCGTCACCACCCGCACCCAATTCGGCACACCCCTCACACGTTTCGTGGCCCCATAGAGAGCTGCACCGAAGGCCCCAGTGGCGGCGCTCACATGCGTCCCCGCCACACATCCCAGTACACCCCTCACGCGCTTCGTGGCCCCATAGGGAGCTCCACCGAAGGCCCCAGTAGCGGCGCTTACATGCGTCTCCGCCACCCATCCCGCCCCCCCCCCCCGCAGCAGCATCATGTTTCGGGGACCCATAGGGAGCTCCACTGGAGGCCCCAGTGGCGGCCCGCACATGCGTTTCCGCCACCCATGTCGGCACGCCCCGCGCGTGTTTCATGTCCCCATAGGGAGCTTCGCCGAATGCCCCAGTGGCACCCATCTCGGCACACCCCTCACACGTTCCGTAATCCTATGGGGAGTTCCATTGAAGATGAAACCCGCAGCTGCGGTACTGACAACTGCATATGGTTGGGTTCTTCGCCAGGCTAATTTCAAAAACAACGTAGGTGGGTCGCGGGTTGGGTCGCGGGTAGGTCGCGGGTGGATCGACTGTGGGTCGCGGGTCGGTCGTGGGCCGGGTCGCGGGTGGGTCGCGGGTGGGTCGAGGGTGTGTCGCGGGTGGGTCGCGAACGGGTCGTGGGGTGGATCGTTGGTGGGTCGCGGTTGGGTCGCGGGGTGTGTCGCGGGTGGGTCGCGAGGTGGGTCGCGGGTGGGTCGCGGGCCAGGTCGCGGGGGGACGACGACAACAACTACAACAACAACAACAACAACACCAACACCAACACCAACAACAACAACAACAACAACAACAACAACACCAACACCAACACCAACACAAACACCAACACCAACACCAACACCAACACCAACAACAACAACAACAACAACAGCAATCATTTTAAGACTGTTCGGCCTTATCTGCTCGAGTGTCCAATCGCGCGTATTTCCCAAACCCTCGATACCAGGCCTCTTCGTCTTCGAACGAACCACTTTTGGGGGGTATACCTTTCTTCCCTGCAGGCCGGGCCCCGGCAAGCGGCGGGGCGGCCGCGGACCGTCGGCCTGGCCAGCGGCAGCGCTGATCGGCGGGGGGGCCGCGGACCGTCGACCCGACCCCAAGAGGGACGAACAGGGGACCGACCACGACGACGACGACGTCGACGACGACGACGGCGGCGACGACGACGGCGACGACGAGCGAAAGCGAGAGCGAGAGAGAACGACAGCAGGGCCACGAAAGACACGAAGTAGGCCACGAAGGGCGACAGCGGGGACACGAAGGGAATGCGTATGGGGCCACGAAGAGCGCGAACGAGCGGGGCCACGAAGGGCACATAATGCGGGGCCACAGAAAGCAACGATGGGGCCACCGAGGGTAGCAACTGGGCCACGTAGGACAGTCAGGGGGCCACACACGGCATCAGCGGGGCCACGACGGGCATGCACATGGGGCCACAACGGGCGCGACTGTTTGCCTGGGTGTCGGGAGCGCGGCGCTTGAGCAAATTGCGAGAAATTCTATCGCAAGGGCGCTATTTTCAGCAAATTGCAAGCAAGTTTCCAGCGAGAGCGCGACTCCAGAGCGCCGGGAGCGATTCCTAAATAATTGTAAGGAACTCCCAAGCGAGAGCGCGATTCCTGAATCCACTGCGAAGAAGTCTCGGGCGGGAACGGGGGTCCCGGCTAAATTGTGAGGAAGTCTCCGGCGGGAGCCGTTGTTGTTGTAACCCGGGGGCCAGGGGCACAAATTCAACATCAAGACTTTCCGTGTCAAAAAAACAGGGTGCGAGCGTCGAGGGGCACACTTTGATTACGAAAAAATAAGCACAGGTGGGGGAGATCAACAATGATTATTCTTCAGAAATGAGAGTTCAACAACAAACATAATCTTCACTACGGATCCGCACTTCAGTCACGCACCCAGGGACAATGAATGACCGCTCGGCCCCCTCACTCTGTGTGTTTTTCCCCTTCTGATCACAGCACGCCCCTCCAACCCACCAAACGAACTGCGCAATCGCGCGAAGGCCGCACCCCTTGAAATTCCTGGGCCCCACAATATTCTGGTCGGAATTCTGTCGGCCCTGCCCCGGTAATTCCAGTGGTACTCTGTGGTCCCTGCCCTGTTGATCCCAGCGGCCCAACTTTTCCCAGCTGGTATCAGGATACGCTGGCAGAGAATGTGTATCTGAAGGGGCGCTGGGACACAAATACGTAGACGCTAATAACAGGATTCCTTATAGTATCCACATTTTCTGTGTTTTTGTCTTCCCCCCCACTTCCCATATTTTCCGATATCTTCCTGGGAATTGAAGATCACTTGTGTCTGTGGTTTCCCACCTCCTGAGTGTAGCGTATACTGAAGCACGAAGCACGAGTGGGATGGGATTGGTGGCCTTGGGAGCCACGGGCACTGGGGTCGAGTGCACTCCCCCCATCGCCCTAATCGATGAGCCATGCCCTGCGGAGGATAAACAAGCACAGCAAGAATAGGATAGGAGAAAGAGAGAGAGAGAGAGAGAGATCACTGGCCTGCTTGCCACGATCCACCCAACGTGCTGGGCGACACGAAGAGTGAGCAGAACTGAGAGCACTACACATTCATATCACATGCATGTAAGAGCTGAGTCTTAGACGGCGATGTCATTCTCAACTTCGATATAGAAAATGAAAGCTGAAAACTGCACAAGGGCGGGACGGTCTGCAGCACTCGCTGCAGCTAATTGTGTGTGCATGCGGATCACGAGACGCCTCTCGATGGGGGGAGCTATGTCCGCAGAGCACCACCACCACCACAACGGCCCCCACGCGAGGGACCACTTCACTGGCGACAGCGCGACTGATGGGAGGAACGAACGCTGGTGCGGGGCCGCTGTGCTCCGACAGCGCCCGACGCCGAGGCGTTCAGAACCGGGCCCGAAAACACGGCCGCAGTGGGGTGGCACATGGACATCATCTGAGGTGCAGGACTCGAGGATCCGTGGGAGAATCCGAGCCCAAATTGGAGATGGGCGCTCACTCAAGCGCGGCGGGAAGCACCGCGCCCGTCGAGATGAGATCTGGGCGAACGACCGAACAACGATCGGGTCCAATGCTTACCGCACGGAGCCGCTGCACCCTCTGTCCCTCGCCGGCGTCCCCCCCTTCGCCTCTCAGGAGGTGAGCGCCCTGCCTTGAGGAATGAGCCCTTCCCCATTCATCTCGGGCGCGGCCTGACCGACCCGAACCCACGCAAGCCATTAGTCGGGCGTGTCTCCCTACGGGTGGATTCTGGACGAAAATGAAAAAGCACTCGTTGAAAATAATAACAAAATCGTCCCCAGGCTATTCTTGGACTATTTTTGAACATTTGGGGGATCGGCCAGGCCGCCCCTGACCTTCACCTCCCTCCCCCCCTCCCCCCCCTCAAACGTCTTCGACCACGGACCCCTCGTTTTAGCTCGGGCATGTCCTCCTACAGGCGGATTTGGGATGAAAGTTCAAGAATACTCAAAAAAACAATAGAGAAATCATGGAAGAATCGTCCCCGAACTATTTTTGAATCATTATTGAAGATTCTCCCTGTAGAGGGACATGTCCGAGTTAACCGTTGTCACCCATCGGCACTGGGCGTCTTCGGCGATCTGTCTGGTGGTCCTCGACGGTTTTCCGGCGGTCTGCAGCGGTCTCTGGCGCGAGAACTGGATGGCTGCGTTCAGCGCTCGCTGTGGTGGTCGTCGACAGTTTCCGGCGGTCTTCAGCGGTGTCTGGCGCGAAAGCTGGAGAGCTGCGGTCAACAAAACATATATATATATATATATACATATATGATCGAACACCGAGACCACCCTACCGCCGCCCACCCACCTTCCCAAACATCCGATGTAATGTTATTTTGTTCGCGACGTGGCGTCTGCCCTGGACCTGGCGCCAAGGTTGCCAAGACCCCTGGCCTCCTGCCTCCTGCTCCTCCCTCCCTCCTCAAATTCCTCCGTCGTCGGCTGCTGCATCGTGGAGTCCCCTTCCCCATCAGTTGGAAAACCGACCGTTTTCGGGGCATCTCCATATTCCACGGTTCTGGCCACAGCGTATTGCCTTGAACCATTCGATCAAACCCTGACAACCGCCCTTTCACCCCGAATCGTTTTCTGATGGACCCACCGTACTATGACTCGACGTTTGTCCTGGTTCTTCTACGCCTGCAATATGCCAAGAAACGGCATGCGGATGCAGAAACTGCACAACAACAACCAGCTGGGAGGTGCCTCCAGCCGCCAGGGAGGCCTAGGGTCCCACCATCCTCTCTGCCGATGACCCTCACAACCCAATCGCTTTCCAATCGTCGTGGTATCCAAATAAAAGCGGGACAAAACACGATACCGCTACTCTCGGGGGTGGCCAAGAGGGGGGCGCCAAAGAGGGGGGGGGAGGCAAATCATGGCAGGCGGCACGTGCGCGGCCCAGGGGGGTGGGGGGGGGGCGGGGACGTAATGAGATAGGAGAGGGCGCCATGAAATCCGGGGAGATACCATGGCCCCCGCCACGAGATCCACCCCCTCCCGGAAGACGCCAATGTTTTTGGGTTCAGGATGTCCGGAATCCGCCATGTGCGAGGAGTTCCGGAGGTGGTGGGGGCGCGCGCCTGGGGCGAGCCACGAAAGGACGAGCAAGCGGAGGAGGCAGATGAGGCGCCATCGAGAGCTCCTCCGAGAGCCCCGCTGTGGACAGCCTCGCCGCAGACAGCACTGGGCAGCCAGTCGGGGGGAACCCGAACCCACACATCCAGCCTCTGGCCCCAGGACGCCCCCAGGTTGCCTCCAGAGGCCCCAAACACGAACGGAGCCCCCAAACCCCCCCGAGAACCTCCCAGGAATCTGACGAGCCTCGTGGACTGCAGTCCTGGACGCGCAGTAGTATATATAGAGGGGCCAGCGGCTGTGGCGTCAGCCTATAGAATCATCAGCCCCCTCTGGGCCGCCCCCGATTCTCCTCGCCTGGACACGTCCCGGGGTGCATGTTGCCAGGGTTCCGAGGAGAGCACGGCCGCGGCGACGCGGGCGGGCGGCCCCCGCCTCGGCAGCCCGTCCTCCCCCCCTGAGAGGCGGGCAAGACCTTCCGGGTGGGCCCGGAAGGGGGCCCAGCGGAGAGGGGGGGCGGTGCAACAGATCTGGTGCAACAGGTCTGTGGGCTGGGAACAGTTCTGGGGTGTGCCATGCAGTCTGGTGCGCACCTGTACACATATGTATATATATAATGTAATATATACATACCGCATAGACCACCCTTCGGGTGATAAGGAGGTGAGGGGGGGGGAGGGACCAACGTCGCACTCGATCGATCTCACTATCGAACTCACTACCGATCTCACAATCGATCCCAATCGATAGATCTCACAATCGATCTGACTATCGATCTCACAATCAATCGCACAATCGATCCCACAATCGAACTCACATTCGGTCTCGCTATTGATCTCATAATCGATATCACAATCGATCTCGCACTCGATCAGACTACCGATCTCACTATCAAACTCACTATCGATCTCTCATTATCGATCTCACATTCGGTCTCACTATCGATCTCACTATCGATATCACTATCGATCTCGCATTCGGCCTCACTATCGATCTCTGTATCGAACTCAGTTTCGATCTCATTATCGATCTCACTATCGATCTCACCATCGATATCACAACCGAACTCACAATCGATCTCACAGTCGGTCTCATCATCGATCTCACTATCGAAATCACTATCGATCTCATTACCGATAGTGATCTCACTACTAACTCAATCGATCGATCTCACAGTCGATCTGACTATCGATCTCACAATAAATTCAACAATCGATCTCACATTCAATCTCACTATCGATCTCACTATCGATATCACAGTCGATCTCACAATCGATATCCCATTCGGTCTCACTATCGATCTCACTATCGATCTCATTATCGATCTCACATTCGGTCTCACAATCGATCTCACTATCGATCTCACAAGCGATCTGACATTCGATCTCACGTTCGATCTCACAGTCGATATCACTACCGATCTCACTATCGATCATCAAAATAAAACATCAACATCGTCATCATCATCATCACCATCACCATCACCATCATCATCATCATCATCATCATCATCATCATCATCATCATCATCATCATCAATATCATCATCATAATCGGGACACCGACGGGACACCGGCGGGACACCGCGGGCCCCCGGCCGCCCGGAAGGGAATCATTTCGTCCGGCCGCGCCTCAGCCACACGGGACACCAGCGGGACACCGCCGGGACACCGCGGGCCCCCGGCCGCCCGGAAGGGAGACATTTGGTCCGGCCGCGCCTCAGCCACACGGGACACCAGCGGGACACCGGCGGGACACCGCGGGGCCCCGGCCGCCCGGAAGGGAATCATTTCGTCCGGCCGCGCCTTAGTCTCAGGAGACTTTCTCTCGCCCGCCCACGCAGCTTCGCCTCGCCCGCACGCACGGCACGCACGAACACGAAACCGAAATCGATTTCCCGGTAAGGGGGCTCTCCGTTCCACTTCGATCTCACCCCCTCACCTCCGATACATACAGAGAGAGAGAGAGAGAGAGCGAGAGAGAAAAAGAGAGAGAGAGAGAGAGCGAGAGAGAGAGAGAGCGAGAGCGAGAGAGAGAGAGAGAGACAGATTGCTGGATTTCCACGTGCAGTACACTAGTAGCAATACAATGCAATATAATTCTCTGGCGCGCGACATTTGCGATACAATTGCCAAAAATCTATCGCAGCACCCCCTTTCAGCTGGACCCCCTTTTGGGTCACACCGACCCGCGCCGTCCCCAGAAAGGTCCATTTCCCTCTGCCGCTGACCGCACCGAGGGGCAACGCCAGGGTGGGCGGGCCGGGCTCAGAGGGGGGGAAACGTCGGCCCGGAATCGGCGATGCCTCGCCGACGGCTCGGCGACAGCCCCCCGACAGCGAACCCGCACGGTCCTGGGCGGTGGTGGCTATCGGGTCCCTCTCGGCGATCCGTGGGCGATTGGGGGCCGATGCGCCCTCACCCGAGCCTCTCAACCTGCTCCCAGCTTCGCGCTTCGCGCTGCGCGAGGCGCGAAAAGCGAATGGCTTCGCGCTCTCGCGCTGCCTCCCAGGGGAGAATGGTTGAGCAGGGACCGACCGTCCGGGCATTCCCGTAGCCATACCACGAAATGTTCCCAGAACCCAGAAATGTTCTAAGAACAACAACAATGTTCTTAGAACGTAAACCCGATGTGTTAAAACAAGACAGTCCCAGCTAGAAATGTTCTAAGAACATTTCGTGGAAACCACAGAAGGCTCTTAGAGCATTGTTTGGTAGGGCTATAGGCGAGCCAGGACGCTTCGCCACTGCTTGAAGGAGGAGGAGGAGGAGGAGGAGGAGGAGGAGGAGGAGGAGGAGGAGGAATCGGAGCCGAACCGCGGAGCGCGAAGCGCGAACCATTTCGCGCCCTCGAGGGCGCCCTTGCTCTCCCTCTCCCCGTCTCTCGTGCTCTTCTGGGCGTGGCTCGCACCTCCCGGGGGCCCTCGCGGCGGCGACCCCGTGGGCACCCGCGGCCCGCCCTCGACGCGGGCCGCTGCTGGAGAGGGCACCCCGAGGCGGCATGGCCGCCGCGGCCCGACGGGCACGCCCGCGAGCTCTCGGACCTCGAGCCTGCCGTCCCCCCCGAAGCCCATCCCCCCCAACGCTACGCCTATTGACTACCTACCAGACCACCCCAACCCAACCCGAAGACCCGAATTTCGGGTTGGGGGGGGTAAGGGTTCCACGCGTGTTTTTTCGATGTTCCCCGACCCCCCCCCACTGGAAATCGACTGTACATTTGAGCCTTCGGGTTGGGTTGGGTGGTTTGGTGGGTGGTGACCTATGTTGCTCCCGTCCTACTTGAGGACCGCATCCCAGAAATGATTCCGAGCACCCGGAGAAGTGGCAACAAAAAGAGTATCGGAACGGTGTCGAGAGCAGCGTCGGGCGAGGGTCTCCCAGGGTCCGACACGTGAAAACCCTTGTCTCTCGGTACTTTTTGGGGCGCTCGAAATTCTTCCTGGCGATCAAGGCGAAAGTAGGCTGGAGCACCAGAACGCTGCGCCTGATAGGACCCCGCGCCCATGGCCGCAGCTCGTGCGCACCCGGCGCGCGCGCGCGGGTTGTTGGGGGTGGCTCCGGGCCGGGAGGCGGCGCTGGGGGGTCTGAGCTGGATGGGCCCCAAGAAAGTCGGCCAAGGGGGAGGAGGAGGCCAAATCCGTCCGTTGGAAATCTATACTCGGGCCCAGCCTGGGGCCCACCTGGTGCAATTTTTGTTCACCAATTTTCAGCCCAGGTTTGTTTTTATTGTCCTGGGGCTGGAAAGCGGCCCCGGGGGGCCCAAAAGGTCAAACGCCTGACCGAAACCAAAACCTCGGACCTGGCCCCCCCCCCTCCCCCGCCCTTCCCTCCCCTTCCTGGTCGCTGGAACCAATGCTGGGCCACCTCAAACCCACAGCCTAAAAGCGCTCCCAGCTTCGCGCTTCGCGCTGCGGGAAGCGCGGAATGCAAACAACTTCGCGCCCTCGCGCCGACCCCCAGGAGAGAAAAGGAGGATGAGGAGGAATCGGAGCCGAACTGCGACGCGCGGGTAACCTCGCGCCCTCGAGGGCGCCCTCGGCTGGGGGGCGCCTCCGAAGTCGTCGCCGGCCTCGATGTCCTCGCCGCGCGGGAGCTCGGCGGCGGACCTGCGGCGGCCGTGGGCGGGCCTGGCGCCCGACCGAGGGCGGTGCAGGCAGGAGGGAGGGAGGAGAAGGACCATTTCAAACTTGGGTCGGGCCTTCCCCCCTACAGGGGGATTGTGGACGACAGCTCAAACAAATACTCCCGAAATGTTAAACATAGTCGAAAAGTCATCTCCAGACATTATTGTTTGGTTAAAAAATATGTTTGGCTAATCCTCCTTCAGAGGGGCACGCCCGACTTGAGACCAGTGTAAACCCACCAAGCATCAACAAGGACGGAACAGACGCTCCCTCCAAGTTCTTCAAAGGGCCCTGCAAGAATTGCTCAGTTCGGGGAATGCCCTGTTGGTAGACAGACGCGAAATAATCTTCAGCCAAGGGAAACACAATTCCTGGGACTTCAAGCGAAAGGCCTCGCCCCGCCCTACCAACACGTCTGGGAGGGCGACGGTGAGGAGTCACTCATCAGAAAAAGGGATAAAAGAAGAGGTCGAGGAGGAGGAAGAAGATGAGGAGGAGGGGGGACACCCAAAAGTTCAATCTCGAT
>CAUYUJ010016584.1:77500-155000 GCA_963575745.1 Prorocentrum cordatum | reverse complement strand
CGTGCGCGCGGGCGTCCACCATGGATGCCCAAATCCGGTTTCCGAGACAATCGCGCGCAACCGCCTGGGGGCCTCGGCAACCTCGCAATTGGCCCAGGGGCCCGCGGGCCCCAGAGAATCGAATACCGAGTTCGCAACTCCGGAAGCATCGGGCGCAGCGCCAGCCAGTCGCTCGTCTCTGGCTGACAGTAGGACGCCTGGAGACCCGGTAAAACCTAAAGAACCGCTTTTCAGAGATTCACAGAACCAGAAACCGGGGCGCGCCAAATTCTCGCGTCCGAACTTCTCTGAGAATCTCTGAAAATCTCTGAACTAGCCCCCCCGCGTGAAACATTCCCATAAACCCAAAACCTCGGAGCTGGCCGAAACTCTCTGAGAGTTTTTCGGCGAAATTTGGCGCGCCCGGATTTCTGGTTCCGAGATCCTCTGAAATCGCGCTGCGGCGGCGCCCAGCAGGTCCTCGCGCGCCCAGGGTGGGGGCCGTGGACATCGCGGGCCGCGATGGTCCCGACCGCGAAGTCCTTCCTCCTGCCCCTCGACGAGTCCACGCTCATGGACACGCTCTCTGCGCTGAGCGCGGACCGCGCCATCCGCCGGCACTTCTGCGCGACGACAGCCAACTGGCCGCCGACGGACCAGGCGATTTTTCCCCGAGCTGCGCGTGCCACCGAAAACGTACAATAGCCCCGGGCTCGGGGAGAAACACTTTCGAAGCATTTTCAGGCCGCCAGCGTCGTGGCTGCCGACACGCCGCGCGCCGACCGAGAGACTAGCTGGGTCCACTACGTCCACGGCGGCGGGCGGGCGCCCAAGAGAGCTGTCGCCACGGTGCGCGCGGCGGGGCGCCCGCCCAACTGCAACCGCAAATGCGGCCTCCATGGCGCCACAGGCGTAATATATGCGACGCATTCTCGGGCCCCCCATCAGCGCATTGGCCAGCGCCCAAGCCCCTGAAACGCAAACCTACTGTGCCCCTCGTGCAAGCCGCGCACCCGCTCACAATGCTCGTGCACACCAGATTTTCTGCCCGCCCTCAACAGTTTAATTGAGCGCCCATGTGTTACTTGGGCTCCTCAAGCCCTCGAACATGATTTGGGAACTTCTGCGAATGCGCGCGCTACGCTCCACAAGTCGGCGTTCTATTTTTCTCTGGAACTCTCCCAGAATCTCTGGTTCCGATTTGTCCCGATCTTCCGCTCAACTGACTACGGGCCCCGGCCGGGCCCCGGGGTCGTCAAGAACCGGCTCAGGAGACGCAGCACCGGCACTGGGGAAATTGGTCGGGACTTCCAGGAGCCCTGTGCTGAAAAAGCAATGCAACCCATCGCTGGGGTCGTTTTGTGGGCGAGGCGCTTTGCAGACAGCCGCTCTGTGCGAGCATCTCCTCCTGCGGCGTTGAGGTCGACGCCTGCGCCTGCTCCTCTTCCTTCCTGACCTCTCACAGTGTTTCGGCAAGTCGTGGTCCGAAAAGGTACAATCAAAAACCCTAATAAGGACGCGCGGTAAGGACGCAAGACCCTTGGAAGCCGAAGTTGGGTTTTTCGGGGCGGCGGACGACGAAAACCCCAAGGACACAAGAGCAAGGAAGAGCAAGGATGCAAGGGTACCCTGAGCAAAGTCGCGCGTCCTTGTTAGGGTTTTTGACTGTAGTGGCCCTGGCTTATGCGATCTCGTAGCTCTCCTGGCCATTGCAGCCCCGAATCCGTTCGGCGGCACACGCCATCGGGAAAATACGCCACGCGGGCGCGCGTAAAAAGATCATTGCAGTATTTGTCGACGCAGTGCTGGGCCCCGGAGTCTCTTGTTTTATCTGTTCCTGCTCCTCGTCGTTGCTACCTTCTCGCATTGCGTGGCCAGGGGGTGGTCAGGAATAAGGGGGTGGAAAAGTAGAACCGCATCTTGGAAGTTAGAGCCTAGAGTGGTGAATGTAATGCATCGAGAGAGAGAGAGAGAGAGAGAGAGAAAGAGAGAGAGAGAGAGAAAGAGCTAAATAATGCGAATCATACTAGTAATCGTAAGAAGAGTAAGACAAAACGAAGCACAACAATAAGAGCCAAACATACAAAAACCATCGCCCATGAAGTAACACAGAAAAGCAAACAGAAACCACCAGGCAACCTCCATGCGCTCCTCCCTCCCCGAACATCTTGAAGAAAAACGGTGAAGGACCAGGAACACAGAGAGGTGGCACGGGGAGACGGAGGAGGCCGGTCCAGGGAAGCGGGAGGAGGGGGCGGCGGAAGGGGCGAGGAGCGACGGCAGCCAGCGTGAGGAGAAGGGTGGAGGGAGGAGGAGAGGGGAGGTGGGCGGAGTAGCGGCAGCAAGACAGGGGATGATGATGAGGAGGAGGAGGACGAGGAGGAGGAATGGGACGAGCAAAAGGAGGAGGAGGAGGAGGAGGAGGAGGAGGAGGAAGAAGAGGAGGAATAGGTCGAGCAAAAGGAGGAAGAGGAGGCGCGAGGACACACGAGGGTGAAATCGCCCGTCTGCGACTCGGGGCCAGGCTCCAACCGATCGCGCTGTTCCCCGCCTCTTAGTGTCGCTGAGGTGGGGGGTGGGGGACGGCACGATTGGTGGCTGCACTTCATCGCGCGCCTGGGATCAGGCGCGTCATGAGGTCGGAATGTTTCCCTCGACGATGCTTGCACCACAACTGTCGTACGTACCCTGGTCTCCGAAGCATCGGGTGGGCGTTCCAGGTTCTCGCCCAGTGACCCTCCGTCGTCGCCGCCTCCTCGCGGCCCCATGCGCTGGCTGGGCGCTCCGGGTGCTTCGCCCGGTGGACGAGGTGCATCTTAAGCGACGGGGAGAAGCAGGGGGGGGGCTGAGGCGGCGGCGGCAAATGGGAAGTGTGGGCGGGAGTGCAGGAGCAGCAGTGCGGCGGGGGCCCACTCTCGCCAAGGTGGAAGGCGCACGGGCCTCTCCCTCTGGCTCCCCCTGCCTCCTCCTCCTCCTCTCCTCCTCATCCTCCTCTTCTCATCCCTCACCCTCCTCCTCCTCCTCCTCCTCCTCCTCCTCCTCCTCCTCTTCTCGTCCTCACCCTCCTCCTCCTCCTCTCATCCTCACCCTCCTTTATCCTCATCTGGTCTCTCCTGCTCGGTCTCCTCTTCCCACCTCCCTCCTGCCACTCCTGCCGCCCAACCGCGGCCTCGCAGCAAGCAGCACCGACCTCCTCAGCACCACCCCCCTGAGATCTACAAGATATCATCTAGACCTGTTGCGATCAGATGGTTCGTCAAGATGGCAGCATGATTTATGCGAAGGATCCGAAGGGGTGCGGCCCTTCTGCGTGTGGCGCTTGTGGGCCCGTCCGAAGGGCCCAGACCCGAAAACGACGGCGGCAACGACGACGGCGGCGACTACGACGGCGACGACGACGACGACGACGACATTGACGACGAGATTGACGGCCACGGCGGTGGACGGTTGCGGCGGCAACGACGGCGGCGGCGACGGAAGCAGCGACGACGACGATGGCAGCGACGGCGACGGCAGCAACGACGACGTTGTCGCCACCGTCGACGTCGTCGCCGCCCGGGCCGTCGCCGTCGTCGTCGTCGTCGGCGTCGTTGTCGCCGCCCTTGTCGTCGTCGTCGTCGTCGTCGTCGTCGTCGTCGACGTCGGAATCGTCGTCGCCGTGTTCGTCGCCGTCGTCGCCGTCACCGTCGTCGTCGGAACCGTCGTCGCGAGGGCGAGGGGGCACGACGCGGCACGCCGCAGATCCATTCGGGCCTGGATTTAGGTCGGGCACGTCCTCCCGCAGGCGGATCTTGGAAGAAAAATGAAAACAGTCAAACTATATCCGAAAACAATCCAAACGAATCGAACAAGCGTCCCCGGACTAGTCTTTGGCTATTCTTGAGCATTCCTCCCGTAGAGGCGCCTTCCCGACTGGAGCCCAGACTTGTCCTGATGGGGGGCACTGTGAAAAGCCCCAGGGATAGGTCGGGCGCGTGCCCCTACAGGCGGATTTTGGAGGACAAATAAAACAAATTCTAAAAAAAATAAAAAATTGTCAAACAATCGTCCCCATACTAGTTTGTTACTATTTTTGAATATTCCTCCTGTAGAGGGACAAGCCCGACTTGACCCCAGGGGCCCTCCACAGAGGCCCGGGGCCCGCCTCGTGAAGGCCTTCCAGCTGTCTCTCGAGGCGTTCTTGAAGGCCCTCCTAGGGCAGGCCTCAGCGGCATCAGGAAAAGGAGAACCAACATCTGATATTTGGGGGTCGGGGAAGGAAGGGCTGTCGGCGCCGCTGCCTTTCCCCTCCTCGCCGCGGCTGGGCGGCTGGATTCGGGAGGAGGAGGAAGAGGAGGAGCAGGGAGAAGGAGAAGGAGGATGGAGGAGGAGGAGTTGCTGCTGCTGCTGCTGCAATCTGCATCGATGTCCATAGCAGTTAGCATAGTTACCTACTTGCGGGCACCGCAGAGCCTGGGTTTACCTCTTGCCAGGGGGCCTGGGACTCAAAAAGGGAGCGCAAGGCCTGGTGCCGCCGCTGAGGGCGCGCACAGCGCCAGCGGTGACACCGCGGCGAGGGGGTGCTTATCGGCTCTCGCGAGCCAGTTCTCTGAGTCTGACTCTAGTCCTGAGGGCCTCCAGCCTATCCTCCCAGCGCCTGCTACTGAGGGAGCGAAGATAGGAGAGGGAAGGAAGCTCGGAGCCCTGAGGAGGACGAGGAGGAGAGGGAACAGTCACAGCATACGATATGCCTACTCCTCCTCCCGCGCTGCTGGCCACTGCTGCTGTCCTCACTTCGCCCTGAGCCCGTACGCGAGCCCGCCCACGGGGGCCTTGCCTGGGAGCTTCTGGAGGCCCACCGCTCTGAGGCACAACGTGATGAGCCTGTCCACCGCCACCCACGTGTAGCCGCCCTTCGTGTTCAACTCGAGTGGATGGAACTTCAGCTGATTGAGCTCTGTCTCTTGCGCTTCGTTGATCCCGACGGGCCAATGGCGCACGAAGTTGAAGCCGAGCCTGGCCGTAGGTGCCACTCCCTGTTTCTGCTGCATCTCGCTCGCCCTGCACGTGACGCACCAATCTTCGAACTCCGCCGGTACTGAGGCGAGACGGGCGGCGTTGAGCCTGGTGAGCGCCGCGAAGATGCATCGTATGTCCTCGGGCTTGTTGTCCATGGATGTGCCTGCCAAGCTGGTCATCAATGCTGCTCCTGCGTGATGGTGTGGCGATCCGAACCCGTGTCCTGCCCCTGCTGCCTTGACGCTCTCCTCGCACTTGGTGGTGGACTCTTTGATTGCCAAAAACACAGGGTGGCCCGACGGGCCTTTGAAGTGCATGTCGCTCGCCTCCCGCTCCCTCATCCGCGCCTCCATCTGCAGTAGTAGCTGCCGCTCCTGAGTGTCCGTGCCGCGCCCCGTGCCCTTGTTCTGCTTCTTGCGCTCTGGTGCCTGTCCCTGACCCACTTCCTGCGCCATCGCCGAGTCCAGCCACGCCGACATCGAGATGAATGATGTGCTGCTGAATCTGAGGTAGTACGTGAGTGCTGGCAAGATGCTGATCAAGCTGCTCTGGTGTTTGAGCGACAAACAAGCGCAACGGACACTGCGTAACAACGTGGGGTTGACGCCGAGGGGCTCGTCCACTAAAGTCAGAAATACACCGTCTGTTCTGTATCGCCGCTGCCAGGTGCCACTGGGCTGTGGCTCGATCTGCGAAATTGCTCTGGCACAAGATACAGTAATTCGACAGCGTGGCAATGTGTGGGATCCTATCAGTGGCGCATATCTTCCTCAGAATTTCCTCAGTGCCCGCTCTTCCTTTGGCACGCACCCTCACGCAATGCGCCGCCGTACTCTTCTGATCCCCGAAGCTTTGCTCACAGATTTGGCAGAGGATGCCTGGCACACCCCCTGTCTCTGGCGCGGGGGGACAAATGATTTCAGCAGGGCCCTGGCCTGGAGGAGGAACTGTGCGCGCTAGCTCCTTGGACCTAAGCTCTGAAACATCTATTCTGGAAAACGGGTCCCTGGCTTCCCCTTCAAACATTTTTTAAATAAAAAATGCCACCCAGCTCTGCGAGCAAATTTGGCCCCTCCGAGGTCCCCTCGAGTGCCTCTAGATCTTGCCAAAACTGCTTTAGCCATGCATTGGCGGTGGGTAAAACAACCCCGTTTGCATCTACATCTAAATTCTGCTGCTCACATTCGGCTTGTCCCACTAGTGCTGCGATAGCTTGCTCATGAGCTTGCTGATGTGCTACCATTTCTTGCAACCATTTAAGCCGTCGTATGCGTAGCTCCGTGAACAGCGTCCCAAAGTGGAGGTGCCTCTGAACCTCGATGTTGGAGGGGGCCCGTGTGCGATCTATTTGTCTCTGAGCGTATCTTCCTCGACGCACAACCCTGGCAAACTTGAAAACGAGCTGTTGTAGAGGTGCAAGACTCTGCTCTGTGATGGGGGTACGCATGTTGAGCACGTAAGCCTCGACGCCCGAGATGGCTGCATTGATGATCAGCCCCGCGAAGACAATCCCTTTGAACCTCATCGAGACCCGTGGAGCCGACCAAAACTTACCAATTTTGTGCCACTCCGCACGGAGAGCCTGCATTCGAAACTGCTTTTCAGCTGAGAACCCATTGTTGCAATGTAGACGCCCTCCTAGATAACGAGCCTCGGCTAAGACCTGACCTGACCTCGATAAAACAAATTCTAAAAAGTTTTAAAAAATTGTCAAACAATCGTCCCCATACTAGTTTGTTACTATTTTTGAATATTCCTCCTGTAGAGGGACAAGCCCGACTTGACCCCAGGGGCCCTCCACAGAGGCCCGGGGCCCGCCTCGTGAAGGCCGTCCAGCTGTCTCTCGAGGCGCTCTTGAAGGCCCTCCTAGGGCAGGCCTCGGCGGCATCAGGAAGAGGAGAACCAACATCTGATATTTGGGGGTCGGGGAAGGAAGGGCTGTCGGCGCCGCTGCCTTCCCCCTCCTCGCCGCGGCTGGGCGGCTGGATTCGGGAGGAGGAGGAAGAGGAGGAGTAGGAAGAAGGAGAAGGAGGATGGAGGAGGAGGAGCTGCTGCTGCTGCTGCTGCAATCTGCATCGATGTCCATATCAGTTAGCATAGCTATCTACTCGCGGGCACCGCAGAGCCTGGGTTTACCTCTTACCAGGGGGCCTGGGACTCAAAAAGGGAGCGCAAGGCCTGGTGCCGCCGCTGAGGGCGCGCACAGCGCCAGCGGTGACACCGCGGCGAGGGGGTGCTTATCGGCTCTCGCGAGCCAATTCTCTGAGTCTGACTCTAGTCCTGAGGGCCTCAAGCCTATCCCCCCAGCGCCTGCCACTGAGGGAGCGAAGATAGGAGAGGGAAGGAAGCTCGGAGCCCTGAGGAGGACGAGGAGGAGAGGGAACAGTCACAGCAGACGATCTGCCTACTCCTCCTCCCGCGCTGCTGGCCACTGCTGCTGTCCTCACTTCGCCCTGAGCCCGTGCGCGAGCCCGCCCACGGGGGCCTTGCCTGGGAGCTTCTGGAGGCCCACCGCTCTGAGGCACAACGTGATGAGCCTGTCCACCGCCACCCACGTGTAGCCGCCCTTCGTGTTCAACTCGAGTGGATGGAACTTCAGCTGATTGAGCTCTGTCTCTTGCGCTTCGTTGATCCCGACGGGCCAATGGCGCGCGAAGTTGAAGCCGAGCCTGGCCGTAGGTGCCACCTCCTGTTTCGTTGCATCTCGCTCGCCCTGCACGTGACGCACCAATCTTCGAACTCCGCCGGTGCTGAGGCGAGACGGGCGGCGTTGAGCCTGGTGAGCGCCGCGAAGATGCATCGTATGTCCTCGGGCTTGTTGTCCATGGATGTGCCTGCCAAGCTGGTCATCAATGCTGCTCCTGCGTGATGGTGTGGCGATCCGAACCCGTGTCCTGCCCCTGCTGCCTTGACGCTCTCCTCGCACTTGGTGGTGGACTCTTTGATTGCCAAAAACACAGGGTGGCCCGACGGGCCTTTGAAGTGCATGTCGCTCGCCTCCCGCTCCCTCATCCGCGCCTCCATCTGCAGTAGTAGCTGCCGCTCCTGAGTGTCCGTGCCGCGCCCCGTGCCCTTGTTCTGCTTCTTGCGCTCTGGTGCCTGCCCCTGACCCACTTCCTGCGCCATCGCCGAGTCCAGCCACGCCGACATCGAGATGAATGATGTGCTGCTGAATCTGAGGTAGTACGTGAGTGCTGGCAAGATGCGGATCAAGCTGCTCTGGTGTTTGAGCGACAAACAAGCGCAACGGACACTGCGTAACAACGTGGGGTTGACGCCGAGGGGCTCGTCCACTAAAGTCAGAAATACACCGTCTGTTCTGCATCGCCGCTGCCAGGTGCCACTGGGCTGTGGCTCGATCTGCGAAATTGCTCTGGCACAAGATACAATAATTCGACAGCGTGGCAATGTGTGGGATCCTATCAGTGGCGCATATCTTCCTCAGAATTTCCTCAGTGCCCGCTCTTCCTCTGGCACGCACCCTCACGCAATGCGCCGCCGTACTCTTCTGATCCTCGAAGCTTTGCTCACAGATTTGGCAGAGGATGCCTGGCACACCCCCTGTCTCTGGCGCGGGGGGACAGATGATTTCAGCAGGGCCCTGGCCTGGAGGAGGAACTGCGCGCGCTAGCTCCTTGGACCTAAGCTCTGAAACATCTATTCTGGAAAACGGGTCCCTGGCTACCCCTTTTAAACATTTTTTCTAATAATAATAAAAAAAAACTGCCACCCAGCTATGCGAGCAAATTTGGCCCCTCCGAGGCCCCCTCGAGTGCCTCTAAATCTTGCCAAAACTGCTTTAGCCATGCATTGGCGGTGGGTAAAACAACCCCGTTTGCATCTACATCTAAATTCTGCTGCTCACATTCGGCTTGTCCCACTAGTGCTGCGATAGCTTGCTCATGAGCTTGCTGATGTGCTACCATTTCTTGCAACCATTTAAGCCGTCGTATGCGTAGCTCAGTGAACAGCGCCCCAAAGTGGAGGTGCCTCTGAACCTCGATGTTGGAGGGGGCCCGTGTGCGATCTATTTGTCTCTGAGTGTATCTTCCTCGAAGCACACCCTGGCAAACTTGAAAACGAGCTGTTGTAGAGGTGCAAGACTCTGCCCTGTGATGGGGGTACGCATGTTGAGCACGTAAGCCTCGACGCCCGAGATGGCTGCATTGATGATCAGCCCCGCGAAGACAATCCCTTTGAACCTCACCGAGACCCGTGGAGCCGACCAAAACTTACCCATTTTGTGCCACTCCGCACGGAGAGCCTGCATTCGAAACTGCTTTTCAGCTGAGAACCCATTGTTGAAATGTAGACGCCCTCCTAGATAACGAGCCTCGGCTAAGACCTGACCTTCGATCCGAACCCGCTTTTCATGAAACTTGCGATTGAGGGGACCTGCTTCTCTGCCTGCACCCTGGACAATGGTCATTTGCTTCTCAACGTTCTGTGCCCCTCCTAAGTCCGATAATGCTGCATCAAGTAGTTTGTTTTCCTACTGTGCGACTGCGGCCAAGTGCTTCGCATTCGCGCCGATGAGCTTACGCGCTGCATCATCCACAAAAACTGATGTTGCAAGATCGGGCGGAGCACGGTGATGAGGCGCCTGAAGTTGATCGGGCATCTTCATGTGTAGTGCCCTTAGCCATGGATCCACATTCATGTGACCAATCAAGTGCTGAATCCCCTTGCCGTATGCTTTCACGAATATCTTGGTGGCTGCCTGATCGCCTGGTAGTACACCTGTCTGATTTGCCATGTGTCCACTGTGTGCGCCGTCATCGATGATGAATGAGCTGTTGACAAGCCTCTGGTAGACCATGTCCACTCTTTCTGTTGAGACCAATTCGTCAGCTGCTTCTCCTGCTTTCAACTTGTGTACACAATAGAACGCATTGCTGGCATCGTGTAGTCGCGTGATGCGGTGAACCCCTGCTCGGCGAAGACGCGCAGAACCACACGTCTGAACCATCATTGCATCCTCACGTCTGCGATGGGATATGCCAACATGTGCCCAATAAGGAAAGCGTGCCTTGGGATCCATGAGAGAGCGATAGTAAGATCGTCCAAGTCCACAGAAAATCATGATAGGTCTTTCTCCTGCCGTGTTATCCTTGTCATTGTGTTTCTGCAATCTGCGACACTACGCCTGATGCCGAACTGCTGGTACTCGTCCCTCTTGTCGTGCTGCGCGGCAGAGAAGATAGAGGCATTTCTCAAACATCGGTGCTTGCAATTCCGTAGTTGCTGCTGTGAAATCTTCTGCTCCCCCAGTTGGCGACGAGCTGTGCTCTCTCTGTTCAGCAGCAAGCGGGGCGGTGACGCCGCTGTCGTGGACGAGGCCCTCGCCCCTGGGGCCCGCGTCCCGCGAGGGGGCGAGATGCCACGGCCCAGGCACACTGCATGGCCTCGCCCACGTTCCAGAGGCCTCCGACAAGCCACGGGAGGTCAAAAACAAGTTGAATTTTTTGTATTCGGAGCGGGAGGAGGGGGGGGATGGGGGGGTTCTGGCTCTGACCTTTGCTGAATGCGACTGTTTAGAACCGTGCGTCCTATGGGGGAAAGGCTCCACCTGCTCGAAACAAGGCGCCCAAAACAGCCAAGCTCTACCCCACGGGGATGGGGGAAGGGGGGGTTGCGAGGGCCCGCGACGATCGGCAAAACAACGAATAAAAAAACGGCCACGTGGATCTCGCTTGACTTTGGGAGACGCATGGCTTCTTGCGGCCACGCACGAACACAGAGTCTGTTAGGGATTGCTTGCTGTTGGTGATCGGAGCGGTCGGTGGTTGGTGATCTCCCGCGTGCGAGAGGTGCGGGGGCTGCTTGTTTCAGGCGACGTCTTTGGGGCGCTGGGTGAGGGTTGCTGGTTCCTGGCATCGCGTAAAGTTAAGGCTTACTTTATAATGCTGCGCGGATGGTCTACATTTCCTGGCCTTCGCTGCTGCCGCAAGGCGCTGCATGCCGCACCCGATCCGGTGCCCGTGGACCGGTGCCCCCCCTCGCCACGATCATCCTCGCGTCAAGGCTCCATCATAGCGAGGACGGCCCGGGTGGGCAGTAATGACAAGAACGCGAAGATGTGCACCGCACCCGTCATGACAAAGCTGCCCTGCCCCCACCGCGCAAGATTGATCATGATGCGCTACTGGTGCATAGTGACAAGACGTCGCTCGCTTTCTCACGCGTGGGGGGAGCGGTCGACTTTACTTCGTACGACACCCGAGACACCAACCAAGCCAGCCACCCACCGTCCGCCTTCCCCCTTCCATGCTCCTTTTCCTTTCCTTTCCTCCCCCTCCTCCTCCTCCTCCTCCCCCTCCTCCTCCGCCCCCTCCCCCTTCTTTTCCTCCTCCTCCTCCTCCTCCTCCTCCTCCTCCTCCTCCTCCTCCTCCTCCCCCCCCCCCTCCTCCTCCTCCTCCTCCTCCCCGTGCCGATGGTTTCCGCAGCCCCTGGGGGCGGTCGTTGTGCAGAACGCATGGGGCGCCGGTAAGGGCGTGCGCAAGGCGCGCGCCCGACGAGCACCTGCACAATGCCCCCTGGGGTTCGGGAGCCGGGGCGAAACCGGCACAAAAGGTACTTTCCGTACTTCGATGACGACAGACTCTGGCGGCAAGGCTGGAGGTCCTGCGCACCCCGAAGTCTCCGCCTCAGTGGCTTCACTCCGGGTCACTACCTCGAGGGCTACACTTAGAGGTCGTTCACATCGAGACCTTCACCTCTTTACATTCCCGTCAAGATATCCACCTCGAGGTCTTCACTCCGAGGTTTCCGCCTCGGGATTTCCACCTACCTCGAAATGTTTTCCTCGTGGCAACTGTGTTCCAGTTGGGACGATCTGGTGAAGCGAGGTCCCCGTAGGGCATCTAAGGCCCTCCCCGCGCGCCTGGGCGACAGTGGCGTGGGATCTGATGGCCCCACCTGCCGGCCAAGCACGGCTCCCCCCAGGAAGGTCGTGTCACGACCAAAGTCCATTACCAGAGCGGTAGTGCTCGGGCATGCAGGTGGCCACATCCAGCTAGCTCCAGCTGGCACCCCACCTGTTTTTCTTTGGGGGGGCCGTTTCGGCGACCGCTTGAAGGCCCCAGTGCGTCGCGAGCACGGCGGCCCTCGACATGGTCGGATTTTGCCACTTTGACACGCTCGGCAAGGCCCTCCTGAGAGAGGTTAACACCAGCTGACTGTCGGCGCCGCCATTCTGGTCCCAGAGGAAACGTCGGAGGTTTTGACCTCCAGGACACAGCCCGGCGGCGATGCCGGCGGCCCAACACACCTATGTTAAGAAGCGCGCGCCTCCTGGACACGGCACGGCGACAATGCCGGCGCTGTTCTTGTCAATCGACACGTCGGTAGCTTTGCTCTCTCGGACACAGCCCAGCGGCAATGCCGGCGGCCCTTCGCATGGTCATCTCCTTGCGCGAGGCATGTGCCTCCGGGACATGGCGCAGTCAGAATTCTGGCGGAGCTTTCTTCACGTCGGAGGTTTTGCCCTCCAGGACGCAGCCCGGCGGCAATGCCGGCAGTCCTGCACTTCCCCTTCCGAGGCGCGCGCTCCGAGGTCACAGACCAGCGATGTTGCCGGCCACTGCTTCCATGCACGTCGGAAATTCTGTCCTCCCGGGCGCGGCCCGGGGGCAACGCGGGTACTCCTAAATACCTCTTTACGATGCACGCGTCTCCAGGACACGGCCCGGCGCTGCGCGGCGCGCAGGCGTGGTTGCATCAGGCTCACGCCGCGGGCTAGGAAAAGGAGACCCCTAGACGGCAGGCCGATATGGCGATGCCACCCTCCCGTGCTGCGCGGGCCTCGCGGCCCGCGCTTGCACGCGCCGCGTCAGCCTCAACCTCCAAAGCCTCTCCTCTCTTCTCCTCCCTGCCCTCGGCCCCGGAGGATTCGGGGGATGCTCGCGCGTTTCGTGCGCCCGACGCGCTGGTGCACGGAGAGAGCAGTGGAATGCTGGTGTGTTCACCGTGGTTGGCGGCTGTGTGGCGCATTGCACCTGGCGGGCAAGGGCGCCAGAGAGGTGCCCCATGAAGATGACCGCGCCCAGGAGCGAGGAGGATGAGGATGAGCGCCCAACCTCATCCTTATTCCCCCCCCGGCTCAACGCTGATACTTAGGCCGGTGGCTCGTATTCTGGGCCACCTTTGGCAGGGCGCACTCGGGGGAGCCCTCGGTGGAACATTCATTCGGTCCGACATTCCGGCGGGGGCCTGGCCCCCGCCCAGGGGGGCTCTTGCGCGCGCATGCGACCGTCGAGCGGCATCTTTCATTCGAGCCAACTACCTCGATGGGCACCCAAAGGTCGCGCAACATGGAGCTCGCATTGGTGGTCGGAACATGGGCGCACCCACCTCGCGATCCCGCGTAGAAGGCAGTCGCGAGTTCGCGGTGTCCGCCTCGAGGTCCTCATTCGGGGGTTATCCCTCTAAGTGCTTCACCGCGAAGCCGCCAATTTCCGAGAACTGTGTTGTTCCGACACAACTTGCCAACAAAACCAGCGCCCCTGCGCGCTACTACTTTCCTGGGTCGGTCGCGAGGCAGCTGCCTCAAGGACAGAGCTAGGCGGCAAAGCCAGTGGTCCTGCAATCGCTACCTTCTGGCATTAGGCTGGCGGGAAGACTGGGGCGCGCGCGCCCACTGGTTGCCCGCTCGTGCCATCGTCGCGCGGCAGCTCCTTCAATGACAAAGCTTGGCGGCAGAGACATCGCGGTCCTGCAAGTTCTCGCGCTCTCGGGCTGATCGCCATCTTCCAGCTGTGGTCCCGCGGGGAAGCTGGGGCGCGCGCGTCCGCCAGTTGCCCATTCGTGCCGACGTCGCGAGGCATTTGCCTTAAGGGCATGGCTTGACGGCAGAGCCAGCGGCCCTGCAAGATCTCGCCCTCTTGGGTTGAAGGCTACTTTCTGGGCGCAGACTGGCGGGGGGGCCGGGGCGCGCGCGTCCACCAGTTGCCCATTCATACCACCGTCGCGAGGCAGTTGCCTCAAGACCAAAGCAAGGCGGCAAAGCATGCGGTTCTGCAGGCTTTCATCTCCCCGCGCTGACCACTGCTCGTTGGCCGCGTCCAGGCGGGAAAAGCCTGGGTGCAATCAAACGCAGGTGCTCAATGACGGGGTTTCGCGCATCCACAGACCCCGCGCGATTGATTGCCTCGTCGCGAGGCAATTGCCTCCAGGGCGCACCCAGCGGCAAGGCTGGTAGTCCTGCGCATTTTCGCGCATCCCGTCACTTCCCTCTCCCCCCTCCCTCTTCCGCCGCTACCTCCTGGCGGCAAGGCCGGTTTGAGTGAATTTGTAGAAGAGTCGGCAAATACCTCAGTCGCGAGGCAGTTGCCTCCAGGACGCAACCGGCGGCAAGGCCGGTAGTCCTGCGCGCCCATGCGCGCCCCCTCATCACGTCTCCCCCCTCCATCTTCCGCCACCCCCTGGCGGCAAGACCGGGCCGCGTGCATCCCCAGATCTTGCGCGCTGGCCCTTGTCGCGAGGCTGTTGCCTCACTCTCGCGCGCGCCCCTCCCCCCCCTTCCCACATTTTCCCCAGCGAGTTAATAAAGTTGCACAGCTCCTGCTTGAACACGTTGCCAAGGCCCGACCGACGTCCGACGCCCCCTGGCGGCAAGACCGGGCCGCGTGCATCGTCAAATTCTGCGAGCACGCCGCTGTCGCGAGGCATTCGCCTCAAGGGCGCACCCGGCGGCAAGGCCGGTAGTCCTGCGCGCTTGATCGCTTCCGCCCATCCATCCACTCCCCCCCCATCCTCCGCCGCTCCCTGGCGGCCAGGGCAGGTTTCGCGCATCCACATATCCTGCGCGCTGGCCCTTGTCGCGAGGCAAGTGCATCAAAGACGCGCCTGGCGGAAAGGCAGGTAAGCCTGCGCGCTCTTACGCGCTTCCCCCTTCCCCCCCCCTCCCCATTCCGCCGCTCCCTGGCGGCGAGACCAGACTGCGTGTATCCTTAGATGTTGCGCGATTGCCCCCGTCGCGAGGCCGTTGCCTCAAGGGCGCGCCCGGCGACAGCTGGTAGTCCTGCGCGCACATGCGCCTCACCTCATCTCCATATCCCGCCAGCCCCTGGCGTCCCAGCCTTCTCCCTTCCTCTCTGTTTCCTCCTCTTTCGTCCTTTCCCACCACCCTGCTACACCTCCACCTGCCGCTGTTCCCTGGCGGCAAATGCCCTGGGCCCTTCCTCGGGGGCTTACTCCGAGCCAAAACCCAGGGGCACGCGTCGAGCCTAATCCCAGGCACCTGTTCAGGGGGTTCGATCCGAGCAGGCGCCCTAATAAAAGTCTGAGCTCAAGTTCCACCCCACTGTTCTCTAAACGTGGCCCTCGCAGTAGAAGCATAACTGGGCAGACTCGGGTCCAGTAATAGTTTTGTCGACCCTGCTGCCCAGCACCTCGAGACCCTGCCGCAATTCTCAGTGTCTACGGCGCGGCATCATCGGGGAACCTCATTTCATCTATCCTTCGCGCACAGGCGCGAAATTGCCAGTTATTGACTCGCCTCTGTCTGCTCTCGTTACGGTCACTGCTCCATCCGTAGCCTGAGCCCCCCGCTCGAAGGAGGGGGGCAACTTTGTTAACATCTCTGTCTCCCTCACGTCCCCAGGAATGGGCGTCTGAGCTGGCCAGGGCATGGCCTGAGCCCCCCGCCCGAAGGAGGGGGGCACTGACCTATCTAAAAATAGTTTAGAATAGGTCCACACCCGAGCAACTAATAGCGGATGGGCTGGCACGCCCTTCCAAGCCGAGTGCGGCCTCTGGCACCATTTTGGCTCTAGCCATTGGTGCTGGATTTGCTCGACCTTTTGCCCGCTCCCACCCTTGCAGAATCAGGGAAGCTATAAGGGGAGCGCCGAGGTGGTCACCTCGGTAAGGGCAGACGGTTGCCTGTGGGAGGGGCCCTCGCGGCGGCGGGAGATCTGCATCTGCTGGGGGGCTCGTCGCATTCCCCAGGCCGATCCCCGACATCAGCAGCTACGCTGCAGAAAAGGAGTAACAGGGTTACGCCTACCCTTAAGGGCATCTGCGCTACACTACAGTCCTCCTCCTCCTCCTCCTCCTCCTCCTCTTCCTCCTCCTCCTCCTCCTCCTCCTCCTCCTCCTCCTCCCCCGACCAAGACACCCGATGGCTTGCCTTTTCAGCACGGGGCACCCGCACTCTCGACCCCCCCCCGGGGCCAGCCCCGCACCTTCGGTCGATCCCTGGAGGCCCTGGAGCCTGGCGAGGGCAACAAGGGGCCAACATCAGTTAAGGGGCCCAAGGACACAGAAATAAATATACACACGCAAATTCCAGGATCCCCTATGTTTTCGCAAATGTTCTGGGTTTCTGTCTTCCCCCCCACTTCCCATCTGTTCGCATATCTTCTTGCGAATTGACGATTAATTGTGTCTGTGCTTTTCCCTCCTGAATCAGCTTTGGACCAACTTTGTACGGCACCCATCTCGGTGCGACGTAAGACTCGGGTACGGGTGACTCGGATTGGCCTGACGGAGCCGTCATGAAAACGACGAGACCCAATCTGAAATTTGACGAAAACTGGACCGTCGAAATCCGAGACGCGCTCGTCAAAAAACGTCAGCAAGCCCGGGTTCCGGCTTGCTAGAGTCTTACGTTTCCCCGACCTTCAATGCTGGGTCGCTCCTCCCTCCTCAGCCTCCTCCTCCTTCCATCTCCTGCGCTCGTGGCCCGGAGCTGCCTGTTCTCGGACTCGACCTCGCCAACCTGGGGGTGCGGGCGGGCTTGTATGTTTCGTGTGTGAGCCTGGCCCAGATACCTCGGGGGCGGCCAAAAGAGGGGTGTCCAAGAGGGCGGGGCGCAAATCATGGCCAGCGGCGAGTGCGCGGCCCAAAGGGGGGCCAAAGACGGAATCGAATAAGAAGAGGCGCCATGAAATCTGAGGAAATATCATGGCCCACGGCCCACTCCATGATATCACCCCCTCCCTAGTCATCGCCTCCCTCTTGGCCGCCCTCGAAAACATCGGCATGCTCGGTGTCTCCTGGCTGGTGTGTGAAAAGCGTGCTTCAAACTGCTGCTGCGGAGTGCCAGCCAGAAAAAAACATGACTGAAGAATGAGAGGCCTCCTAGATGAGGTCAGAGTAGATGGGGTCGGAGGATCGCGCCGCATCGCCAGCACAACTGCGATGCATCGACGATGCATCGGCGATGCACCAGCGATGCATCGTCGACGTCAGCGATGCATCGGCGACGTCGACGTGGAGTAAATCTTGGTGCAGGACGAGCCGCATCGGCGATGCATCGGCGATGCGGCGCGAGCCTCCGACCCCGTCTACTCCGACTCCATCTAAGAGGTCTAGACGGTCTAGACTCCTGGCTGTGTGCGGAAGCGTGCTTGAAACCAAACTGCCAGCAAGAGAAAGTCTGACTCGGCGGCGGGCCCGGGGGGAAAGTGAGAAGGAGCAGGCCTTCTCAGAAGGCTCGGAAGTTCCCAGGTCTACCGAGCAGTCTACCGACACAGGAAGCTGTGCAAAGGCGCGAGGGCTTCTGAGAACCCCCGCCGTCTTCTGAGAAGGCCGTCTCCTTTTCACTTCCACCCCTCGCTCGCCGCCGACTGACTGAAGCATTCGGGGGCGGCCAAGAGGGTGGCTTCCAAGAGGGGGGGGCGCAAATCATGGCCGGCGGCGAGTGCGCGGCCCTTTGAAACAAGAAGAGGCGCCATGAAACCTGGGGAGATATCATGGCCCACGCCATGCTATCCCCCCCCCTAGGCATCACCCCGCTCTTGGTGGCCGCCCCCGAAGCATTCGACTAGGGCATCGACTACAGAATTGATGTACCCCAAAATAAAGATGTCAGTCGAATCCACGAGAAATGCGAAGATGGTTCCTTACATACGCAAGCAATCTACGCATTCTTGGTGAAGTCGGCGAGAAAATCAATTCTCGGCGGTGGACAAACCTCCCTTTAGTATACCTCCTCATCGTGAAAAAGGCCTGGGACCGAAACCGACGGACCTGGGCCCGCAAAAATGACGGCCGCGACGCCCTCTCGGGAACCGAAAACGGCCAATTCCTTAATCGACGTGTCAGGGTAGGAGGTCTGTCCACCCCCGGAATTCTGGGGCGACTCAACTCTGTAGTCGATCGATTCCTTACGGCAGGTTCGTGTCGTGTCGACCCCAGCGATGGTTTCTGACACCGCGGGGGATCGTTCAACCTTGAACGATCGGCCGCTGCCGCAACGTCCGATCCTTCAACATCGATCGATTCTGGGTCGCCGGCGGCGTTCAACCTTGAACGCCCGCGCTGGGGTCGCCGCTGGTCGACACGACGCAAACCTACCGTACTCGAAGCATGGGGGCGCGAGTGGCCGGCGCCGACGGCCACGCACGGCACCTTGGGGCCCGGGAGGCGCCCCCCAGGCAACCGGGCGCGCCACTGCGCGGGCGCGCCCTCGGAGCGGGTCGGCCGGCGGTTCCGGGGAGGTCTCCGGGAGAGAGGCGAAGGGCCACAAGCCCGAGCCATGGGACGCACGGAGGCACACGAGTAATATATCTCTTTTTATATATATATATACACATATATATATATATATATATATATATATATATTATACACACATGAGGGGGACATATAAAAACTCGGAGGTCTGCGCGGACTTCTTGGGGCGGCGCTGGGGCCCCCTGGCCGCGCCTCCGGCGCCGCCCCTGGCGCGCTTCGCGACCCAGAGAGGGGGGTCCAGCGCAGATCCGAGAAATCCGCGCGGACCTCCGAATTTTCATGTTCATGTCATTCTTCGCTCCCCTATACACGTCCTCCCTGGAGACGCGCGTCCGACCCAAACATATAGTATACCCACTTTTGCAGCACATCGTCTCCCGAGCGGTGGGGCCAGAAAGCGCCCACCACGACGCATATACTATCAGATTTCTCGGCACGCTCGTCGCCCCAAGGGTGGCGACGCACACATAGTTTTGGTATGTTGGGGTGACGCCGATGAGATCGGATCAGGCGGGAGGAAGCCCTGTATAAGACCCGATGGGCTGGATCAGTGAAGGGCGCCCAGGATCGGGGAGACGTAAGACCCGGGTACGGGGGATTCGGAAATCCCCGACGAGGTCGTCAAAAAAATGACGAGGCCGAGCCTGCATTTTGTCGAGGCCTCCCGCTGCAGACATCCCACGAAACTCCTCCTCGTCAAAATCCCAATCGCGGTCGTCAAAAAACGATGGCGAACCAGAGTCCTGGCAAACCCGGGTCTTACGCTCCCCCGACAGGATACACACATAAAAACACAGACATTGCTGATTGCAGCAGGGGCTCCTTTTTTCCACAACACAACATGGGTGGTAGCTTGGCGCCGCAGCGGGGACGCGCGTCCACTGCAGGCGCGGGTAACGGGGCGGCGTTTTCTGGCGCCGCGAAGCGTGCTGGGAACAACATGCCACTGAAGGTCTGGAGCCTGCCCTGTGCGGGGCCGCGACTAGGGGCTGACCCCTACCGGCGCAGTGGCGGCGGTAGCACCGGGTCGTCTCGCACCCAACCGTTTTGGATGGCTGTGCAGAAACGTTTCCGAAGGAGGCCATCAACTATGTTGCACTCAGAATGCACGCGGTCGAACCACGGTCGCACGCGGTAGAACGGGACGTCCCCGAGACAACGCACTCGAGCACACCATCGTTTGGCGCTGCAGCGAACCGCTGGCGCGACGCACTCTTTTTTGTCGATCTGCCTGTTGGCGTCCGTGCCTTCGTGTAGGGCCCAGTCCGAAAGTACCTCCCTGGGAAGGTCCATCTGGAACCACGCGGGCATGCGCCGTCGCTCATAACGATCACGAAAGGCGTGCCTGGCCCAGGCGGCACCACCCGGAAGGGGCCCAGAGGCAGGACGCCAAGCCAGAACTTGATGGCAACCAGAATGCTGTCGTTCAGCTTGTCGTTGCCGTGCCTGCTGTACTGGCGCCACTTCAAAAGCCCGAGATGCACGCGGCCGAACCTGCCGAAGCGTTGCCCCGAAGCGAACGCCAACTTGCCGTGTAGCTCTGCTGCGAGCCCGCTGCTTAAACGCCCAAGTGTCCCGGACGCTCGAAAGCACAGAGCAGATCGCATCGATGCGGGCCAGCAGGGCCCGTATCTCACGCGGTGACGCGGACAGGTCACTCCAAGTGCCCAGCAACTTGAACTGGTCTGCGGGCAACGGGGATTTTGGACCGCCCGGCACTGCAAGTTTGGGGCCAATCATCTGATAGAACAACTCCAAGAATGCCCACGCCTGAGCCACGCTGTAGTCGGGTTCTACGCAGTGGTGGTCGTTTTGGTAATGCTGAACAGGTACCAAGAGAGGTGATGCTGTAAGAGGGCGCGCATGGACATGGGCAGCCGCGCGCACGTCTGGACGCGCGCGGCCGCGCCAAACGGGCTACCCCGCAGGCGGCCTAACCGCGTGCGATGCGCGCGGGTGCACCAGAAAGCAACGACCAGGTTGAGTCCGACCAACATTTGCCTGAAGTGCTTCCACAGGTCGGCAACAACAGCACCTCCCAAAGCCTGGCGACAGATACGTGGTGGTCCACGCCGGCGGGGCGGTACGTCTCGTAGCTGCCGAACGTGGCGTTGATGATGTTTTCAGAACAGACGTCGATGTTCCGAACATCGCTGTCTTGCCACCGGGGCTTGCGACAGACGAGGACCTTGTCGCTGCCTGGGCAGGCCTCAAAAGTGTCGAAAGGGCCTTCCATGAGGTTGGGTGCGAACTCCTCGTAGGTATTCTTGCAGACCAGCTCGTCCAGCGCGGAATCACCGGTAGGGCCGCGCCGCCCGACGAGCGCTGCGTTGCGCGCTGGGACTTGCTGCCAAAATTCCTCGACAGACATGGCTGGGGAAGCCCGCGACGGGCAATGCAACGACTGTCATTTGCAAAACCCACAACGGGCATGCCAGCGAGCAAATCATCTGGCAATTGCGCATCTTGGTATCCAGCTTCCCGCAATATCCGGCGGAGCTGCGGGGAATTCCAGCGCCCGTGCAGCAGCGCGCGGGGAATTCAGCGCCCGTTTGCGCAAGAGCGCGGAGTACAGCCCCCATCGGAGTTGCACGACACCGCCCCGCAGCCCAGCCGCGCGCTGAACGCGCTGGACCAGCCTGGCAAACAACGGGCACGGTTGCGCCAGAGGGCGCGCCACCTGCATAAGAGCGAACTCCATGAATCCTGCCGGCGGCAAGCCAGGAACCAACCGGCCTGCGGCGTGCCCTAGAGGCTGTCTGCCTGCGTAGCCCGCTAGACCTGCCACGCACACCGCCTGGGCGGGACGCGGAAAGCCAAGCGCAGGCACGCACGACACGCTGCTGCCGTTCCGGCGCACAGCTGGGGAGGGACCACCTGGCGGCACGGCCCTCCAGGAAGGGCCAAACAGGTTAAAATCATTGATTTCCCATGGGTTGTTCAAGGATTGTGGCATTCGTTTTGTTTCTGCCTTCCGACGGCCCGAGACGGCCCAAGTGCACCCAAAGATCGCCCAAGAGGCCCACGGCGGCCCCCAGAGGCCCCCAAGACGGCCCAAGAGGCCTCCAAGACGCTCAAGATGGCCTCCAAGACGGCCCAAGAGCCCTCCGAGACGTCCTCCCAGAAGGCCCGAAAGGGTCAAAACAGCCTCCAAGCGGCCAAGATGACTTTCAAGATGCCCACGTGTTCCCCGAATGCTTTCCAAACCGATTCGGGGAACATATGGTCCGATAGCTTGGCAGGTCTGGCCTCAACGTTCGGCCACATAGGCGGCCCCAAAGAGGCAGGGGGCGGCGGTGATTCGCCGTAGGCGTCTTAGATCCGCCGCCCCCTGTCGATTCATCGCAAGGGGGCCTGGCGTGCTAAATTATTCCGGTTTTGGTTTTTGTTCTTTTTCCAAAATGCTCCCCCTGGGGCTTCGGCCCGTCCCGCCGGGGTGCCGGGAGGATTGCCCAGGACCTCAATCCCGGAACAAATCCTCCAAGATGGCCCAAGATGGGCCTCCAAGATGGCCACGTTGGCCCAAGATGGCCTCCAAGATGGCCTGCAAGTCCGCCCAAGATGGTCCAAGGCGGCCCCCAAGATGGGCCAAGAGAGTCTGGCGGTGGCGAGGCCAAAAAAGGCGAAAATAAGGTGAAGGTACTGGTATCGGTACCAAAGAAAGAAAACAATACATACACATAACCTTTTGGGCTCCGTGCGGATTTCTTGGATCTGCGCCAGAACCCCCTCCCTGGCGCGCGGACCGCGCCAGGAGCGGCGCCAGTGGCGCCGCCGCCGGGGAGCCCCAGCGCGGAGCCCCACCTCAACCAACTCCGCCCCCTCTCCTGCTGCTGCCCCCGATCTCTCTCCTGCTCCTGATGGGCCTGTCTTCCACCACCACCACCATACGCTGGATGGGGGGAAGGAGGAGGAGGACGAGGAGGAGGAGGACGAAGAGGAGGAGGAGGAGGAGGACGAAGAGGAGGAGGAGGAGGACGAAGAGGAGGAGGAGGACCCCCTCCCTATAACTCATGGTGGTGGTGGTGGGAAACAAGCCCCATCAGCTCTTTCCTCTGTGGCGCCTGCTCTTTTCTCCTTCCCGCAGCGCGTCCGCCAGGGCACCCGCCACCTTCCGCACGCCCGGGGCCCCGGCGTGGCGGCGCGCCGCCGCCTCGGCGGCCTCGAGCCCGCCGTGGGCCGCGATGCTGGGCAGCGCGGCCGCACTGGCCACGCCGAGGGCCGGGAGTGCGTTCTCCAGACCCAGCCCTCCAAAGAGTTTGAGTGGAGGGGGCCAGGGACAAGCAGATTAAACCGACACGAATCCCAGGACTCCCAATCTCGCTCCATATTTTCTGGGTTGTCGCCTTCCCCCCCACCCCCTCCCTTCCCATATGTTCCCATATGTTTTTCCCCTGAATCGACGAATATTTGTGTCTGTGTTGTTTTCCTCCTGATTTATGTATTCGACCATGGGCCCCCGAGATTCGCGAGGACGACTATCACTGTGGGCGCCACCCCGAAAGGGCCCAGGGACACACAAATCGATACACTCAAATCCCAGGACTTCCAGTGTTTCCATATGTTCTGAATGTTTGTCTTCCCCCCACTTCTCTAACCCAGACCACCAAAGTACAGTCGGCCCGTACCATAAGAAGCTTCTTGGATGGCGGGGGGGGCCCTCTATGAATGACGGGCAACGTTAGAGTCAACCCGTATAGTAAGGACGCGCGATGAGGATGCAAGGGCCTTGGACAACCATTTCGAAGCTTCTCGAGCGGGGGGCGGCCAACGAAAGTGGCCAGGGATGAACCGAGGAGGCGGGGATGCGAGGGTACCTTTGGGAAGGTCGCCCATCCTTAGTATGCGGGTCGACTCTGTTTTACGTGTTCGACCAAGAGCCCCCAAGATTCGCGAGGACCACCATCACCGTGGGCGCCACCCTGCCCCCTGGTGGCGCCACGAGTTGCGCCAACGCCGATTGGTAACGACTACAATCGGGGCGTTGACCTAAGGAACCCGAACATAAAAGAACGAGGCCCCTTTCTTCATGAGGGAAATTCCGATTTCCCATCGAAAACCTAAGGACACCTGCGTAACAAAGCCCATCCCAAACGAAAAGAGTTCCTTCTTCAGCGCCCCGACTGTACAAGGCACCCAATTCCCAAAAACGGCGCCGGCGCGAAATGGTGACGTTACGGCCCCCCTTCGGGTAACGGCCGCTAGGATAGGGGAGAGCATCCAGACTCGCCGGCCCAACTACTCCGAGTTTCTTAATCAGCGTCGGGGGGGCGTCACCACCGCCGACAGCCCCACATCGTTCTCCGTCGCGGGCAGCCACCGCGCGCCGAAGGCGCTCCGACCCCCGTCGCGGTGCGACGACGAGGCGAGGTTGACCCCCGTCGGGGGGTACTCCTACACGCTTATTGAGAAACCGAGAATAGCCAGAGGCGTGCTAAGATCTCCGGTGACTGGTTGAGAGATTTCCAGGTCGCGCGCGCGGGGCCGCACCAGGGTCCCTGGCCGAGAAAAGTACCGCGGCAAGGTCCTATCAATGATGGTTTGGCTCCAGGGGGTCGCCCTCGGGGCCCCCGTAAAGCTCCAAGAAGGGCAAAAGAGGGCCCCGAGAGGGCCCCAAGATGGTCCAAGAGGCGTGCGGGACACCACAAGATCGCTCCAAGACGCCCAAGATGGCCCCCAGACGACCCAAGAGCCCTCCAAGAGCATTCACTAGAGGGCCCAGAAAGGCAAAAATCATCGATTTCCCGATTCTGGCATTTTCGCCTTTGCGGCTTCCGGACTCTCGAAGACTGCCCAAGAGGCCCCGCTTGACGGCCTTGGAGGGCCCCAAGAATGCCCCACAAGAGGCTCAGGAGGGGGGACACGAAACGACATTTCAAGCCCTCGGCCTTCCAAAGTCCCCAGGAAGCCCCAAGCGACCCGCAAGAGGCCCTCGAGAGGCCCCCAGGAAGCCCTCAAGAGGCTCCCAAGGAGCTCTCCAAAGCTATCCGCAGAGTCTCAAAAACCCAAGGGCCACGAGCTTTTCTGTTCTGGCCGACCGGACCCCGCCTTCCGCCTTGGGTCGGTGGCAGAATGGGCCCAAGGCAATTAGATAAGCCTCCAAAAAGGTCTCTTGTCGTCCAGAAGCAACCGAGAGCGCTCCGAAGAGACCCCATGAAGCATTCCTGAGGACTCTGACCAACAACCTAGCCATGTCGATGAGCAGTAGAGGCCAGAACCCCCACGACAAGCTCCAAAGCAACTCCTTCACCTCCATGCCTGCTGTCGCCACGCCTCCGGAAACAAAAACAAAAAAAACCGACAAGCCTCGCCGCATGGACCACGAACGCGCTGGCAAGCGCCAGCGATGGTACAATACGGGCCAGCGGAATGAGCAAAGCGATTCAATAAGTTTCAGACGAAGTGGAACAACAGGACGGATGTTGTTTCGCCCGAGCGCGCCAGGGGCGTCGCAGGGCGTCGCCAGGACCCCAGCACAGAACCAAGAGATCCGCGCGGAACTCCGAGCATTCACGGCAAGATAAAGAACTGCGTCTTCGATCGATTGCAGGGCCCCCCTCGGAGCCTCCAGGGCTGTCTTTTGGGGCGATCTCTAGGAGGCCTCCGAAGCCGTCTTCAGCCGATCATGGCCCGAAACGGCGAGAATATATAGAGGAAGCACAAACGGCATAAGCATAAACGTTTCGCGGTCCGCGCGGATTTCTTGGATCTGAGTTGGACACCCTCCCGGCGCGCGGAGCGCGCCAGGGACGGCGCCTTGGGAGGCGCCGCCAGGGAGGGCCCGCCTCGGATCCAAAACATCCGCGCGGAGCGCATTTTTTTTTTTTTTTTTTTTTTTTTTTTTTTTGCGATTTTTCTTCTTCGCGAGAGGCCTCACAACTCGACGAAAAACCTAAAAAGCTTTGAACGCCCTGGGGGGTCTGCATCTCTGCGGCGAGCATGCGGGCCCTGGAAGTCTGGGCGAGGCAGTTCGAAGGCCGATCCGGGACGAACTCTCGCGACGGCCGGGAGGATGGCCGAGATGCGGGGCCAGGAGGGTGGCCGAGCCGGTGACCTGCCAGAATTGAACAGGGACCGACCGTCCCGGCATTCCTCTAGGTCTACAACAAGAGTGTTCTCAAACCCCCCAAAAATGTTCTGAGAACGAAAACAACAACGTTCTTGGCACATGTGTCCGATGTGCTAAAACAAAACACCCTCAGCCAGAACTGTTCTGAGAACATTTCGCGCAGACCCCAAAAAGTTCGTAGCAAAAATTCTGTGGTGGGCCTATAGGCGAGCCAAGACGCTTCGCCACTGCTTGACAGAAGGTGCGCGACCGTCCCAGACCCCCCAGGTGCGTACAGACGACACTTCAATGCTCGTCTGCCTTCCTGGCCTTAGGTCCTGCCTTCCTGGCCTTGAGTCGGGCATGTCCCCCTACAGGCGCAATTTGGGCGAAATCTAAAAAATGCTCTAACAAAAACTTCAGAAGAGTCAAAAGAAGCCTCCAAAAATTGCCCCCAGACTATTTTTGGACTATTTTTGAATATTCCTCCTGTGTACAGGGACATTGCCGACTTAACCCTGGCCCTCCGGGGCGGCCAGTCGACCGCGGCGCTTGCCCGGTGGCGGGCGCTCTCGGCGAGGTTCAGCAGCGCCCAGCAGCAGTAGTCCTGCACGTCCGCCGCGCCTTAGTGTGAAGGGGCCCAGGGACACACAAAGAAATACACGCAAGCCCCAAGATTTTCAATGTTTTCTGGGTTTTCGTCTTCCCCTCCACTTCCAATATTTTCCCATATTTTCCTGGGGGTCGATGATTCATTGTGTCTGTGTGTCTTTCCCCCTCCTGATGGTGGGCCCCGGAAACGGCAGGGCAGATTTCCCACCGTTTATTATGAAAACAGATCTCTGGAACATGGAAGCGGCCAACAACAACGGCGACTGGGAACGGCTCCAGGATCGGAGCCAAAGCCGGAACAGGGAAATAAACGGCGACGGAACCGGTAGAAGAACGGCGTCGGAACCGGCGGGCAACAAGAACGGCCACACGGAACCGGTGAGAGACCGGCCCTGTCGTTTCCAGGGCCCGCTGAAGGCCGCGCCCTCGTGCGCCACCAGCCCGCGCAGGATCGTCGCGGCGGCGCTGGTGGGAACCCGCGCGCGCCCAGCGGCCTCCTGCGGGAGGCAAGAGGAGGACTGATTGACCAGCAAGGGGCCCCTAATCCTTGAGGAGGGGATCCAAGCTAGGAGGGCCCAAGGCATTAGGGAAAGGGGGGCTCCCTCTCCGCGGATGTGTCGGACCAGACTGCCCAGGATCGTGTTCCCTCATGCAAAGACGGGGGCCTCAGGGAGGCCACGTCCTCACTGCGTTATTTGGGGCCGTTGGTTTTTTTTTAATCCTCGGTGACAGAAGGGACGTGCCAGTACCGCGTCTCCTCCCTGGAGGCGTGCGCCCGAGCGGATCGTGTAGTACAGCCTTCCCTGCGGCGTGTCGCCACCCCAGGAGGTGCTGCCGAGAAGTGCCCGCCACCGCGACGGTGCTCCGATCTCACAGCGCACGCATGGAGGGGGCCCTGGGGCACACAAGTAGATAGACTCAAATAACAGGGTTCCACACATTTTCCAATACTTTCTGGGTTTTCGCCTTCCCTCCCACTTCCCACATCTTCCCATCTTTTCTTGGGGGTCGGCGATCAATTGTGTCTGTGTGTTTCTGTTCCTCCTGAACTCACTCACTCACTCACTCACTCACTCACTCACTCACTCACTCACTCACTCACTCCCGCGAAAGTGCACCATCCAGGGTGCTGCGGGTGCGGCACCGGGGCGCGGGAATACTACGCAGGTTTCGCAGCCCGCTCATGTCTTGTGCTTGGCGTGTGCAACATACCCAGGCCCGAGCTGGCAACCTGCCAGAAGGTGCGGCGACGCACACACGCAGTAGAAATTACAGCAAAAGTATGTTCGGGTGACGCCGATCCTGCGCCAAGCTCGCCAACACCGCGCACCCCTTGAACAGCACGAGCGACGAGCCCGCATGCCTCTCGAGGCTCTCCAGGACCGCCTTCCAGAGAGGGGGGGGGCAACGATGTGCCAACACACCGCTGTTGTACTCCCCTGGCCTCCCTGCCAGAGAGCGTTCTGCCCAGAAATCCGAAACCAAGTCCAGCCGTGGCGACGAGGGCATCCTCTCCCAGGGTGCGTTCTTGCCAGAATGACGAGGCGAATCCAGCTGTGGTGACGAGGGCCTCCTCTCCTGGGGTGCGTTATGACCAGAATGTCGAGGCGAACCCAGCTGTGGCGACGAGGCCAGGGCAACGGTGTCCGCGCTGCCTTTTCTCCTCTGACTATGTTGCATCTTTGGGTGACCTCATCTGTCCCGTCGGTTCGACCATCCGTGCCGCATCCGTGTCGGCTCCATGTCGTCGAACGCGTCGAAACCGCGTCGACTCCGTGTCGGATCCGTGTCGAGCCCACGTCAATCCAGCGCGGACCCCACGTCGGAGCACAAGACAAGACTGCCACTTACATCCAACGGCAGAACTTATACACACCCAGAAGCCCTTGGTGGTGGGCGAAGGTCCTGGTCGTGGGTTGTTTACAACATTCCCTCACTTGGGCTCGGCTGTGGACAACGAAACGTGGCCCCAGGCGGTCGAGTCCGTCTGGGGAGGGGAGGGTGTGCCGTGCAGAACATCGGGAAAAACAAGACAGGAAATGCCCCCTGAAGCTGCAGCGTGCAGGGCTCGACCCAGAGAGGGTGTTCTGTTCGTGTTCGTGCTGTGTTTTCGTTTTCCCCCGTTTTGTCCTCGTTCCGCCTTCGCTGCAAAATGAAGCCAGAACGACAACGGTCCACGAAATCGCCACAAAACACCGTCGAAGCTTAGGTCGAGCATGTCCCCCTGCAGGCGGATTTTGGATGAAATATCAAAAACAGACTCCAAACTTACGCCGAAATAGTTTTTTTCCTAAGTGGAGAATCGCCCACATGCAGATAGATACTTATGTGTGTATAAGTATATATGCTCAGCCCCCCCCCCCCCCCAGCACCCCGTCCCGCGATAATTCCGATGATCCTCCTCCTCGTCCTCCTCCCGCATCCGTTTACGCGCCTGCGCGGTGCTCGAGATTCGCCGTCGTTCGGGAGCAGTGCTGGTCCTGCCAGGGGGGTCGCGCAGAGTCCGCTGCCCTCGAAGTTGGGTCGCGCAGAGTGCGCTGCCACTTCTATGATGTGAGGCTTGAGTAACGTATTTGGACTCTCCGCGCATTGCTCATTGCTCATTGCTCATTGCTCCTCCTCCTCCTCCTCCTGCTCCTCCAACCCATCCTTCTCACTCTCTTTTTCCTGGTCCTGCACATCATCATCATCATCATCATCATCATCATCTTCCTTCTCTTACTCCTACCCCTCATCATCCGCCCTCCTCCTTTTACTTGTCCGCCTCCTGATCATCATCATCCTATTCTTCCTCATCGTCATCATCATTGTCACCATCCTCATCATCATTATTATCCTCATCATCCTCTTCTTCCTCCGCGCCCTCATATTCCTCATATTCCTCATCAGCCGCATCATATTCTTCATCCTCCTCCTCCTCCTCCTCTTCCTCATCCTCCTCATCCTCATCTTCTTATTTACCCTATTCATTCTCACCCTCATCGTCCTCATCATCCTGCTCGTCCTCCTCCTCCTACTCCTCTTCATCCTCTTCTTTCTCATCCTCCTCCTACCACTCACCCTCCTCCCTCCTCAGTTTCCTCGTCCGCCTCCTCATCCTCATATTCCTCTCCCTCCTCCGCCTCAGCCTAACTGGGTGCAACCATCCGTAGTTTGTTATGAATCGAGTGGTTGTTTGTTGTTTGCTACTTCTCTCCCCAGCGCTGCCGCCACAGCACGCCATGCCAGCTGCATCAGCGAAGGCCGTGAAGACTAAAACCGACAGGTGTCGCGATCGCAAGCGCGCCAAGTCCTTGAAGAACTGGATCGCCAAGCCGTGGGTCAAGCAGTACCTGAGGGAGGCTGCGCAGAGACACCTGCGGAAGTATCAAAAGACGTGCGCAGCTTTGCGGGGCGAGAAGGCCGCCCTCGCTCAACAGGTCAAGCGCCAGCGCAAGGACCTTTTCAACATGCGTCGCGATGTCTTCGTGGCCCAGGTGTCGGGGTGGACTTAAAACACTTCCTTGGCCCTTAGGCGCATAGCCACAGCAACGTAACAGGCGAACAACGACGTTGTACCGCCCAACGCACCACGTCACCAACGGACGACAACCGTAATCCATTAGCAACGCGCACTAGCGCAACCACACACACACCACCAAACAACAGCAACACCACCAACAACAATACAATGCACAACAGAACCCCCGCCCAGCGCGCAGCCGAGAACAACCAGCGCGCAGCCGAGAACAACCAGGAGGCTTTCCAGAAGGCCAAGAGCAAGCACGACAAGCTGGAGCACCTGGTCGAGGAAACGGCGCGCCCCCTCATGAGCAGCTACATCATGGCCGAGGCGGGCAAGATCTTGATGCGGTTCCTCAGGCACAAGAAGCGCCGCGACCAGGAGGAGTACGACAGGCTCCTCGCCTTTGAGAAGAAGGAGGTGCTCCAGCTCATGGCCGAGTCGCGCGCAGCAGCGGGCGCGGGCGACGGTGGCGGGGACGGCGCCGATGGCGCCGCCGCCGCGAGCAGCGCCCCAGCCGGTGCCGCGGCGCCGCGGGAGGCAGGCGTGGCGGGCGGCGTGGAGACCGCGCCCAACGACGGCGGGATGTCCGACCGCGGCGGCGGCGGCGCCGACGCGCGGGCCGTCTCCGCGGGCGAGGAGGACGTGTTCGGCTTCGGCGGCGGCATGGGGGAGCCCGAGCCGACGCCCCCCAGACAGCTGACGGCCGCGCGGGACGTCCGCGTGAAGGAGATCATCAACGCCGAGGCCGACGCGCTCATGATGGTGCCGTGGCAGGCGGGTGCTGCTCCTGGATCGAGCGGCGACGGGGGGGCGCCGAGTGGCGCGGCTGCGCCCGCGGACCCCGCGCCCGCCAAGCAGCCCCCGATCGTCGGCTGCCACGGTGCGCTCTCGGATGAGGACCATCGGGAGCAGGTGGCGATCTTTCGCAGCCTAGCCGAGGCCCACCACGGCGCGCACGAGAACCTGGTAACTCCGCCGCGGAAGACCAGGAAGACGGGTCTGGCCTGCGGCGGGCCGCTCTCCCCCGTGGACATCCAGGAGCAGCAGGCGATTTTCGCATCCATTGTGGCGCAGGCACACGGCGAGACCCTCGTGGTGGACGACGATGGCGTCGACTTGGATGCCGAAATGGAGACGCTCCTCGATGACATCGAGGCGGAGCGCGTTGGCGGCGCGAGCCAGCTTCCGGGTGACCAGACGGACTGATCCAGCGGTAGCTGGCCTGGCAAGTGACGCGGGAACGCACGGGCGAAAGGTGCGCGGCGACGCATGTTGTTTATGACGGCTGGAGCGAGCTGATATGAATGCATTGATGTATATGCTTGTTCGCCTTCCAGATGTAGATGCCTTCCGCGTTGCGATATGTTGGGCGAGTGACATAGGAATGCCCATGCGAAATGTGCGCGGATACGCATATTGTTTACGACGGTTGTGAACTGTGCGAAACAGCATCATCCTCAGCGGTCTCTGTGGGCGATCGCACGTGTAGTCTTCAACCTGCCGTCTTCCACTGCCACCACTCGGTCGATTCGAACCCTGTCGTTCTTGGCTCAAGTGTGAGAAAGCCACCGAGCCCGCCCGCCAGCCCCGTCGGCAGCCAGGCGGCCGCCACCCCGCGCGCGTCGCCCATGGGTAAGCCATGGCCAGTCGCCAAGCGCGGAAAGGCTCGCATGGCCATGCGGCCCGTGCCCATGAAGAAGGTGAAGAAGAGCTCACTCCTGCGCAAACCGAAGAACGTCCCATACACGCGCCACGGGTCTTCCTCGGTCAGGTCGCGCCTCGACAGGGCAGCATGGGCTCGGTGCTTGAAGGACTTCGTGAACGCGACGACCAAGCAGGTGATCGACCGCTTGAAGAAGGACAAGGTCTTGCCTGAGTGGAAGGGCGCGAAGTGCCCCTACTGCCAGATCGGCAAGCTGGGTCCCTTGAAGGACCATGGCAAGAAGAAGGGCGGGTGGACCCACAAATGCTCGAGCGACTGCTGCCGACGCTTCCTCATGCCGCACGCCTTCCACCCTATCTTCAAATGCGGCACGGGGTCGTCGGGGGGGCGCTTGGCGGACCAGGCCGCCGTGCTGTTCTGCGCCGTGGCCCAGTGCTCGCAGACGTCCGCCCGCCTCTTGTTGAAGAACAACCACAAGATGACAGAGGGCATTTACTCTGCGCTGTATGCAGCCCGCGCCAAGTACGTCAACTCCCACGAGAGGAACATCTCCCTTGGCCATGACCAGGACGGCAACGCGCTCGAGTGGGCGGACGTGGAGGCGGACGAGGTCGACGTGGCGAAGGGCGAGGACCCGAACGCTGGCCCCCGCGCGCAGAAGCCCATCATCTGGGAGCAGTGGGGCGGCATCGTGCAGCGGGGGCACCCCAGGTCCTTGGTCCTCTTCAGGTTGAAGCCAGAGAAGGCCAAGCGTAGAGCGCCTGGCCCTGGCCCGATTCGGAAGAGGGATTGGGCGCCCATGGCGTCCAAGTGGCTAAAGCACCGCCGCGTCATCCTCCACACGGACGGGGCGAGGTCCTACAAGATGAAAGTCGATGGCGTCTTGCACGACTGGGTCGTGCACAAGAAGAAAAGTGCGCGGGTTGGCGGGAAGTGGGTGTGGCTGAAGCCGGCATTCACGAAGATCCGCTACCACGACGTCCCTGACCAGAGCAAGCCCAGCGGGACGAAGCGCTTGTGGGTGAAGTGCGGCACCCAGGTGATCGACCGCGCGTGGGGCGACCTGCGCAAGGCGGTCGGCAAGGGCATTGCGAAGACGGTGGGGTCTGTCCTTCTCCGCAACAAGGCAGGCCAGATGAACGACGTGCAACGCGTTTGTTTGCGTAGGCGCTGTCTCTTCAATCTTCAGTGCAGCTGAACGCCGCCCAGGGGGGTGGGGGGTGTTGCCCGGCGCGGGAAAGGTTGGCGGGTGGCATGCGCTGAGGTTTGGAGAGGCGGCCCAGCGCGACATGCGCAGTTGCTGCTCGCTCTCTGGCCTATGCAAGGTGCGCTCCTTCCAGTGGACGTACTGGAACCGCGGCAGCGATCTCTGGTTCGCCACTGGCCAGATGCTCCGCGACGCGTGGGCCAAGGACCACGCTCAGTGAGCTCTCTCGCTGACGCAGCCGAGCCCGCTTGGAGATCGGCGCGCAGGAGCAGCCAGGTGGCCAGGCGGAGTGATCTAGTGGCGACAGGCTTGGCGTTCGGAGTGAGAGTGGCCAGGCGTACGGCGCGCGTTTGCGCTTGTTGTCTATTTCGCTTGGGCCGAGTTAGTTCTTGAGACCAGAGGTGTGTTCACATTGCCCCTCTTCATATAGATGCCACCCGCGTTGCGATATGTCGGGCGAATGATGTGGCAATGCCCAGGCGAAATGTGCGCGGATCCGCATATTGTTTGCGATCGTAGTGAAGTGAGCTGAACATCATCATCTTCAGCTGCGCGCGGGCGCTATCGCGCGCTTCGCCAGCGCGCACTTGCGCGCAGGAAGAGGAAGAACAGACGGAGGAGGAGTGAGAGGAGGAGGAGAAGGAGGAGGAGGAGGAGGAGGAGGAGAAGGAGGAGAAGGAATTCTATTGGAAAGCCTCACAAAAGGAATCCTTTGGAAAGCATCACAGAGGGATTCCATTGGAAAGCCTCACAAAAGGAATCCTTCGGAAAGCATCACAAGGGAATTCTATTGGAAAGCCTCACAAAAGGAATCCTTTGGAAAGCGCCACAAAGGGATTCTATTGGAAAGCCGCACAAAGAAATTCTATTGCAAAGCACCACTGCCCACCAAACCATGCTATTCACAGGTTTTTTTGTTTTTTTTGGTCAGGGAAGCCACGAAACCTTGCTATTCACATGTTTTTTTGGTTTTTTGGGTTTTCAGAAGCTCCACAAGCTTGGCCAGAAGGGGTCCGCGGGGGCTTGCGGAGCCTCTGAAAACCAAAAAACAAAAAAAACAAAAAAAACAAAAAAAAAAAACTGTGCATAGCAGCGTTTGGTGGCTTCCTAGACCGAAAAAAACAAAAAAAACATGTGAATAGCAGCGTTTGGTGGGATCGTGGCCACCAAACGCTGCTATTCACAGGTTTGTTTGGTTTTCAGCCGTCCATAAGACCTCCTGGCCTAGTTTGTGGAGCTTCTGAAAACCAAAAAAACCAAAACAAATATGTGAATAGCAAGGTTTCGTGGCTTCCCTGACCAAAAAAAACAAAAAAAACATGTGAATAGCATGGCTTCCTCCTCATCCTAATCCTCAACCTCCTGGTCCTCCTACTCCTCCTCCTCATCCTCTTCCTCTTCGTTTTCATATTTGGAGGAGGAAAGGAGTAGGATGAGGAGGAGGAGGAGGAGGAGGAGGAGGAGGAGCAACGGAAAGAGAGCGATGGGTGCACACGGGGTGCTGGGGGGGGGGGGCTGACCGTATATATATATATATATATATACTAGAACCATCGCGCGCGCTTCGCGCGCGCTCAAGTTCTAGCCAGGATCCTCACCATCGTCATCATCGCAATCATCACCATCGTAGTCATCGTCATGGTCGTGTTCACCATTACCATCACCAGCACAACCATCATCATCACCACCATCATCGTCAGCATCGTCAGCACCATCGTCATCATCGTCGTCGTCATCGTTGTCCTCACTATCATGGTCGTCGTCATCATCATCAGCATCATCATCGTCAGCATCAGCATCAGCATCATCAAAGTGTCCGAAATCGCATGGGGCTCGTTTCGGTGCCTGCTCGGGGGCTCTTGGGGGCCTCCCGGGGGGCTCTTGGGGGCCTTTGGGAGCCTCTAGTGGTTTCTGGGGATGCTCTTGGGGCCGAGGGCCCGTAAAGTGCGCTCGGATCCCGCGTCTGGGCCCCTTCTTGGAGCCGTGTTGGGACTCTCTTGGGCCGTCTTCGAGGCCTCTTAAGCGGTCCCGGGGCGCTCTTGGGCCGTCTTGGGGCCGTCTTGGTGGCCTCTTGGGCCGTCTTGGGGCGATCTTGGGTGCCTCTTGGCCGTCTTGGAGCGCCAGGGAGGCCAAAAGGAGAGAAAGCCAAAAACATCGAAAAACACAATGGAAAATCAACGATTCGAGCCTCTTGGGGCCCTCTTGGAGAGCCTCTTGGAGGCCTCTTGGGGCGTCTTGGAGGCCCCTTGGGCCGTCTTGGGACCATCTTGGGCGTCTTGGAGCGATCTGGGACCGCCTCGGGGCCCTCTTGGACCATCCTGGGGGCCTCCTGGGGCCGTCTTGGAGGCCTCTTGGGTCGTCTGGAGGCTCCTTGGAGGCTCCTTGGAGGCCCCGGGGAGGGGGTATTAAAAAGCGTTCCCCGATGGTTGCGGAGTGGGCGGCCCCGCCGGGGGGGGGGGGCCTATTTGTTTATATTATATATATATATATATATATATATACTAGAACCACGCGCGCGCTTCGCGCGCGCTTAGGTTCTGTCGAGTCACAGACCCAGGAATCCTCCTCCTCCTCCTCCTCCTCCTCCTCCTCCTCCTCCTCGTCTTCCTCCTCATCCTCGTCCTCTCCCGAGCGATACAATAACAACTTGCGTGGAACCCCTCTCGGGCCCATCTTGGGGCTCTCGCGGGCCGCCTTTGGAGCCTTTTGCGGCGTCCTGGGTCTCTCGTGGGGGCTTCTTGGAGCTCTCTTGGCGCCTCCTGGAGCCTCTTGGGGCCGAAAGCTTGGAATTCTACAGTGGCTTTCTCCCTCTGGGACCCCTCTCGGGCACGCCTTGGGGCTCTCTTAGGCCATTTTGGAGTCCAATTTTGCCGTCCTGGGCGCCTCGTGAACCGTCTCGGAACTCTCTTGGGGGCCACCTAGGCCGTCTTGGGAGCCTCTTCGGACGTGTTGGACGCGGTGAAAACCCAACAGGCGACCATGCGAAAAGTATACGTTTTCCCATAGGAATGGGACCATTTTTGCTTCTTGGACCTCTCTTGGGGTGCCTCTCGGAACGTCTTGGGCTGATTTTGGAAGCCTTTTGGCGCCTCTGGGCGGCGTTTTGGCGCCTCCTGGGATGTGTTGGGCCGGAAGCTCGGAATTCGAGAGTGGCTTTCTCCTTCTGGGACCCCTCTCGAAGTCGTCTTGGGGTTCTCTTGGGCCGTCTTGGGGCCGTCCTGAGCCACTCGTGCGCAGCCTTGGAGCGCTCCCGGAGGCCTCCTAGGCCGTCTTGGAGGCCTCTTGGGCCGTCTTGGACGCGGTGAAAGCCCAAGATGCGAACATGCGAAACATATACGTTTTCCCATAGGAATGGCACGATTTTTGTTTCTTGGACCTCTCTTGGGGTGCCTCTCGGAACGTCTTGGGGTGCTTTTGGGAGCCTTTTGGCGCCTCTTGGCGGCATTTTGGCGCCTCCTGGAGCCTCTTGGGCCGGAAGCTCGGAATTCGAGGTTGGCTTTCTCCGTCTGGGACCCCTCTCGAACTCGTCTTGGGGCTCTCTTCGGCCGTCTTGGGGCCGTCCTGGGCCACTCGTGCGCAGCCTTGGAGCGCTCCCGGAGGCCTCGTAGACCGTCTTGGGCGCCTCTTGGGCCGTCTTGGACGCGGTGAAAGCCCAAGAGGCGAACATGCGAAAAATATACGTTTTCCCATAGGAATGGCACGATTTTTGCTTCTTGGGCCTCTCTTGGGCTGCCTCTCGGAGCGTCTTGGAGGCTTCTGGGACCTTCTTGGTGTCATGACAGGCGTCTTGGAAGGCATCTGGAGCCATCGGAGCGCGTTCCGAAGCCGCCTGCGAACGATCTTGGACGGCGTCCGGCGGTCCGACGAGCCTCCGGGCCCCCCGGGGCCCACATTTGCGGTCGGGGTCCCGGCCCCGAGCCCCCGGACCCGGTGCGCCGTTATATGTATATACTAGAACCATCGCGCGCGCTTCGCGCGCGCTCAGGTTCTAGCCCAGGCCGGGGGGGGGGCGCTGGACGATCGTGGACAACGCTATCAAACACAAGCGCGCGACGGCATCTGAGGATCTTCTGGGGTGTTCCGCATGCTTCGTCAACTGGCTGTTGGAGGCACCTCTTGGGTGCCTCTTGGGGGGGCGTCTGAGGGTCCCTTGGGGGCATCGGTTCTGCAATCTGAAGCCGTCATTGGCCGTCTTGGCTGCGTGGAGGCCCGACTTGAGGCCACCTGCGGCCAGATTGAGGCAATCTGGAAGCCTCCCGGGGGCCTCCTGGAAGCAGTTCTGATGCATTTGGGGCTCTCTTGGGCTATTCTAAAACCTCTTGCACGTCTCCCAGGGGCCTTTTGGGCCCTCGGGGAGCTTTTGGGGTCCTCGTCGGACCACTTTGGGGCCTCTTGCAGCCTCCTGTGGACCTTGTGGGGGGACCGCTCTGCTGTTGGGTCGCGTTCCCCTTCTCGGGCCTCTCTTGGGGCTCTTGGGGCCCTCTCGGGCCGTCTTGGGCGCCTCAAGCACCGTCTTGGGGCCCTCGCGGGCCGTCTTGGGGCCCTCTTGGAGGCCTCTTCGAAGCCTTCGGGGCCGTCTTGGAGCATCGGGATGCCAAAAGGCAGGAACAAAAACGTCAAAGCCCAATCGTAAAACAATGTGTTGCGCCTCTTGGGGCCACCTTGGGAGATCTCTTGGAACCTCGTCGGCCCTCTTGGGAGCTTCTTGGGGGCCTCTTGGATCCGATTGGGGGCCTCCTGGGACTTCCCGAGAACCTCTCGGGGTAGAAAGCTCGGATTCTCGGTTCATGTTTCCCTTCTTGGGCCTCTCTTGGGGCCGTCTTGGGGTCTTGGGGCCCTCTCGGGCCGTCTTGGGCGCCTGAGGCACCGCCTTGGGGCCCTCGTGGGCCGCCCAGGGCCCTCTTGGAAGCCTCTTCGGCTATCTTGGAGCTGTCTGGGAGGCCTCTTCCTCCTCCTCGTCCCCCTCCTCCTCCTCCCACTCCAGCTCTCTCTTTCTCCTCCTGATCTTCCTCCTCCTGCAGCGTGTTCCGGAAGGCTCCCGCCGGAACATGCTGTGCACAAAGGCTGTCACTGCTGCCGCCACCGTGCCCTGGGTGGTGGGTCAGAGGCCTGATGGGTGTTGCTTTGGATCTCGTGGTTGGCCTGTCGGGGACGTCGTGAAGGCAGTTTCGCAGCTTCTCGGTAGCCGTTTTGGGACCGTTGTGGGGCCTCCTCGGGGCTGCTTTGTGGCCTCTTTAGGCATCGTTTGGGCCTCCTGGGTGCCTCTTGGGTGCCTCCTAGGGCCTCTTGGGGGCTCCTTGGGGCCTCCTGGGGCACTCTTCAAGCCGGAGGGTCGAATTTTGGAGTCGTGGTCCCCCTCTTGGGCGCATCTTGGGGCCGTCTTGGGGCTCTGTTGGGCTGTCTTGGGCGACTCTGGGGCCGTCTTGGGGCCGTCTTGGGCCGTCTTGGGGCGCTCTTGGGGGCCTATTGAGCCGTCGTGGAACGTCGGACAGCCGAAAAGGCTGGAAGGCCAAAATCGGTCGAAAACCTTCGTGAACTTGACGATTTCGGCCTCTGGAATCGCTCTGGAGAGGCGTCTTGAAGCGTCGTGGAGTGCCTTGGGGGGCCTCTCGGGCCGTCTTGGGCCTATCTTGGGCGTCCTGGAGCGGTCTTTCGGCGACTCGGGGCCCGCTTGGGCCGTCTTGGGAGCCTCTGGAGGCCCTCCTGGACTATTTTGGACCTCCCCGGCCGCCCCTCCTCCCATGGGGGGTCGGAGGCGGCGCCCTCCGAGGCCCAGGACGCGGAAACCCTTTAAAAAACACAGGGAAAATGAGCCCCAGTACCCCCATGGAGGCTTTTCGGCGCTCTTGGACCGATGGGAGCTCGAAAACGCGAGAAGCCAAAAACATTGAAAAGAACATTGAACATATACGATTTTGGCCTCTCTGTGCCGTACCGCCATACCTATCAGACTTCTTGGGGTCTCTTGGAGGCCACTTGGGAGCCTCGAGAGCCGTCGGAAGGCTGACTTGGGCTGCTCGGGAGCGTCTTGGGCCATCCTTTCGCATTCTGGGGGCTCCTAGGGGGCGTCTTGGGCCCTCCTGGAGCGCTGTGGAGGCTGCCCAGAAAGGCTGGGGCAGCAGTGCCGGGAGCGTCCCCGAGATGTGGCCATATCTTTTCAGCGCGTTCCAAGAGCATCTTCCCGGAACGCGCTCGTGGCAGGGCGCCCACGTCCGAGGACGTTGGCATGGGAAACCGCAACGCGTGATCATTCCAGCGCGTTCCGGCGAAAACCGTGCGGAACGCCTTTGGGCAAGCGCTGGGTTTGAGTAAGGCGAGTGGGAACCGTTCAGGCAGTTTGGGATGCTCGGAGCAAGAGGGGGAAGCCATCCTCAGAAGACATGCGGTCTTCCTGGAGCCGTCTTGCAAAAAACAAAAAAATGAGACCCTGCAGTCGTTTCTGGAGCCGTCTTGGAGCCCTCTTGGGCTGCCCTGGAGCCTGTTGGAGCCCTCTGCGGAATGGTCTTGGAGCCCGCGCCGAGGATCTGGAAAATGTCCGGGACCATCGCGGCGGCCTCCGAGGCCCGGGACGCCGAAACCCCGTGAAAACACAGCGAAAATGAGCCCCGGTACTCGCATGGAGGGTCGGGCAGCTGTTTTCGGGCCCCTGGGTTAGAACCATCGCGCGCGCTTCGCGCGCGCTCAGGTTCTAGCCCAGGCCGGGGGGCGCTGGACGATCTTGGACAACGCTATCAAGCACAGGCGCGCGACGGCATCTGAGGATCTTCTGGGGTGTTCCGCATGCTTCGTCAACTGGCTGTTGGAGGCACCTCTTGGGTGCTTCTTGGGGGGGCGTCTGAGGGTCCCTTGGGGGCATCGGTTCTGCAATCTGAAGCCGTCATTGGCCGTCTTGGCTGCGTGGAGGCCCGACTTGAGGCCACCTGCGGCCAGATTGAGGCAATCCGGAAGCCTCCCAGGGGCCTCCTGGAAGCAGTTTTGACGCATCGAGGGCACTCTTGGGCTATTTGAAAGCCTCTTGGACGTCTCCTGGTGGCCTTTTAGGCCCTCGGGGAAGCTTTTGGGGTCCTCGTCGGACCACTTGGGGGCCTCTTGCGGCCTCCTGTGGGCCTTGTGGGGGGACCGCTCTGCTGTTGGGTCGCGTTCCCCTTCTTGGGCCTCTCTTGGGGCTCTTGGGGCCCTCTCGGGCCGTCTTGGGCGCCTCAAGCACCGTCTTGGGGCCCTCGCGGGCCGTCTTGGGGCCCTCTTGGAGGCCTCTTCCTCTATATGGGAGCGGTATTGGAAGCCTCTTGGGCCATCTTGGAGCATCGGGATGCCAAAAGGCAGGAACAAAAACGTCAAAGCCCAATCGTAAAACAATGTGTTGCGCCTCTTGGGGCCACCTTGGGAGATCTCTTGGAACCTCGTCGGCCCTCTTGGGAGCTTCTTGGGGGCCTCTTGGATCCGATTGGGGGCCTCTTGGGACTTCCCGAGACCTCTCGGGGTAGAAAGCTCGGATTCTCGGTTCATGTTTCCCTTCTTGGGCCTCTCTTGGGGCCGTCTTGGGGCCCTCTCGGGCCGTCTTGGGCGCCTCAGGCACCGCCTTGGGGCCCTCGTGGGCCGCCCAGGGCCCTCTTGGAAGCCTCTTCGGCTATCTTGGAGCTGTCTGGGAGGCCTCTTCCTCCTCCTCGTCCCTCCTCCTCCTCCTCCCACTCCAGCTCTCTCTCCTCCTGATCTTCCTCCTCCCCCTGCAGCGTGTTCCGGAAGGCTCCCGCCGGAACATGCTGTGCACAAGTGCTGTCACTGCTGCCGCCACCGTGCCCTGGGTGGTGGGTCAGAGGCCTCATGGGTGTTGCTTTGGATCTCGTGGTTGGCCTGTCGGGGACGTCGTGAAGGCAGTTTCGCAGCTTCTCGGTAGCCGTTTTGGGACCGTTGTGGGGCCTCCTCGGGGCTGTTTTGTCGCCTCTGTAGGCATCGTTTGGGCCTCCTGGGTGCCTGTTGGGGGCATCCTGGGGCCTCTTGGGGGCTCCTTGGGGCCTCCTGGGGCACTCTTCAAGCCGGAGGGTCGAATTTTGGAGTCGTGGTCCCCCTCTTGGGCGCATCTTGGGGCCGTCTTGGGGCTCTGTTGGGCTGTCTTGGGCGACTCTGGGGCCGTCTTGGGGCCCTCTTGGGCCGTCTTGGGGCGCTCTTGGGGGCCTATTGAGCCATCTTGGAACGTCGGACAGCCGAAAAGGCTGGAAGGCCAAAATCGGTCGAAAACCTTGGTAAAATTGACGATTTCGGCCTCTGGAAGCGCTCTGGAGAGGCGTCTTGAAGCGTCGTGGAGTGCCTTGGTGCGCCTCTCGGGCCGTCTTGGGCCTACCTTGGGCGTCCTGGAGCGGTCTTTCGGCGACTCGGGGCCCGCTTGGGCCGTCTTGGGAGCCTCTGGAGGCCCTCCTGGCCCATGGGGGGTCGGAGGCGGCGGCCTCCGAGGCCCAGGACGCGGAAACCCTGTAAAAACACAGGGAAAATGAGCCCCGGTCCCGCCATGGGGGGTGGAGGCACCTGTCCTGGGGCCCCCGGCCTCCCCCCCAGGGATATGTATATATATATATATATATATATATACAGTGGGGGCGCGCATCAAGAAACTATATGCGTTTCGTCACGGTATCCTTGGTTTCTTCGCTCCGCGCGCGGCGCGGCGACTTCCCGCGGCCGTTGAAGGAGCTGCTGCGTCCAGAAAGCTCCAGGGTTCCCCTCCGGTGCACTTCACGCGCGGGTGTTCAGGGTTGGGTTTCTTGCGACGGGTTCTTGCGGCCGCGCCCGCACTGCATGTATTGAGTATTCCACCTGTGGAGGGACACGCCCGACTTAGGTCGAAGTCGAGCCCTGGCAGCGTGGCCCCGCGCCTCTGCGCCGCCGGCGGCGAGCACGCGGCGGCGGCCCCCGGGGGCGAGGGACAGGTGCGCGAGCGCCCCGCTGCAGTGGCCCTGCACCCCGGGCGCGTCGGCGTGGACGCGCATCGCCGAGGCCGCCGCCTCGGATGGGCCAAAGTTTTCCGCTGGCGGTTTTCCTCCTCCTCCTCCCCCTCTTCTTCCTCCTCCTCCTCTTCTTTCTCTTCCTCATCCTCTTCTTCTTCCTCTTCCACATCCTCTTCCTCCTCCTCCTCCTCCTCCTCCTCCTCCTCTTCCTCATCCTCTTCCTTTTCCTCCTCCTCCTTCTCCTCCTCCTCCTCTTCCTCCTCCTCCTTCTCCTCCTCATCCTCCTCCTCCTCTTCTTCCTCCTCCTCCTCCTCCTCGTCGTCCAGCTCGTTCTACCTACGTCCTTCTCCTCCTACCTGCGGCAGCGGTGGTGGGAAATGGGCCCATCAGCCTCCGCCCCGCGCAACGCCGCGACCGTCGCGAGGGAGGCCTGGTCCGTGACGAGCTGCCGCAGCGCCTGGCAGCAGGGCTCGAGCGGAGCAGTGTTTGTTGCGTTCTCGCTCCTTCTTTTGGCCGTCCTTCTCGCGTTATCCGTCGTTCTGGCCTGCGTTCTGCCCCTGCTGCGAGACGAGGTCAGAACGCAAACGGTCTACGACATCGCCCAAACACCGCTTAGCTTCAGGTCGGGCATGTCCTCCTACAGGCGGATCTTGGAGGAACAATCTAAGAGAAATCTGAACAAAACCATACATAGTCAACACATGCTCCAATAATCGTCCCCAGACTATTGTTGTACCACTATCGAATACTCCTCCTGCAGAGGGACGCGCCCGACCTGCAGTTTACCTCGAGCCCCGCCTCGCAGCAGCGCTCCTGCGTCAGGGCCGTCGCGCGGTCCGCGCCCATGACGGCCACGACCCTGCCCACGACCTCCTCCCGCACAGGACGGAGCTGATGGACCGATGTTCCACCACGACTACCATAGGTGAGAGAGGGGGGAGGAGGAGGAGGAGGAGGAGGAGGAGGAGGAGGAGGAGGAGGAGGAGGAGGAGGGGAGGAGGAAGAGGAGGAGGAGGAGGAGGAGGGGAGGAGGAGAGAGGAGGAGGAGGAGGAGGAGGAGAGGAGGAGGAGGAGGAGGAGGAGGAGGAGGAGGAGGAGGAGGAGGAGGAGGAGGAGGAGGAGGAGGAGGAGGAGGAGGAGGAGGAGAAGGGGGGAGGAGGAGGAGAGGAGGAGAGTAGGAGGAGGAGGAGGAAGAGGAGGAGGAGGAGGAGGGAGGAGGAGGAGGATCGGGTCGGGCGAAAGGGGGGGGATAGCAAAGGGGGGGTTTGAGAATCAGCTCGCGTAGCTGATTTTCCCGGCGCCTCCCAGCGCCCGAGGCGGCCATGTATCAAGGAATGGGCACCTCGGTGAGGCCGAAACCAGCTGCGTGCAGCAAATTTCGTAACCCCCCCTTTCCCAATCCCCCCCTTTCGCCCGGCCCGAGAGGAGGAGGAGGAGGAGGAGGAGGAGGAGGAGGAGGAGGAGGAGGGGGACCTCCCCGTCACCCTGATCTCTCCCCCGTCCAACCTATGGTAGTGGTGGTGGGACATTGGCCCATCAGGACCGAAGGTACAACAAAGACAGAAACTCTTGGAGGTCCGCGCCGATTCCTTGGATCTGCGCTAATGCGGCCCTTCCCGGCGCACGGAGCGCGCCAGGGGCGGCGCCGGGGGCGCCTCCAGGGGCCTCCAGCGCAGTCCAGGAAATCCGCGTGGGGCTCCGGAGGTTGATGTTGATGCAGTCGTTCGTATCTTTCGATCTCGGGGGCATTCCACGAGCGGCGAGCGTATCCACACCCGCGCCCTCGCGGTCTGGGTCCTGGGGCGCGAGGCCGCGGATACGCGGTCGTACGGGGATGCGCTCCGCGCGGGAAAAAACACGCTGCGCATCCGCAGGGCCGTGGCCCAGGAGCGCGCCCGCGGCTACGGATATATGTCTCTCGCCCACGAGCCTCCTCTCCTCGCCGTCGCTTGGACGCCCACTTCCTGTGCACTGTTCGGTTTCGTGCGTGCTTTTGTTGTTGGCCCGATGGTCGAAGATGCCACCTGCACGGTTTCCCCCGAGGCCGTAGGCGATCCGAGGAGGAGGAGGAGGAGGAGGAGGAGGAGGAGGAGGAGGAGGAGGACGGGTCTCCTAAGCCCCTCGGAGAAACCCTCCAGGCACATATCCCAGCGATGTGCTTCAAGGCGAACCTCCTCTCTGGAGCGCCTGTCCTGCGTTGACGGCTGGCCGGCGGGCCGCACCCGGCACTCGGGGGGGACACACGCGGGGGCGAACGGGGGGAGAAAAAAAACGCTCGGAGCTCTGCTGAGCTCGGGGACCTCCGGACCCGGACCCCCTCGCGTCGCGAACACATCGGGGCGTGAGGTCTGCCGCTATGTCCGGACCGTCAAACAACTGCTCGGGACGAAGAGCCGATCCCCGGGGGGTGGGTCCGGACCTTTGGGGCGCGACGCGTCCTGAAGAAAGCACGGCGTCGGGGGTCTGGGGCCTGGGGCAGTCCAGGCCCGGGTCCGTCAGGCCTGGCACGATCCTGCAAGATCCTGTAGGATCCTGCACCCAAGCACGGGTCAGTACAGGAGAGCCCAGGATCGAATCGGCGATCTAAAGGAGTCGGATCGGCGGGAAATCGTGTACCGTCGTCGACCTACCGTCGAGAGGGGGATGGTGCAATAGATCTGGTGCAGTAGATTTGCACGGTTGCAATAAATTTGGGGTGTGCCGTGAATGTCGGTGCGCAAATGAATTGCCGAATTTTCGCGCGCAACACATGACTTGCAATACAGCGTAGAACAACTCTCTGGCGCAATACATGTGCAATACAAGTGCCCCAAGCCTGTTGCACCAGCCCCTTGCAGTTGGACCACCTTGCGGGTCACGAGGATGTTAGGAGGCAACTACTGGAAGGTTTTCGTCGGAAGCCCCATTTGTGAGCTATTACGCCGGAGTGGGCCTCGGATTAAGCAGGATTAAGCCCGATTAAGCGGGATTAAGCCGTATTAAACGGGATTAAGCTGGATTAAGCCGGATTTCGGACCAGGGCGAAAACAGAATTTGACCTCCCAGGAACTGCATCCGAAAGGATGTCTGCGCCCCCCTCGATCCTCGAGGGACTGGCCCCGGCCATCGTCAGCAGCCGCGCCTCCCTGGGTAGGCGGTGCGCCCGGGCGGTCCAGCAGCAGCCACCGCCGCCCGATCCAGTCCAGCACGGGCGGGTCCCTGGGCTCGGCGGCCAGCCCGGGGGAGAGAGGCGCGAAGGCAGGGGCCTCCGAGACGGGTCCGAGCTGACGGGGTCGGAGGATCCAGCCGCATCGCCGACGCATCGTCGGGATGCATCCGCGAAGTCGGCGATGCATCTGTGACGTCGGCGTGGGGAACATCGGGCTCCACATGGAGCCGCAGCGGCGATGCATCGGCGATGCGGCTGGATCCTCCGACCCCGTCTGCTCGGACCCCACTTGGGAGGCCTACAGAAGGGGCGGGCCTGCTCAGATCGGGGAACTTCCGACCCGAGTCAGGCAGGCCCTGCAAGGTCCTGCGCCCAAAGCCCGGTCAATGCACCCCTGGCGCTGCGGGATCCTGCAGGATCTGGCGCTCTGACTGGCCCCCGTTTGCACTGACCCCCGATCCGAGGGCTCGGAAGCCCCCCCCTGGCCTTCTGAGAAATCGTCTGGGCCTCCCCCGAAGAGGCGGAAACGGCACGGACAACAACTTCCCAGGAGGAGGCGGGGGGCGCTTCTGAGAAGTCCCGCCGCCTTCCGAGAAGGCCTTCGCCTTCTCGGTTCCCCCCTCGCTCGCCGCCGATGGGCGGCTCGGGCGCCCTCTTCTTGCTGCCCGCTCCCCTCGCCAGCACCGCGAGCACCCACTCGCGCAGGCGCTCGTCCGCGCGCTGGTCCTGCTGGGAGCCTTTGGCCTGCACTCGTCGCTGCATCGCTGGTATTAGGTCGGGCATGCCCTCCTACAAACGAGACCTATGTTGCATCACAGCAGCAATTCGACCCCAGACTGTAGTCCTGGGCTCGGTTTAGTGAAGCGATGAATTTCGGGGTCCCTACGTCGGAAAAAAAAACATCACTTCACTAATCTGGGGCCCCTGGGGCCTCAGTGGACCTTGGGGCCCAACATTAGTGACGTGATGGCTTTCGGGCCTCGGACTACAGGCGGAGTCTGTAATAAAGATAACATTTCTCCAGAAATGCTGAAGAAGAGTCACAAGAGCCCGACAGGTCGTCACCCGACTGTGCTTTTCAAAAACCAGTCGTGAACATTCCTCCTGTAGGGGGGACAGGCCCGACTTGCCATAACGCTGGTGGATTGCGCTGGCGCTCGAGGCCGAAGCCGCGCGCGTCCTCCTGGGCCGAAACTTGTCATCGCTCGGACGTCCACTCTTCGTGTATTTTTCGATTTCGTGCGCGTTTTTTTTCGCTAAGTCCTCCAGGATGCTCCTCCATGGTCCTCGCGGAGGAAAAAAATGCACACGTCCGAGCGATGCCAGGGAAAGGTGGGGCGCCGGGGCCCCGTGGGGTGTCGACGCGCTGCAGATCTCGGGGCCGCCGCTGCCGGCCCTAGCCTGGGCCCTGGAAGCAGCGGGGGCCCCCGGGAGGCCCCCCAGAGGCCCCCAGTGAGCCCCAAGAGGCCCTCCCGAGAGGCCCCCAAGAGGCCCCAAGAGGCCCCCCAAAAGCTCCCAATGAGCCCCACGAGGCTCGCAGTGATCGAAAAGCTCCCAAGGCGCCCCAAGAGGCCCCCAAGAGGCCCGCAAGGGGCCCCCGAACGGGCCCCCAGGACGCGTCAATAGTGCGTCCGAGAGGCTCATCCAGGCCCCCAGGCAGGTCCCAACACGCCCACGACAATCCCCAAATAGAGCCCTAGAAGCCCACGACGTCTCAACCGTGGACTCCCCTCTCCTGGGGGTCGGCGGAATGGCGTTTACGACGGTCGGAAGCAGGTAGGTTAAACAAAAGCATGAAGTAGGACTGCGGATCAAGTAGATTGGGTTCAGGCCTTACCAGAGAAAAAAATATAGAGAAAGCATTTCGGTTCTTGAAATATCGGCGGTGGACAAACCTCCCTTTAGTAAACCACCCTTTAGTGAAAACTGACTACGACCGAAACCGACAGACCTGAACCCACAAAAACGATGGCCGCGACGCCCTCCCGCGAACCAAAAACGGCCCATTCGCTTGTCGACTTGTCAGGGCAGGATGCCGATCAACCTCCGAAAGTAGGAAGGCGCTCGAAATAGACTGGGATCTGAGAATCAAGAAATACATATTTTCAACGACCAGCGTGTCTGCCTGGGGTCGCGGGTGGGTCGCGAGCGGGTCGCGGGGTGGGTCGCGGGTGGGTCGCGGGGTGGGTCGCGGGTGGGTCGCGGGCCAGGTCGCGGGGGGGAGGACGACAACTAACAACAACAACAACAACAGCAACAGAGACGCAACAAGCGGAACCCTCACAACGGATCCGCACTTAAGCAACACACCCAGGGTCGCGGCCCATGCTTTCGCCCTCGAGGCCGTTGATGTGGATACGTTTCCCGCCCAAAGCTCCCCCCCCCTCCGTGGAAGCAAGCACATTCAGCCGAACCACCCTCCTCATCACTCTGATATCCTCCTCCTCCTCCTCCTTCTCCTCTCCCTCTTTCTCCGCCTCCTCCTCCTCTTCCTCCTCCCTCCTCATCTTCCTCACTCTGACCTATTTTCAACGCCCAGCGTGTCTGCCTCTCGACTCAGCAGCAGAGGAGCCCAGGACCCAAGCCTCCTGCGGCGCCCCTCTCTGGCAGCCGAGAACGAGAGCTGCGAGGGCCCCAGGCCCACGCCCGGGGCGACGACGCCGAGCGTACAAGTCGGGGCGACGTAAGACGCGGGTTCGGTCAACCTGTGTAGTAAGGAGGCGCGATAAGGATGCAGGGGCCTTGGAAGCCCACCTCGAAGCTCTGCGAGCGGGGCGCGGCCCACGAAAGTGGCCAAGGATGGACCGAGGAGGCAAGGATGCAAGGGTACCCTTAGGAAGGTTAAAGTGGTGAGACCAAATCTGAAATTTGACGCGGGCTCCCGCTGCAAACATCCCACGAAAACGGGACAGTCAAAATCAAGGACGCGCTTGTCAAAAAATCGGCAGCCCTGAGTTCCAGCTTAATGGAGTGTTTCCCCGATAGAGAGCACACCCAAACATCGGGCGCCTTGATTTATTCAATACGCGGCTACACTTACGTCGGGCGTGTCCCCCTACAGACGGATTTTGGACCAAACATAAAACATATCAAAAAATGCCCCAACATGTTCAAGATTAGTCAAACATCGTCGCCACACTATTTTTTTACTATGTTTCAAGATTCCTCCTGTAGAGGGACAGGCCCGACTTAAGGCTACACGCAGGAGTGACCCTGAGTAAGAGTGACCTTTGGTGCGCGGCTTTTGGGAGTTCGCGGGGCGACCAAACAATAGCGTGCATGACGCTACTACCGCATTGCGTTCGGCGAGCGGGGAACCCCCATGTGCCCGCACCAGAGGTCACTCCGGCGAAGGGTCACTCTTGCGTCTGGCCGAAGTAAAATTACGGGGTCCAAGAAACCCCGACCCCCTCCCCAAGGCCGGTTTCCCGTCGCGGGCGAATTCCTGACGGCCCCAGGGCCCGGCGAGGGCCCCCAGAGAGGCAGGGGACGACGGAACACCTCTGGACTGAATTGTTCAAAACGTTGGAGATCTGGCTGCGACGTCCAGATCTCAAGGCTGGGCTTAGGTCGGGCATGTCCCCCTACAGGCGGATGTTGGAAGAAAATTGCAAGTTGTAAAACAAATCCCCCCGAAATTGTCAAAATAGTGAAGAAATCGTCCCCATCATATTTTTTATTATGTTTTAATATTCCTCCTGTAGGCTGCCCCGAGGTCCGCGGGGTCCGGCGGCGGCGGCGCGGCCGCATCGGCCCCTCCCGGGGCGAGCCTGCGGCAGAGCCGCCTCGGGGGAGACCAACAAAAAGGTACCTCGGGTGCTCGCCAACGCGGGGGCAGTAAGGAACGACATAACGCAGAGAAGGAACGATACATAACGCATGCAAGCCTAAGGAACGACCGAGCCCCTCTTGAGAAGTAAGTGTTCCTTATTCAAGCCGCTCACTGTAAGCGGGGGGTGAAGAAACTTTAGTTGTTCACTCTGGGGGCATTCCTGGCGCCACTCGCTCCACTCGTGCGTCGAAGCTGCGTCGAGAGCGTCCGTCGACTCGAGTCGAGCCTGAGTCAAACCTGAATCGAATTTGAATCCGAATCTGAGACGACCTTGCATCGAGCTGGCAAAGAACTGGAGTCGGACAGATCCGGCACATGGGCCCCAGGAATTTGGGAGACCCAAAAGGGGGTCCAGCTGAAAAGGGGTGGTGCAATAGATTTGGGGCAACTGGCTTGCAAACGTACTGCGCTGGAGAATTGTACTGCATTGCATTGCAAATAATGGGCTGCACGCAAAAGTCCAGCAATACATCTGCGACCCGGAATGTACTGCAAGCCCCAAATGTACTGCAACCCCACAGACCTATTGCACCAAATCTATTGCACCACCCCCCTGTCCTGAGCATTTCCTTGGGGTGGAAGGCTCAGGTGAAATCCATATGGGCTTTTGCACCTCGAAAACCAATCCGTCTTGTGATATTGCATATTAAAGAAATACCGGAGAAAAAAAGCAATCAGATACTTGTTGGGACTATGGGACTATAGGACTATAGGGCTACAGGGCCATGGGGCTGTAGGGCTATATGGCTATAGGGGTATAAGGGTATAGTGCTATAGGGCTATTGGGCTATAGGGGCTATAGGACAAGAGGGCTATAGGCCTATAGGGCTATAGGGCTATAGAGCTATAGGGCCATAGGGCTCTAGGGCTCTAGAGCTATAAGGCTCTAGGGCTCTAGGGCTCTAGGGCTCTAGGGCCATAGAGCTATAGAGCTCTAGGGCTATAGGGCTTTTGGGCTGTAAGGCTATATGGGCTATATGGGCTATAGGGCGATAGAACTATAAGGCTATAGAGCTATATGGCTGTAGGGTACCGGGGCACCCCTGGGCACTCCGGGCACCCCCGAGCACCCGGGCAACCGGGCACCCACGGGCACTCGGGCACCGGGCCACCGAAATCCTAAGGCACCGGGCGCCCACGGGAACCCAGGCACCCGGCCACCGGCCACCGAAATCCTGCCGCACAAATCCTAACTTTTTAGAATCTGCTAGGACCCCTACAGAGGCAAGCTCTGCTTGGGGAGCATCGAGAATCAATCGAAACGGCATGTCAGATTTCACCGATGTCCCTCCACCCTAAGAATGCTCGGTTGTCGTCGGACCCCCTCTTGGGTCAACCCGAAGGAAGGTCCCCAAAAAAACAAGCCTCTAAGAACAGTGCGCCCTTCGTGCACCGCTTGGGCCCGCGGTGGCAGGCGCGGGGCCCGCTCAGGCCCTCTTGCGGGGGAGCTCCCTGCAGTCCTGCATCCAGACAGCTGCGTGTGCTGCCCCCCTGCTGCCGTCCGCCCGAGCAACATGCCAATACCGCTTCGGGGATCTTCTGACCCGGGTCAATCCAAACCCGGGACCGTCAGGCCTTGCAGAACTCCTGCAAGGCCCTGCACCCAAACCCGGGCCAACGCGAAGGATCCTGCAAGATCCTGCGGGATCCTGCGCCCAAGCCCGGGTCAGTGCGACCCTGGCCCTGCAGGATCCGGCAAGATCTGGCGCTCTGGCTGCCCAACGCTCGCATTGACCCCGTCTCATGGCCGCCGACCGCTGCTCCCTGGACCCCTCCTGGGGTGCTGTCCGACGCGGATGCTCCAGCCGCGGCGACGACGGCGGGCGAGAACGAGGCCAGGGCAGCGGTGGAGCCAAGATGTCTGCAGAGTGTGGATTAGTTCGACACGGGGTGCCCAGAAACTCTATCCTTTCCGCAGTCCCAAATCCGGCGTCGTATGCGGAGCCGTGCTTATTTGACGGCCCCGGGACCCGTTGGGCGTGGCTTAATGGGGGGGTCACAAATGGGGGGAACAGAAAATGTCCCCTTTCGTGCCCCTTTCGGGCCCCTCCAGAGCCCCAGGGGGCTCGTTTAGGTACCGTTTGGGTACCGTTTCGAACCACCCTCGCCACCCCCCCATTTATGACCCCCCCATTACGCGGCGCCCAAACCCGCCGAGGACCCCCAGAGGCCGGGAACGACGAAAACCTGTCGCACTGCTTCGTTCTCATACGTTGAGGTCTGGGGATCGTTGAGCAAGGACCGACCGTCGAGGCATTCCCATAGGCCTGTTCGAACAAAAAATCCAAAAACAAAGCAATGTTCTTAAAGCAGCGAGCTTTGGCACTGACGCAAAACGATCTCAGCCAACCACGTCCTTAGCCACGAAACGTTTTGGAATATGTTTCGGTGGGGCCTATTTGCAAGCTGAGACGCCTCGCCACTGCTTGATTGTGGGGAACCAGCCTCGCTAATTTCTGGTAATAGCTCTTCTCTCCGGCGGCCGATTGGGGCGATTCGGATCCCCCTATAGAACGCTCGCAGAGAGGCGTAGCTCTTGGAGAGCGTCCCGAGGCTGGAAGACCGCCAAGAACCGACGACAACGTCAGGGCGCTTCGCCAAAAAATTGTATCACACACACACACACACGCACACACGCACACACACACACACTTTTGGCGATCTGCGCGGATTTCTTGGATACGCACTGGGCCCCTCTCCCTGGCGAGCGGAGCGCGCCAGGGGCGGCGCCGGAGGTGCTGCCGGTGAAGGGGGGGCCATGCGCCGATCGAAGAAATCCGCGCGGAGCGCAAAAAGTTTATGTTTGTAACGTTTCTTCTTCTTCGAGTCGCTAGGCCTTGCCCCGATTGTGCCAAGTCTGGGGGCTACTTCTCTCAGAACCCGTTTCCCTCAGGACCCTGTGGCCACATGCGATCCCCTACCCCAACACCCCACGATTGGGGCTGGAGTTGGGGCTCACTCCGATCGGGAGGTCCCGAACGAAGTGAACCCTAGCTCCCCCCGGAAAACCGTGTGGTGGTGGGGTAGGGTTCGCATGGTGCCACTTACCCGGGAGGGGAGAGCATCCCGGGGCTGGAAGACCGCCGAGAACCGACGACAACGTCTATGGGGGCTTTGCAATTTTGCCTCCCTACGAAAGACAAGGCGACATACACATGAACGTTCGGTGCTCTGCGCGATGTTCCTGGAGCCGCGCTGGGCCCCCCTCCCTGGCGCGCTCCGCCCAGCGCGGTTCCGAGAACTCCGCGCGGAGCGCCAAACGTTTCTGCTTCTTCAGTTTGTTATTCTTCGAAGGGCGCTTATTGGCCCTTACCTCTCCAGCTTCGGTATACCTTCCCCGTGCTCGAGATCTCTTCTGGCGACCAAGGCTACCAGCAGGCGTGAACCTCATAGCCCCGCTAGCCTCCACGCGGACACGCCGCTCGCCGCCGCCCGCCCCGGGCCCGCGCCGCCGCCGCGGCCCCAGCGCTCCAGGGCCCGCCGCCGCGGCAGGCTGGCGAGGAGGGCCTCCGCGCTCGCGGCCGCCAGCGTCCAGGCCTGGCCGGAGCGGAGCTCCCGCTCCTGGGGTACGGGACGTGAAAACGACCACAACCACTGCTTTTCTTTCGTTGCCGCCTTCCAGCCAGCAGAAGCAAGGCAGTGGTTGTGGTCATTTTCGTGAAGCATGGCACCAGGGAAATGACCACAGCCACTGCTTCTTTTTCGGCCGGCTGGAAGGCGGCGCAAACAAGAAGCAGTGGCTGTGGTCATTTTCCCGTCCCGCATGGGGGGAGCCATCGACATCGAATGGGATCGAACCGGAGGAATCGAAGCGAGCCCTGCCAAAGTGACCTCTCGCGATGCTGCAACTTCTGCACGGCGTCAGATCTCGTCACCACGGCTGGACGACCCACCTCGGAAAACGCTCGTGGAAGCCTCCCGTACAGTAGGGGCCACAGTCCTGGGGCAGGCAGATGAGGGGGAGGATCAACCGAACGACAGCGATCACACCGATAACGAGAACGATAACAAGGAGAACGGCAAGAACGATCACAACGAGAACGATCGCAACGATAACGACATCGATGACAACGACAACGATAACGGTCACAACGGCAACGATCACAACGATCACAACTGTCACAACAACAACGACAACAACGAGCAGCTTATAAAAGCCGCCCTTACCGCCCTCCTGGTCATCGCGCGAGTCGACACTACCCGACGCGAGTCGACGCTGAATCGACGCTTTACCGGCGCGAGCTCGGCGCCCTCTCCTCGATAACCACACGGTAGCGCACGCGAGTGCACTCGAAACGTTGAGGCAAGAAGGAAGACATGCAAGCTTCCCGTGAGCGGCTACCGAACGGCTTGAGCAATTCCAGGCAGACATGTCCCGTCGCGAGCTCCCAGTCCCGACCCTCCCCTTGTAACCGCTGGCCTCACAAGGTCTCTTGCAGCCCCTCCTCCTCCTCCGCCTACTCCGCCTCCTCCTACTCCCCACTCGAAAAGCGCATGTTGCGACACGAAGTGGGTCTTCCAGAGCTGCCCCTCCCCAGCCTACAGCATCTGGGGGGCAGTCCACCTAAGGGGGGAGGGGATGCAGGTTGGCTCCACCCACTTGGCCTGGAGATAAAGTGTAAGTACCCCCCCTGAAAATTCGGCTGCCCAGGGCACTCTCGCAGCCCGCTTGCGCGCCAGGCTGGGCCAGGCATAGCCCACGTCATCATCCACTTGAAACCCCCTCAGCCCCTCTTGGACGAGCGCACTCCACTACTCGAAAAAGAAAACTACTCGCATGAATGGCCTGGATCCGCCGGGGGGGGGCCTACGGTAGACATTACATCGAAAGCGGACATGTGTCGTTCGGACGCTTGCGAATAATTAGGCACTCTGCGAGTAGAGGGACGCGCTCGGCGACCTCTGAATCCCCCGCGGTGATCCGAGCAGGCCTCCGACCACGCTCCCCTCCCCGAGCTCCAGCTGGCCCGGGGGCCACTCGCAGCGCCCCACGCAGAGCACGAACTCCGCGGGCGCCGCCCGCCCGGCCTCGAGGTGCGCGCCGGCGTCCGCCGCGGAGATCAGGTAGAGGCCGGGGATGATTCGTGCGGAGGAGGGCCGAGGTTCGGGCGCGGGGCCACAGGGGCCCTGCAGGGAGGCCTAGCGCTCCCCTGGTTCTCGCTCGAGGCTCGTTCTGGTGCCGAGCTGGGGCGCCGAGGCTCTGGGGCAAGCCTGGACAGGCACCGACACGGAAGCGGGACGAACACGGAACGAGGGAAGGGGCGAAACGAGCACGTCCCGCCGTTGAGAAAGACGAGTGTTGGACTGAAGCAGAAAGGAATCCGCACGAAGAAGACGTAGCCTTAGACACCTTGAGAGCCCCGAGGCCTCACACCCAACGAGGTCGAGGCAGCGGCGTGCTACTGGGAGTTTTGGGAGCGTGGGAGCTTTGGGCGCTGCTACCTTCTGAAGCCCAATATTCTCGTCCAGCTTTATGTCGGGCATATCCTCCTACAGGGGGATTGTTGACCAAGAAGAAAATAATCAAACAATGCAAGAACAATGCAAACATAGTCCACCAAATACGTCCCATGACTATTTTTCAGACTATGTTTGAATATTCCTCCTGTAGAGGGACGTGCCCGACTGAAATCTAGCTTCGGGCCCCGTGGCCATCCCACATCGGTCCGTCTCGGAATGCGGCAGAAACACGGGGTCTATGGCTCCGGTCGTGATTTTTCGCGATCAAGCAAACTCTTTCTTGTTCGGCGTTTCGACATTGGGCGGAAGAGGGGGGGAGGGGGGAGGGGGGGGGGCTGGCTCTGCTCAGCGCGACTGGTTGCATCAGTGCGTCTCATGGGGGAACCTCCGCATGCTTGACGCAGGCGCCAAATACAGCCAAGCTCTACTCCATTGGGGGGGGGGAGGAGCGGGGGCTGCGAGGGCCCGGGCCGATCGGCGGAACAATGAAAACAGACAAATTCCCCGGTGCAGGCCGGGGAGTATTGCTTTGGAGGGAGCCCGTGTCCCGACGTCGGGATTCAGGGGAGTGTTTCGCCGTTGCCGGTCTCTGATGGCCCTCGTCGGGCCCCAGGTCCAGCGAACGATGGCTCGCGATGCAGGACCAGCCCTGGGGAGAAGGTCGGGGCTTCCGGGGACGCCGCGTTGTACAGAACCAAGAAGTCGGACAATCTGGGCAACGGCAGCCCTCCCCAAGATCCGAGGGCGGCGATTTCCTCGCACCGAGCGCCTTCCGCCCAATTTCAGGCCCCCACGGCCGTCACAGATCGGTGAAATAGGCAGAAGCCCAAGGTGCAGAGCTCCAGAGCCGGAGGACCCCGAATCGAATCTAGAGACGGCTCGGCGATCGAAATGAATCGGATCGGCGGATCGGCGCTGACTCGGCGCTGACTCGACGCCGGCTCATCGATGACGAGACGCTGATCGACGCCAGTCGATACACTGAGAATGGAATCCAGGTGATTCTGCGAGGCTTCAGAAACTTGAGACCGACGAGGACGGGTCAGGACGGGCCCCTTGGTTGAGCAGGGACCGGCCGTCCTGGCATTCCGGCCTACCACGACATGTTCTTAGAACCCAAAAATGTTCTAAGGACAAAACAGTGTTCTTAGAACATAAACCCGACGTGTCAAAACAAGACAGTCCCAGCCAGAATTGTTCCGAGAGCATTTCGTGGAGACCACAAAAGGTCCTTCGAACATTCTGTGGTAGGCCTGGAGGCACGCCAGGACGCTTCGCCCCTACTTGATTTCGAAAGCACGCCTTGCGCGAACGTCCGTACCACGCGGCCGGCCTCGCAGCCTGGGGGACCGCGTTCGTGCACGTGGGTTGACGCGTACGTGTCCTCCGTGGGCTCCCTAAAACCTTGGTGATGCATCGGCGATGTTCAGTCGGCCTCGATTGGACCTGACTTGGGGGGGCGGGGCCCAAGTTTGGACGCCCGAAATGGGTACGGAAAGAATGGGTACAATGCCCAACAACAAATGGTGTCCCAAACCAACAGCGGCCGCTGTTGGGCGGGCGGCCTTCCGTTTCGAATGGACACAGACCGCGACGGCGCGGACAGCGAGCCCTGTTCAAAATGAGCAGGAACTGCTGTTGGGCATTGTACCCACCATTCTTTCCGTGCCCATTTCGTTCGTGCAGGATGCACAGTCGGACTCGACTGGACCTGACCTGGGGGGGTGGCGGGGCCCAGGGACCAATCCTTGGCGGATCCCGGCGAGGCGGGAGGGCCGCCACTGCCCTGCACTGGCCCTCCTCCGGGCTCTGCGCCCCGGGGGTCGCCAGCTCCGGCCGGGCGTGCAGGCACGCGATGTTCGAGAAGACGTAAGGCTCGGGTTCGGGGGACTCGGGTTGGCCTGACGGGGCCATCATGAAAATGACGAGGCCCAGTCTGAAATTTGACGCGAGCTCCCGCTGCAAACACCTTACGAAAACTGGACCGTCAAAATCCAGGACGCGCTCGTCAAAAAGCGTCGGCCAACCCGAGATCCAGCGCTCTCGGGTCTTACGCTTCCCCGAGATGTACTTCTCGGTGCCCGGCTGGCCGATGCCCTGGCTGGGCCCGCCGTACCACACCGCCAGGTCTGCGTCGCCTGTCGGCCGGAAATCCCAGTAGCATTTTAGGTCGGGCGTGCCCCCCTATACGGGCGGAGTGTGGACGAAAAATGAGAGGGGCCCCGAAAATACCCCTGGAACTGGTCAAGAGATGATCAACAAAGGCCAAATAATCGTCCCCAGACTATCTTGTTTCTATTTCTTGAATTTTCCCCTGTAGAGGGAAAGGCCCGACTTGAGAGCAACATCAACAAGAACATTCCAGAAGCCCTGCGCTCGGACGTCCATGTCCAGAGCATTTTTCGATTTCGTGCGCTTATTTTTCGGAGATGATCCAAGATGCAGCTCAGACGTCGATGTCCGGTGTATTCTTCGATTTCGCGCGTTTCTTGTTCGAAAATGATCCTGTGGCCCTCGCCGAGGAAGGCGTGCCAAACAAGAACCTTGCGCTCGGATGTCAAGGTCCCGTGCATGTGTCGACGTTTTGTGTTTATTCTTCGACAATGATCCAAGATGCACCTCGGTGGCTCTCGCCGAGGACTATGTTGTTCCTACCGTACTTACAGACCACATCCAAGAAGTGATTTCGAAACCGAGTCGAGAGAAAGTCGAGACAGTCTCGAGACAATGTCGGAACAATGTCGACACAGTGTCGAAACAGTGTCGAAACAGTGACGACACCGCACCCAGAAAAGTGTCGAAAGAGTGTCGAGGCAGTGTCGAGACAGTGCCGAACGAGTAGCTCCCGGGGCCCGACGCGTGGAAGCCCTCCAATTTTTCTGCACTTTCCTGGTGCTCGGAATTCTTCCTGGCGATCAAGGCCAAAGTGGGTTGGAACATCACAAGCCGAGGCAGGCACGACAAAGCCACGACGCAAGCCCTGCGCTCGGACGCCCATGTCCGGTGCACTTGTTCGATGTCGTGCGTGCATTTCTTGAACATCATCCCAAAAAGATGCACCTCGGTGGCCCTCGCCGAGGAAGACATAGGCACCCGTCCGAGCTCTGCCAAGAGAAGCCGTGGGATCGGGCGTTGGCAGCACTGGGTTTAGTGGAAACTGGTTTATAATGATGTGCACTGGGGGACGATCCCCCCCCGCCCTGTTCCACGAACCGGAACTGCCGTCACCAGAAAAACACCAGCCATACGGCAAACCTGGCCTTTACCTGGTGTCCTGGCTATACCCCGTGGGACCGTACATGGACATTACATTCGAACCCTGTGGCCCAAGATGCCCTCCGGACCCCCCCAAATTAATATTGATGGCGTGGCAACGGGGGGGGCGTGAGTGGACATAAATATTCTAACCCCGATTTGCTGAGATCAACATTGATGTCGGGGGCGCGGGGGTGATTTAGAATCTCCCTCGAATGTGTGAGGGTTCGAATGTATTGTCCATCTACTGGAGGTCCGCGCGGACTTCTCCCCGGGTCGGCGCCAGAGGCCCGCCGGCCGGAGCGGCGCGCCAGGAGGAGCGCCGGAGCAGGGAGGAGGGAGGCGCCGGGGGCTCCCCGGGCGCAGGGTCCGAGCAGCCCCCGCGCGGCGCTCCGGAGGTGTATGGCTACAGAGGGCGGAGGAGGAGGAGGAGGAGGAGGAGGAGGAGGAGGAGGAGGGTGAGGAGGAGGAAAAGGAGGAGGAGGGAGAGGGAAGCGGAGGAGGAAGAGGAAGCGGAGGAGGATGAGGAGGCCGCGCCCCCTTCCTTCTCATCCTCTCTCTCGTCGGCAGGTTCGATTCAAGCTCCGAAGGTGTATGCGTACAGTGGGCGGCTTCAGATTCGATTCAGGTTCGATTCAAGCTTGACTTAAGACGCGCCTGCCCTCCTACAGGGAGACTTTGGACGAACAGTTAAAAATGCTCAAACAATACACCCAAAAAGGCAAACATAAAATAGTCGAAAAATCGTCCCTAGGCTATTTTGTGACTATTTTTGAATACTCCCCCAGTAGAGGGACGCGCTCGACGTAAAGCTTGACTCAGGTTCGACTTGAGTCGACGGGCGTTTGGCGCAGCTTCGACGCACGAGTGGAGCGAGTGGCGCCAGGAAGGTCCCCATCATGAACAACTAAAGTTTCTGCACCCCCCGCTTACAGTCGATTCAGCGCCGACTTGGCGTCGAGTCAGCGTCGAGTCGGCACAGTTGGCACAGTTGGGGGCCCATTTCAGGAAACACCCTGCTTGCCACCAGTGGTTCCTTGGGTTTCGTGGGTCTCGATGGTTTTGCGATGGACAGCGTGACGTTCCCACCCCATAAATCAGAGAACGTCCTGGGGTCTCAGGGTTGGGCTTCTTGTGGCAGGTTTCTTGTGGACCGGCCCCTACAGTAGGCGGCTTGAATAAGGAACACCTACTTTTCCAAAGGGGCTCGGTCGTTCCTTAGGCTCGCATGCGTCATCGATAATTCCTCAGATGCTTTATGTATTATGCAGCGTTCCTTGTGCGTTACTCCCAAGGAAAAGAGGGGCGTCGTTCCGTATTCATCGTTCCTTAGGACAGGCCGATGATTGTATGCAATTCTAGAGAAGCGCGTCCACTACTCGCGAAGTGACTACTCGCAAATGGCCTCGATCCGCCGCGGGGGATCTACAGTCGATTACATCGAGGCGAACAAATACTACTCAAACATCTGCGAGTAGGCACTTTGCGAGGAGTGGAGCGCGCTCGCTGCAGTCCTGCCTTCCTCGCGGAAAAGCCACGCCGGGAACATCATGAAACGCGGCGTTGGGACAGGTTGAGGGGCAAAGATAAGGGGGGACTGTCATACGGGAGGGATGTATGTATCGACCTGGAATCGGCGATGCATCGCCGATAGATCGGCGATAGACCCCCGATAGTGAACCCGCAGCTTCCTGGGAAGGTTGGGGCTATCGGGCCCCTGTCGGCGACCAGTGGGCGATTGTGGGTCGATGCATCCCCCCCATGCCCATCCCCCCCTATCGTTGCCCCTCACAACCCCTGGCTCCGCAGGATCCTGCGGCCCGGTGCCCTGGCTGACCCCCGTCTGCATGGACGACCGTCTCTCGTGAACCCGACGAATGGCCACGCGCGGGCTCCGTCCTGGGGCGTTCGACGCTCCGGCGATCGCTCGATGGTTCTCCCCGGGGCTATGCCGATCCCTCCCTGTCGCTGCCCCCGACAGGTGCGCCTCTCCAGCGCCTCCTGGGGGCGGGCAGCGTGGCTACTGGGGGCACGCTGTGGCCACCCTCGAGCGCCCCCCGCGTCTTCGGGCGCGGCCTGCCCGGCTCCTCCCATGACGAGCCCCTTCTGGTGGGCCCAATTTTCACCACCACCACCACTACCATAGGTAGGAGAGGGAGGAGGGGGAGGAGGAGGAGGAGGAGGAGGAGGAGGAGAGGAGGAGGAGGAGGAGGAGGAGGAGGAGGAGGAGGAGGAGGAGGAAGGAGAGGAGGAGGAGGAGGAGGAGGAGAGGAGGAGAGAATGATGAGATGATGTGATGATGATGATGATGATGATGATGATGAGGAGAGGAGGAGGAGGAGGAGGAGGGAGGAGGAGGAGGAGGAGGAGGAAGAGGAGAGGGGGAAGAGGCGGAGGAGGAGGAGGAGAAGGAGGAGGAGGGGGAGGAGGACGAGGAGGAGGAGGAGAAGAGGAGGAGGGGAGGAGGAGGAGGAGGAGGAGGAGGAGGAGGAGGAGGAGGGGAGGAGGGGGAGAGGGGAGGAGGAGGAGGAGGGGGAGGAGGAGGAGGAGGAGGAGGAGGAGGAGAAGGAGGAGAAGGAGGAGGAGGAGGAGGAGGCGGAGGCGGAGGCGGAGGAGGAGGATGAGGAGGAGGGGGACCTCCTCATCCTCCCTTCTCCCCCGTCCTACATATGGTAGTGGTGGTGGAATGTTGGCCCATCACCTTCCATGACGACCCCCTTTCACGACGACCCCGTCGCCCTCGAGGCCCCCCTCTGGCCGCTTGCCCGCGTCTCGGAGCAAGGCGAGGGGGCCGTCGTTGGGGGGGTCGGTCTGCTATATGGGCAAGCGCGTTCCAGCATTCGCACAGTAGCTACTTGCAAATGGCCTGGACCCGCAGCGGGGTTTGCACGATACTTTGTATAGAGGAAGGCATGCTTTTGTTTCGGACGTGTGGGAATATGCACTTTGCGAGTAGCGGAACGCGCCTGGTGACGATAGGTTACGCAGAAAACAAGTCACGGAAGCTTCCGGTCGTCTCCTGTAGCGCGCCCAAAAGCAAGCAAAACGGACGCAGCGCATCTCTCTCGCGCATGGAGCTATTGGGTGCTGCTTGGGCGCTATTCGGCGCTGTTGAGCGCTGCGCGCGAGCCATGGGGCGCTACGCAGTCAACGCCACACGAGCGGAAGCTTCTGAGACTCACTGTCTGATATAGAAGACGGCCAGGCACCCCCTGCCGTGCACTGCTCCAACGGTTGACTTGGGGGACGGATAATGATACAAACATAAAAACTCGGAGGTGCGCGCGGATTTCTCGGATCGGCACTGGACCCTTCCCTTGCGCGCGGAAAGCGCCAGGGGCGGCGCCGGAGGCGCCGCCAGGGGGGTCCAGCGCGGATCCGACAAATCCGCACGGAGCTCCGAGTTCTTATGTTTGTGCCATTCTTCGTCACCCTATTGTTAGGTCGGGCATGTCCCCCTACAGGCGGATTTTGGGGAAACATAAAAATGGTCAACAAAAACAATTAAAATACTGTTTGACTGTTTTTGAATCTTCCTCCTGTAGAGGGACACGCCCGAACTAACCCTATTGACTCCCGCCCCAGCCTAGCACGGCGGCTCCCGACGTCGGCCGGTTGAGAATGATGCCGGAGTGCCCGCCGCGGCCGTCGCCGCCGAGGAGCAGCACGACGGCCTTGTGGAAGTGCGTGCGCTCGCCGAGGACGTGGTGCTCGCCCGGCTTGGCGAGCAGCACGGACCCTGAGGGCCGACATCGTGGAAGACAGGGCACTCTGACACATACACGAATACATGAATCGATTAGTAGATGTTCATGTATATACTCTAGATATACACGCACACCCTTCTATAAATGTTTAATATAGTTGTAATCCCCAATCCTCTGGACCAAGGCGTCTTCAGGGCCCCGGGCCCCAGAGGGCCAAATCTCTCGCGGTCCGCGGCGGCTTGTCGCATGACTGTTTCGGGCCCTAGAGGATCCCTGGATGGTCCAAGAGGGCCCCAAGAGGCCCCCAAAACGATCCGAGAGGGCCCAGAGTCGCCGAACGATCAGTCTAAGACGCCAAATATGGCTTCCAGACAACCCAAGAAGCCTCCAAGAAACCCTAACATGCGTCCAAGAGGACTCCCACGAGGCCCCCAAGAGACAAACAGTATTGAATCCCACCAGAACTCTGGGCGCAGGTAGTCTAGATCGCTTCCTCTTCCAACCCCCTTTCTACCCCTCTGGGGAAGGGTTTACCCATCCCCCTTACCCCCTCCCCTGGACTTGGACGGGGGGGGGTTCGCGACGGGTTGGAGCGTCCAAGATGGTCAAGGACGGCTCCAAAATCGCCTCAGAAGAGCCCAAGATGACCTCCGAGATGCCTGAATATGGCTCCCAAGATGCTCCAAGAGGCCTCAGGAATACTCCAGGACGGCTCCAGGTGGCCACGGAGCCTCCTCAGAAGGCCGCCAAGAGACCCAACCCTTCCAACACTTAAGAAAAAACAGTGAAGTCTAGCTTCTCAACTTTTTGCTTTCGATGGCCTTCCGAGGCCTCAAGATATCTCCAGGAGGGCCACAGGGAGACCCAAAGAGGTCCAAGGGAGCCCCAAGACGGCCCCAAGAGCGCCCAAGAGCGTTCCTCTCGAGGGGCAGTGCTAATGGCGACCCTCCCCTTCTTTTTGCGATGGCATCCAAGATGGCTCCAAGAGCACCCCCAAGGCTCCATAGAGCGTCCCAATAAGGCGCCCAAGAGGCGCCACAGAGGTCCGCCCCAAGAGGCGCCCAAGAGGCCTCCGAGAGGCTCCCAAGAGACACCAAAAGGCCCCCAAGAGGCTCCCCGAGTTACGCAAAAGGCCCCTGGGACCGCCAAGAGGCCCCAAGAACTCACCAAGCACCCAACCTCACCATTATCCTCTTCCTCCTCCTCCTCCTCCTCCTCCTCCTCCTCCTCTTCCTACTCTTCCTCATCCGCCTATTTCACCCCCTCCTTCCCCATCCCACGTCGTCCCCATCCCTCATCCTACCTCCTCCCCCCCACTCCCCCACCTCCCCCACCTCTTCCTCCTCCTCCTCCTCCTCCTCCTCCTCCCTCCCCTCCTCCTCCTCCTCCTCTTCCTCCCTCCATCGTCTCCCCCTCCTCCTCCCCCTCCTCCTCCTCCTCCTCCTCCTCCACCATCCTCCTCCCTCCTCCTCCTCCTCCTCCTCCTCCATCTCCTCCTCCTCCTCCTCCTCCTCCTCCTCCTCCTCCTCCTCTGCCTCAGCCCCCTCCTCCTCAGATTCCCCATCCTTCACTCCCCTCTTGGGGTACGACGGCTTCTCTAGCCCTTGTTCCTCTGCATGCTCACCATCTTCCCTGATCAGGGCAGCTCGTCTGGGCATCGTTTCTGGATGGGCCCGTGGGGCTACGCCACGCGTCTGGAATCACCAGCCAGGTTTTGAAAAATGTCGGTAATGGATACCCTTGGAGGATCAGCCAACATCGCATCGATGAGTCGGCCCCTGGGGGAAGCAGGCCTCGCTCGATGAGGGGCGTCTCGTGGATCCAGCCCCGCGCGGCGGGAGCCGCCGCGGCTGGCGCGCCGCGCGCAGCTCGCTCGACCAGGCGCGCGCGGAACGCGCGCCAGTCCTGCCAGGCGCCGGCCGTGGGCGTCGTCTCTGCTCCTGCTGCGCCTCCTCTTCCTCCTGCACGCTGCCCAGGCGTGAAGCGCAAACTCGTCGCGTTCTGGTGCTGAAAGATAAGCGCAGTCTGCCGAGTCAAACAAGGCGAAAACGAATCCGGCCTGGCGGGCGCAGCAAGGAAAAGGAGAGTCAAGGAGACGCGCAAAGAGTGCAGGGTCTGACTGAAGACTTCTGAGTATGCGCCAGCCAGGCCGCAGACATCAGCTAAGCCTGGTGGTGTGGAGGTGTCCCCCGCATCCAACTCTTGCTCCTCCTCCTCCTCCTCCTCCTCCTCCTCCTCTTCCTCTCTTCCTCCTCTCTTCCTCCTCCTCCGCCTCCTCCTCCTCCTCCACCTCCTCATCCTCTAGTGCTCCACCTCCACGTCCTGGATGCTCGCTGCGATGCTGCTGCTGGTGCTGCTGCTGTTGCTGCTGCTGCTGCTGCTCCTCCTCCTGCTCCTCCTGCTCCTCCTCCTCCTCCTCCTCCTCTTCCTCCCTCCCTCCTTTCCTCCCTTCTTCCCTCCCTCCCTCCGTCCTCCAGGTCCTTCTCATCCTCCGCCTCCTCCTCCTCCTCCTCTTCCTCCTCCTCCTCCTCCTCATCCTCCTCTTCCTCGTCTTCCTCCTCTGCCTCCTCTTCCTCCTCCTCCTCCTCTCCCTCCTCCACCTCCTCATCCTCCTCCTCCTCCTCCTCCTCCTCCTCCTCCTCCCCTCCTCCCTCCTCCTCCTCCTCCTCCTCCTCCTCCTCCCCCTCCCTCTTCTTCCTCCTCCTCCTCCTCTCCTCCACCTCCCCCCCTCTCCTCCTCATCCTCTTCCTGCTCCTCCTCCTCCTCCTCCTCCTCTCCCTCCTCCTCCTCCTCCTCTCTCCTCATCCTCCTCTTCCTCCTCCTACTCCTCCTTCCCCCTCCTCCGCCTCCCCCTCCCCCTCCTCCGCCTCCTCCTCTTCTTTCAGAGCCTCCAGTCCCTCATGCTGGATGTGCAAGCGGGTGCCCTGGTTCCCGAATTCGGTCTAGAAGCGTTGGACGAGGTTTTGGGCCACGCCACTGAGCTGATAGAGAAGGAGATCGGCTTGGAGAAGCACGAGGCCTCTCGGGCCTGGCGGGAGTGGGTCCACGTAGGCGCTCAAGGTAGCGCTGGCTTGGCCCACAAATGGACCAACGCTCTGGACGCGTGGGTCCCCCGGGCTGATCCCTGGAAAGGCTCTTGGTCTGGGCGCCCCTCGAAGGCTCTCGAACATGAAGCAGGTAGACTAGGCCAGTCTTGGGACACCACTGGGGAACAACGGCCTCGGCGTCGCGTACCTCCAGGACCCCACGAGCCCCAGCTGCCCACGATAGAGCCCCAGTACTTAGCAAATGCCGCCAACCAATTCTCCCACACTGGATCCGCGACGTGGGACGGCGTTCACCCCGAGCATTTCCATTGCCCGACATCTGACCAAGCGAGCCTGGTCTGCCGCTTTTTGCACCTCGCCGAGGCCATAGGTGCTATGCCCAAGCAGTTGCAAGCAGTAGTCTCGGTGCAGATCCCCAAGCAACCTGACATGACAGCTCGCTAAACTCAGGCGCACTTTCGGGAGTTGGAATGATGTCATGACTTTACCGAACATGTTCCAAGGTCCGCCAATGATACGCTCAAACATGGGAATCAGCTCACCGACGCAGATTCACTGCCCACCAGTCGGGCAAGAGCATCATCAAAGTTGATTTCGGCAGAGTCTCAAGGCTGAGAATGGAGTGACTCGAGACGTCCCTGCATTTAGGAGCTGTGATGTGGGACCTCAGCAGCTATCATGAATACAGCAACCACGCCAAACTGGCAGAGAGGAGCAAAGTCCGTAAGGTCAGTTTAACGCAGTACAGCAGCCAACGCCTGGTCGCCACCATGGATTGTGTGCCGATGGTCAATCATCCGACGCGAGGGATTGCAGCTGGCTGCGGGTGGGCCGCTTTCCTGGTGCAGGTTTACAGTTTGGGGCCCCTGGACAGCTGGAGCAAAGGAGACCCCAAGGACACCGATTTGCAGATGTTTAGTAACGACCTTCTCCTGGGACAACAGCATCAAGCACAATCTGTACTCGTCCGCCAGTTGCAACGCTCAGCGGCCAGGCTGGCAGTTACCGCCCAAGACGACCTAGAGTGCAAGCTTGCGCTGCACAAAGCTCAGGTCATCGCATCGAACCCTCGGCTCAGGCAGAAAATAAGGACACCTCGAAAGCCGTCCTGAAACTCAGGTACCTCCAGGAGGCCCTCGACGTTTCAATAGCTAGAGCTCTGATTCACAGTAAATAAGAAGGCCAGGTCCACGCTCGTCTGCTTTCTCACTCAGTGTATTTGGACGCAGGCTAGGTTGCGTGCTGCAGGCTACGAAGTAGAGGGGACTTGCCAGTGCGGAGCCTCGCGAGACACTTTAAAGCACAGACTGCTCGAATGCACTGATTCAGCCAGATTGCGAGAATACTTAGAGTTCTCTGTAGACGAGCTGGAGAACCTAAACAACATCTCTAACCATGTTCTGGCCTTCGGTCTTCATTGTTGTACCCGAATTTGGTCCGGGGGCTCCTGTGGGATTCGGACACGAACACACCGTCTTTGGGAGTCAGGGCCCTCCCCTCTCTCCTCGAGAAGTGCTCTGCAAACGAGGCTCACACCGATGGCACTCGTTTTGAACCAGGGGCTAATCAGGTGCTGCACTTTCGCGGGCCGGGCGGTGGCGGCCACAGACGGCCACGGAGGTGTCCCGGCCCACACGCCAGGGCGGGGGGGCAGCCTCCTTCCCCCGACCTCTCCTGCTGCCGAGCACCGTCCCGTGCTTGCTGCTGCTGCTCTCCACGCGGACTCTCGGAGATCCGCACGGATTGCCTTCATCGGCGCTGGACCTCACCTCCTCCTCCTCCTCGCTCCTCTTCCCCCTCCCGAAGTATTGTTGACTACAAGGAGGGCGGTCGACGTCCACGGGAAAACAAGCTTTTCTCGGGCTGACCTCTATGGGGCCAGCCAGGGCCCCCTCGGTCCCGGGCTCCTCAAGACCAACGCGCATGTGAACATGGACTCCCTGACCCCAGGCAGCGAGGAGTGGCGACGGGCCCAACGACGCTGCGGACAGGCTCGCCAAGGTAGCCGCTGCCCGGGCACCCCCGACGAGCACCCACGGGCCAGAGCAGCCGGCTCCGCGGGCGGCCTCGGTTGAGGAAACCTCCCAGATACGTAGCAGAGACCCTCCAATCGGAAGCTGGGCGAGGGCTTCTAAAACCGTGGCTACTAAAACGGCCCTCCCAGAAAGAAAAACAACTTCCCGGAATGAGGCGCGGCACGCGAAACAGTCAACGGGCTTCTTCCTGGAAGGACGAAGACAACTTCCCAGAGGTCGATTTTAGCAGCCACGGATTTAGCAGCCCTTGCCCGGCTTCCGATCCAATTCTGGCCATCGGCTGCTCCGAAGCCTGGATCCAGGGGACCCGCTAAGCCTGCTAAGAGTTTGAGCCCGCCAGTTGGAGCGGCCGCAACTCAGCCCGCCTGGGAGATCGAAGTGCATCCGCCTCCAATCCCTCATCCTCCTCCTCCTCCTCCTCCTCCTCCTCCCTCGGCGACGGTTTCCTGTCGTTGTTTGTTTGATGTTTATGCTGCGTGGGCTTGCGTGAATCTGGGCGCTCCAAAGGGGCAACCACTGCGATGCCGGACATGTTGTGTTTTGGCAACATTAGCGACGCATGTACTGGGCAATGCGTAGGCAAGATAAGATGCGTGTGACATTCAAGACACGATAAGCGAATCGGTAGTACAGGATACAGCTGCGCACAATTGTACGATTGATGGAACCGACTTGGTGCGGACATCGTTTGTGTGCTTGTGCGTCCTCTGCTGCTTCGAGTTGCGAGTGACGACCAGAGCAGGTCCTTGAACTAGTCTGGACGGCCCGTATGCGAGACCCCAGGATTGTTCGGCCCGCGCCTTGACTGTGACATTTTCTTGCGTAGAAGTATCAACACCCATTCAACACCTCAGCGCCGCGACTGTCGGCCAGCCGTGAAGAACGGGGAAACAGACGCTCCCGCAATGACACAAGCCGAAGCTAACTCGAAACAAAACGCCCTCGAACCTCGATTCCCGAACCTCGGCCCCCACCCCAGAGCCCTTGTCGAGGCCTGGTGTCGCTGGTGGCGGTTGGAGCTGACGATGCTGACGATGATGGGGTTGATGCTGTCGACGACGACGACGATGATGATGATGATGAAAAAGATGATGAAGAGGGTGATGATGATGATGACGATGATGATGGTGCTGATGATGATGATGATGATGATGATGATGATGATGATGATGATGATGATGGTGCGGTGTCGGCTCTTCCACCAAAAGATGCAGCGCCCCCCCCCCGAACAGGGCGATGGCGACCGGCCCGACAAGGGGGGCCCACGCAACCCTGGAAAGATGCCCACAGGCAACGCGAGGGCAGGCGGGCTGGTGGCGCGGCACAGCAGACGTGCCGATGTCATCGTTGGTGCAGCACTACGTTCGCGCCAGGCGACCGTGGCACTTGCCGTCGCTCGGACGTCCATTTCCAGTGCATTGTTCGGTTTCGTGCGTGTTTGTTTTGCTCGATTGTCCAGGATGGTCCTCGATGGTCCTCGCCGAAAAAAATGCGCACGTCCGAGCGATGCCAAGGGCAATCGCGAGTACTTCCATGAGGGGACGGGCAGCAGCCAGGGGCCAGAGGCACCGCTGCCTCGCCCGTGTCGTATGCCAGGCAGTTGGTCCAACACCCAAAAGCCAGCACCCCGACCGTCCCTCCGACGGGCGTCACCACAGAGAACCGACGCACGCGGCCCTCGAGCAGCCGCCATGCCATGATGGCAACGGGGACAAAGATGATGGTAATGAAAACGGTGATCGTGGTGATGTTCAGTATGATGATGATGGTGATGATGGTGATGATGACCATGACGATGGCAATGACGACGCGCATGTTGATGCCGATGGTGATGATGATAAGGTTGACGGCGACGATGACAATGATGATGATGCCGCTGGTGATTTTCATAACAGTGGCGATGGCGATAGTGACGACGATGCAGGTGATGATGAAGAACATGATGATGTTGAGTATGATGAGGACGATGGTGACGATGGCGGTGGCGATGACAACGACGATGACAATGACGATGGTGAGGGTGACGACGGTGAAGATAATGACGATGATGGTGATGCTGACGATGATGATGGTGACGATGACGATGGCGATGATGACGATGATGCTGATTTTCTCTTCGGGGTGAAGGGGAGGAGCTGAGTAGCATGGACCTCCCCTAGAACGAACTACGTCTCGTCAGTTTGGCTTGCACACAGGAGATGGACGACCTCCTGCGCAAGCCACCCTGCCTCCCCAGAAGCATTTGAAACCCGAGACGTCGCCGTGCTCAGAGCTCAGCTGCTCTAGCACCTTCTGGACGATTGCATCCTGCTTTCCCTCCTAGACTGGACTGCTCGAAGTGGCTTGCGAAGGCAATCGCACGGGGCTGTTCGAAAACCGACGCGGGCTCCTGAGCGCTGTAGTGCTTGTGCGTGCTACCTGTGATATCAGTCCGAATGGAAGTAATACCGCGACCAACCGAAGAGTCGTTGGGCCACCCCTTCAACGACCCGACCGACTTGATGACTTCCTTGGGCTCCGAGCGAATATTTCCCATCATCGCGAGGTGCGCGTTTGTCTCACCATCCCTCAGGCTTAAGACGCAAGATGCGGGGGCCCTTAGTGTAGCCGTCAAGGTCGTCCTTCAGAAAAGTCTCGATCGTCTCAGCCGCTGCATCACCCGAGGGAAACGCTAGAATCACCTTCATCGAGACATTCTGAGGAGTGACCTTCATCATCTGTTTCACTTTTCCTTGGCGCACGACGGGGGAATATCTATGCTTGCCTGCTCCAAGACCTCACGAGTGAATTCATCCCCGAAGTCCACAAACATCCCCTTGGATAGCCGACCCTGGAACGCATGAGGAGCTTGGCATTCTTAGCTGTGCCTGCAACGCCGCCGTCGCTGCTGAAGCCGCTGTTGATCCCAAAACCGCTGCCGCCAAACATCGACGTGTTCGCCGCCAACGCCGCGTCCGCCTCTTCAAGCTTACGCTTCTGCTCGGTCAGTCCCTCATGTCTACTGTTCAAGGTTGCCGCAATATCCGAAACCGTAGAAATCACGATCCTCGATCCCCTTCTCAATTGCATTCGGCGCCATCAGCAGCCGAACGGAGTGAACAGATAGCGCGTCGGATATCCGACCAGATCGGAGGAGATAGGGGCGCAGAGAAGGGCAGCTGGGCCCGCAGTTCGAGCAGCCCCCTCGGCTTGAGCCAGCATGGCTGCGGATGGTGATGCTGATGATGTTGCTGGTGATGATGATGATGATGATGATGATGATGATGATGATGATGATGATGATGATGATGATGATGATGACGGTGTTGCTGCTGACGATGATGAGGATGACGATGATGAGAATTGTGACGATGATGGTGATGAGCATGGGCCCGGCTCCTGCTCCTCCGAGCCGCCCCCACTGCCCTCTGGCGTGGCCGCGCCGCGCCGCGCGCGGCTGGCGCGGCCGCCCGCCGTGGCGCCGCCGCGGGGCGCCGCCGCGGGCGGCCGCGCCCGCGGCGCCGCCGCGGGCGCGGCGCGGCCGGCGGCGAGCGATCCGCCTGGCTGTGCGGCGCGGCAGCGGCGGCGGCTGCGGCGACGGCGTCGGCGGCGACGGCGGCGCCGGCGGCAGCGGGGGCGACGACGACGGCGGCGGCAGCAGCGGCGACGACAACGGCGGCGGCAGCGGCGGCGGCAGCGGCGGCGGCGGCGGCAGAGGCAACGGCGAGCGGGCGGCGGGCGGCAGCGGTGGCGGCAGCGGCGAAGGGGGCGCGGCGGGCCACAGCGGCGCGAGAGCGCGCGGCAGCGCCAGGCAAAGATCGGGCCACATCGGATCGCCGGGACAGCGGGATCGAATCGGAGCGAGCTGGCCGGAATCGATCGGTCGGGTCCAAGCCGACCCCGAGGCGAGAAAGCGGGGGGGGGCGACGCCGACGAGGGCGAGTATCAGCTGCTCATTCTGGGATATGTTTGGAGCCACTCGCTCCACTCGTGCGTCGATGCTGCGTCGAACGTTCGTCGACTTGAGTCGAACTTGAGTCCAACTAAAATCAAACTAGAATCGAACATATTCGTTAGGTGTGTCCCAGGAAGGTCCCCCGAACGAGTATCGGACGAGGCAGAGGGGGAGAAGAAGGAAGAGAAGGAGAAGTAGAAAGAGGAGGATGAGGAAGACGCCTGTGTTCCCAAGCCTCAGGCACTTCTGGGGGCTAAACGTCGCTGCCACGGCTAGACGCATACGTGAAGCCAAAAGGTACCCATACCGCTACTACACGGGACCACGGGAACTCACCTGGGGCGCGTTCTGACCAGGATTTCAAGGCGAATCCAGCGGTGGAGACGGGGACCTCGCAGGAGGCCCCAAAGAGGCGGAAACGAGGCAAAAGAAGCGGCATGGGTACCTCCCTCCTCCTCTGAACGTCGCCGAAGCGCAAACGTATGTACCGCAACCTTCTGCTTTTGACGCCCGAACTGGGTACGGACGAAATGTGTACGATGCCCGATAACAAGTGCTGTCCACAACCAACAGCGGCCGCTGTTAGGCATGCGGCGTTGGAGCGGAACCTCCAAGATGGTTGGATTAATAACTATCATGCTGGGTTGACACCATATCAAAGTAGATGTAATTATGAATCGGCCTATGCGCTTCAAGCGAGAGCGCCCCGTTGAGAAAAACGAGAAAGAAGAGGAAGAGGAGGGGATCCAGCGAGGTGGAGGAGGAGGGAGGGAGGCGAAAATGAGACGGAAATCGGGGAGAAGGTGGAGCTTGTAGCGGCGACGACGACGCCGCCCGACCGCGACTTGGCGACGACGACGGCGCCGCCCAGGCCGACCACGACGCCGAGCGGCGGTGACGGCGATGCCGAGCCACGGCGGCGCCGGCCGACGACGCTGGTGAGCAGGGACGACCGACCGTCCCGGCATTCCTGTAGGCCTACCACGACATGTTCTTAGAACCCCAAACTTGTTCTAAGAACAAAAGAGTGTTCTTAGATCATAAACCAGACGTGTCAAACCAAGCCAGTCTCAGCCAGAAATGTCCTAACAACATTTCGTGTAGACCACAGAAAGTTCTTGGAACTTTCTCTGGTAGGCCTATGGGCGAGCCAGGGCGCTTCGCCACTGCTTGGCCCACGGCGACGGCGACGAGGCCGGCGGCGGCAGCGGCGACCGACGACGGCGGAGCCCGCCGCAGAGCAGCGCCGCCGCCGCGGCGCCGGCGGCGCAGCAGGGGGCCGCGAGCAGGGGGCAGAGGCGCGCGGCCGCGGGGCGCAGCGTCCTCTCCGGGGCCCGCCGCACGTGGCCGCCGCGGCCGCCGCCGCGGCCACTCCTCCTCGTCCTCCTCGTCCTCCTCGTCCTCATCCTCCCCCTCCTCCTCCTCCTCGCCCTGTTCCTCCTCCTCCTCCTGCTCCTGCTCCTGCTCCTGCTCCTCCTCCTCCTCCTCCTCCTCCTCCTCAAGGTCCCCCTCCTCCTCCTGTAGGACGAAAGAAATCTATTGACACAATTTGTTTTTGATACGTGGCCGCCGCACGTGGCCGCCGCGGCCGCCGCCGGGGCCGCCGCCGCCGGGGCCGAAGGGCTCCAGCGCGGCAGGAAGCAATCAGGAAAGCGGATCCTGGTGTGCACGGAACTCGGAGGGAGCGAAAGGGGGGGGGAATAGCAAAGGTAGGCCAGAGACTCAGCTCACGTAGATGGTTTTCCAAACGCCTCCCGGCGCCGGGAGGCGCCCATGTATCGAGGAGTGGGCCCGGCGGCGGGGCCGAAACCAGGTGCATGCAGCAGATTTCGTAACCCCCCTTTTCCCTATCTCCCCCTTTCGTTCGGCCCGAGGAATGCTTCCCTGGGACAAGCGGGGGAAAACACGTGTACGCCACCAGCACCCCGACGTCGTCCCCGACCCTCTCAGGAAGCCCTGGGGCTGAAACACAGCCCGCCACTGGTCAGTTCCATGTTGGGGTTTCCGATAAGGACAAGGGGACCATAATCGAATCGATGAGTCGAATCGGATCGGTGGAAGTCGGCTGCCGAGCCGGGAGAGAGTCGAACCTGCGGAAATCGGCAGGCTAGAAGGCCACCGTCGAGAAGTCGGAACCAACATCGGAGTCCGAAGTCGAATCGGATGGGAATCGGAAACCACCGAAATCAAACCGCATCGAATCGGAGAAATTGAAACGAGCCCTGTGAGGAACGTGGTTTTGTTTCCTGGCCTTCGGTCGGGCGTGTCCCCCTCCAGGCGGATTTTGGGCGGAAAATGCAAAACCGTCGGTCGGGCGTCCCCCTACACGCGAATGTTGGACGAACAGTGTAAAATACACAAACTAAAATCGAAACTGGTCTAAAAAAAGCTCGACGAAAAATCCCCCCCGGACTATTTTTAAAAACCATTTTTGATCATGCCTCCCGTGGAGGGGAAAGCCCAGCGTAACCCTGGCCACGAGGCGAGCCCGGGCCGCGGGCCCGGGCCCGAAGGGGGGGCCCGAAGGCCGGGGCCCCCCGAGCCCGCAGCCATCCAGGGGCCCAAAGGACACACACTTTTCGGGTCGGCGGGGCCGCGGGCGAGCCTCTTCCGCTAAGAGCTCGGCGGGCTACGCAGAGCTTTAATGAGGGAGACAGGGCTCAGGAGGGCGGGGCCTCAGGGGCCCAAGGACACACACACACACAAATACATGTTTCTGTTCGCGAGCGCAGACGGAAGGGCCGGGCGCCGTCCAGAGCTACAGCTAAGCTCACAAGCAGGAGCCTGAGCACACAAACAAATACACACACATTCCAGGATTCCCCATGTTTTTCCATGTTGTCTGGATTCTCGTCGTCCTCCCCACCTCCCATATTTTCCCATATCTTCCTGGGAGTCGGCGATTACTTGTGTCTGTTATTTTTCCCCTAGAAGAGGAGCATCTCCTCAGACGAGAAACGAACGCCATCAACGCTGGCTGGAAGATTAGGCCGGGCATGCCCCTACATAGAGGAGGTAAACACTCAAGAACCGCAAACACAGTCGGGCGACGATTTTCCCGTGCCCTTTTGTGGACTATCGTGGACTCTTGTCGGAGAAAGATCTTCAGATTTTCCCTCCAAAATCCGCCTGCAGAAGGAGTCGACGAACAAAAAAACATAAGCATAAATGTTTGGCGTTCCGCGCGGATTTCTTAGATCTGCGCCGAGTCCCCCTCCCTGGCGCGCGGAGCGCGCCGGGGGCGGCGCCAAGGGCGCCGCCAGGGGGGTCCCAGCGCGGATCCAAGAGATCCGCTCGGAGCGCCAAAAGTGTATGTTTATGGCATTGCTTCTTTTTCGACTCCTCCTGCAGGTAGATTTGTTGGAAGGAGAATATGAAGATCATTCTCCAACAAGGGTCCAAAATAATCCACGAAGGGCACGGAAAAATCGTAGCCCGACTATGTGATACTATTCGTTCCTGTTTCTCCGCGGTGGACAAATCTCCCTGTAATAAACCACCGTTCCGCAAAAATGACGGCCGCGAGGCCCTCTCGCGAACCGAAAACGGCCAATTCGCTAATCGACGAGTCAGGGTAGGAGGTCTTATCAACCTCCGATTGTCCTCCTCTACAGAGTGGCATGCCCGACCTAATCCTCCTGCCGGCGTCTTGGCCAAGAAGGCTCTGAAAAGCGAGGCAACCCTGCCATCCCAAGAACCGCCATCATCGAATCGGGGAATCGCGCCTGATCGGAACGCGTATTGAATCGGACCACACCGACCACGGAGTAGAAACCGAATCGCATCGGCGGCGCCGTGCTGCAGAACAGCGCCATGCCAAACATCAGGCCGCAGCCGATCGCCCGAGAATTGGAGCCGAATCGAATCGGGCTGGCCAGGGCCGATATCGGATCGGATCGATCGGATCGAACCCCACCTTGAGCAGGGACCGACCGTCCCGGCATTCCTCTAGGCCTACCACAACATATTCTTAGAACCCAGAAATGTTCTGAAAAAGCAAAAAGTTCTTGGAGCATAATCCCGATGCGCCAAAACAGGACGGTCCCAACCAGAAATCTGCTAAAAACGTTTCGTGGGAACCACAAACGGTTCTTGAAACATTCCTTGGTCGGCCTGTAGGCGAGCCGGGACGTGTCGCCACTGCTTGAAAGAAGGTGCGCGACCGTCGCAGACCCCCGGGCGCCTACAGACGACACTTCGCTGATTGTCTGCCTCCCTGGCCTTCGGTCGGGCATGTCCCCCTTCAGGCGGACCCTGGGCGAAAGATTAAGCATAGTCCAGAAACCTTTCAAAATAATCAAGGCATGCCCCAACAGATCGTCCCCAGACTATTCTCTGACTATTCTTGAATATTCGGCGATGCGCAATGAGTGACCCTGGGTAAGACTGACCTTTGGTGCGCGGCTTTCTGGGGGCCGCGGGGGGGGGGGGGGGAAGGGGGCCAAATCTGGGCGCGCAAGCGGCTGCCACTGTTTCGTCTCCAACCATTTGGGACCCATCTGCGCGGAGGAGGAGGAGGAGGCGGAGGAGGAGGAGGAGGAGGACGAGGAGGAGGAGGCCCGCACCAAAGGTCACTCCTGCGAAAGATCACTCTGGCGTCTAGTCGAAAGATCCCCCCCCCCCGCGGGTGACGGGTGGCCTTCCCCGCCGCCCGCCCGGCCCCGCTGCACGGCGGGCAGACCCCGAGGCACGCACGCCGCGCGGGGCCTCGGCGCCGCCCTGCGCACACGGAACCGCCCCGCGCAGCCGGGGTGCCACAGTCGGCCTCGACTGGAAAGGACACGCGAGAGGACACACAAGAGCCTTCCGAGGGTTCTGTCGGGCGTGTCCCCCATACAGAGGGATTTTCGACAAAACATAAAAAAATACACCAACGCATCCCCCAAAGGAAACAAACACACCCCAAAAATAATCCCCAGCGCGGCTCCAAGAAGTCCGCGCGGAGCGCCAGAAGCTTATGCTTACGGCGTTTTGCTCTCCTTCGAATGCCCACGCTTTCCGTGCCCAGTTCGATCGCCCCGAGGCGTGCGCGCGACTCCGCCTCGTGCAGCCCTCCCCCCGGCGGCGAGGCGAGATCCTGCCGCGCGCCGCGGGCCTCCGCGCGGCGGCCGCGGGCGGCCGCCGCATCCACGCGGCGCGGGGAGTGCCGCGCGCGCGCAGGCAGGGCGCGGGGGCCTCGTCTCGTCGGCGGCGGCGGCAAAACTTCCCCCTTTTCCACCCCTCTTCCTGATCAAGAACTCCCCCTGGGTAGGGGGAGGGGAGTGAGAAGAGGGAGAAGACGAGGGAAGGAGGAGGAGGGACGAGGGACGAGGGAATCCCTCTTCTCCCCCCTGTCGGCTGCACGTAGAAGAGTGGCCCTGGGTAGGAGTGACCTTTGGTGAGCGACTCTTTGGGGGCCGCGGGGGGACCAAACCTGGGCCTGCAAGCGGCTGCTGCTGCTTCGCTTTCAGCCATCTGGGGACCCATCTGTGCCCGCACCAAAGGTCACTCCGGCGGAAGGTCACTCTCACGTCTAATCGATCCCTGTCGCACCTCGGAACGGGTCGGTGGGCCGGCCGGGCGTTTCGCCTGAGACTTCCTCGCCATGCATGGTCCAGGAGCTTCGAGTCTGCAAAAGCAGAATCTTTCGAGAGTCCGCGCGGATGTTGTTGGCAAGATTGCTACACAGATCCACTGCGTCTTGGAGTTGCGGGCTCCCTGCCTCCGATACCGAGACGCCGAGGATGAAGTTAAAACAATGTCGCCCCTAGAGGTCTGATTCTTATCCATATCCACTGCGCCGCGGCCTGCTGGCGCCCCTTCCCAGAAAGTCCTAGACGCAATGGATATGGATATAAATCGTGTCCGCAAATTTCTCGGATCGGCAAAGGCATACAATGGAGATCCTACCACAAAATACTTGCCGCAAGAAACCCAACCCTGGGACCCCAGGACGTCCATTGGTTTTTGCCGTGGAAAAGTCGCGCTGTCCATCGCAAGACCATCGAGACCCAAGAAGCCCAGGGCACTCTGGAGGCAAGCAGGGTGTTTCTTGGCATGGGCCTCCACTGTGAACTTTCGAAAGTCCACGCGGAGGAGCTCCCTAGCGGCGCCTCCGGCGCCCAGCCCCGGCCCCGACCCGAGAAACCCCTGCGGACCTCCAAGAGTTCGTCTTAGTGCCGATAGTTGTTCCTCGGTTGTCCCTGCCGCCATCGTCGTCGGCAGCAGCAGCGTCGGCGCCCTCCTCCTGGCTTCTCCTCCTCAGCCTGCCTCCTGCATCCTGCCGCCTGCCTCCTGCCTCCGCATCCTCCTCAACCTCTAAAAGGAGAGCGCTCCTGATCTCTGTGATATGAGCCCATTGGCCCAGAGTGGCTCCACGACGGCCTCAAGAGCGTCAAAAGAGGGCTGAATCAGGCGAACTGTCCGCCTCTTACGGGGAAGAAAACTAATGAAGAACTCCCCCTGTGAAGGATGTCCTCCAAGATGGCCCTCAAGGTCCTCCGGACGTTCCCGAAATTGCCCGATGGCTTCAAGAGAGCCTAATCCCACCAGCCCTCTGGGAGTAAGTGATCTGGAGAGCTCTTTCTTCCAACCCCCTTCTTCCTCGTCGGGGAAGGCTTTATCACTGTCCCCTATGAATATGCATCCATTCCCCCAGGCGACCGGCAGCCAACCAGCAACCATGAGGACACCAGGAGGGCACTACAAAACACACTCTGCCTCCACATCTGGAGCAGGCGCGGCCAACCCGATGCGGCCTCCCCCAACCCCGTCAAAAAACAGCACAAGGTACACTTAGGGGCAAAATCTGGCGTCCGTCCGTTGGATCCGCGAGAACGCTGCATTGTTTAGTTGACTGGGCCGGCGGGGCTGCCAGCATACTGCCTGCTGCGCGCAGGGCTACCATCCCAGACACAAAACAATGCAACATGCACCTCGCGGCCAAATTTCGGTCGGGCATGTCCTCCGACATGTGGATTTTGGAAGGAAAAATCAAAATAGTCCAAACCCATACCAAAATAGTTCCAGAATGATCGTCCCTAGATAAGGTGTGACAATTTTAAAATATTCCTCCTGTAGAGAGACATACCCGGCTTAAGGCTCAAATTGCGGCACCCCTGGCGCACGCGGAGCACGTGGCGCATCTGGCGCACCAGGCGTGCCTGGCACGCTCGGGCCCCAGGAGTGCCTGGCGCGCGTGGCGCGCCTGGCACGCGTGGCGCACCTCGCCCAAACGTCGCGCACATGGGGCCCGAGTTGGTTCCCAATAGCTGTCCATCCAAAAACGAGCGCTGAACATGCACAGGCTCGGATGTCACTTGTGTTGGGAGGGCGGATGGGAGTGAGCTAGACGGCTGCTATCCAGGGGGTGTCTTGACCCCTTCCCCTACCCCCTCCCCTGGACAAATCCCCCTCCCCCTGCCATGAGTGACGTCGATCGACAAAACCCAAATCGGTCTGGTGGCTGGTGGCTGGGCTGCTCAGGTTGAACTCTTCGATTAACTAACTGCTGTCAGTCATACTGTCCCTCCTCCTCCTCCTCGTCGACGCCGACCCTCAGATCCGAAATTGCGGAAAAAACAACCTCGCAAACAAACGTCACGGAACACCAAACCCAACCTCTTTCTGCTGCACTCTCTCCGAACCGGCTGAGATCCCGTGACGGCCCTGGGGCACGCGACTGGGTGAA
>CAUYUJ010016584.1:0-72500 GCA_963575745.1 Prorocentrum cordatum | reverse complement strand
TGCATACCGCGGCCGCCAGATCCCCAGGTCCCACGAGTGTCCCCGAGTGTCCCGCCACGCGCCACTCTGCATAATTACCGCGGCAGCCAGATCCCAAGGTCTCTCGAGTGTCCCCGAGTGTCCCGCCTCGCGCCACTCTGCATGCCCGCAGCCGCCAGATCCCCAATTTTCCCGAGCGTCCCCGAGTGTCCCGCTTCGCGCCGTCGCCCACTCTGCATACCGCGGCCGCCAGATCCGCAGGTCCCCCCAGTGTCCCCGAATGTCCCTCCTCGCGCCACATCCCGAATGTGAAGACGGGGACCTCAGTGAGGCTGCGTCTTCATCGGGATATTAGGGTTAGGGTTAGGTCGGGCGTGTCCTCCAACAGGCAGATTTTGGACGGAAAATTAGAAATGGTTAAAACAAAATCAGAACATGCTGCAAATACTCACAGAAAACGTTCCCTGGCTATTTTTTACTACTTTTGAATATTCCCCCTGTAGAGGGACAGGCCCGACGTAAAAGTTACGGGTTCTTTTATCCTCAATGATCGTTCCGCCTCGATCCTCGACCCTCCCGGAACGTTTCCGGTCCTCGATCCTCCCCGTGCTGCCAGGAGCCCCCGGGTCCCGCGAGCAGCGGCCAGGGCGGCCTGAATGAAGTGTATGTCGTCGTTCTCCTGCGCGGCGAGGGGCCCATGAGGGGGTCGCCAAGGGTGAGCTGGGCAAGCTAGCCCACGCACAGCCAGCCCGTATCACAAGGATGCGCGGTAAGGATGCAAAGGGCCTTGGAGGTACATTCAAACTATATCTTGGAAGTCCATGTGAACGCTTGTCGAACGAGGTTGGCCAGCGAAAGTCGCTGAGCGTGGGCCGGAGGGGCAACGATGCAAGGGTACCCTTTGGAAGGTGACCCATCCTCACTGTGCGGGTTGACTGTGCTGGCGGGCTGCTGAAATACAGTCGGGGCGCTGAAGAAGGGAACCTTTTCGTATGGGAGGGGCTTCGTGATCCTCACTTGTTTTACAGCCTACCTTAGGGTTTCCGTCGGATTTCGATGGGGAATCAGTGTGTGGAAACAAGGGGCCTCGCTCCTTATCTATCGTTCCTTGGGTCAACGCCCCAACTGTAAGGAACGCTCGATGAGGAACGAGGCCCGCGTCTTGACCACCGCCCGCGCTAGAGAGACAGCCGGGGAACACCGAGCCCATTCCGAGCCCAAAACGTTCCTTCTTTCCGCGTCTTGGCTGCAACGGGTGCTCCCGGTGCCCCCAGGCGCCGGGGGCGCCCGCGCACCGAAGGAACGCGCCCGTCGGCAGATCCGAAACCAGCTCCACGCAGCCAGCTTCGCCGCCACCCCGCCTTCCCCGAGATGCCCCATTCTTGTTCGGTGGCAGCTCACGGGAGTCTCCCATGCGATCCTGTCGGCTCTTGCGAAGCGACGCCTATCGACGCGAGGCGACGCCAATCGACGCAGATCGACGCCAATCGACGCTAAATCGACGCTCAGTCGGCGATCTCTCGTCGACGCCCAGACGCTAATCGACGCCGGCCGACGCCGAAGATGGAATCGAGAGAGCATGACGGGCCCTCAATGGATTTGCGACCGAACTCTTCGGAGGCCCGAAGCGCTACGGCCACAGACCGCGCGGTGAGCTCGATATCCCCAGGGAGGGAGGCCTCGCCGCACGGCTCGCCGCCGCGCCGGGTTTTTGTTGGCATATGCCTCGGAGGCACAAGGTCGCCCGAGAAGTGCTCGGACAACGGCCCGAGTCGCAAAACGTAGGTCGGGCACGTCCCCCGGCGGATTTGGGACGAAGCATGAAACATACCCTACACATATTCAAACATGTTCGAAAGCAGTAGAAAAATCGTCCCCATGGAATATTCCTCCTGTAGAGGGACATGCCCACCTTAACACAAAACCAGGCGTCCACCCCCAAGCCAATGTCTCTTGATATTGCTCCAGCACGGGGCACCCGAAAATCCCGACCAAGGGCCAGCTTCTCGGGCGCGGCCTGACCGACCCCTAGCAAACCATCCCCTTTCGTGACGTCTTGGGGCGGGGCGAGGGGGGCGGCACGGAAAGGGATGACTTGCTAGGGGTCGGTTAGGCCGCCCCTGAGGTTCGCGTTCCAAATGATTCCATGACGGTGCGAGATAAAGGGGGCCACACGCGAACCCTACCAGATTTCTAAGGGGGGCAGGGGTAGGGAACACTTCGCTCGGGAGCTCCCGAACGAAGAGAACCCCGCCCTCCCCCTCAGAAATCGTGGGGGGTAGGGGTAAGGTTAGGTCGGGCCTGTCCCCCTACAGGGTGATTGTGGACGAACAATAAAACATCGTCAAAAACTACCGTCAACTACTCAAAAATTCTTATACAAAATCGTCACCAAACTATTTTTGAGTATGTCCCGACCATCATGTGGTTTTGGGTCCTCGTTTTGAGGAGACGGTCCCCGCGTTCCTCCTCTCCTCCTCCTCCCCCTCCCTCCTCCCTGCGTTTCACCCACCCAGTACAACGTTTCGTGGCCCCATTGGGAGCTCCACCGAAGCTCCCACTGGGACCGCCCGCATGCGTCCCCCACATCCAATTTGGCATTTCCACCCACCCAGTACAGCGTTTCGTGGCCCCACAAGGAGCCCCACCGAAGCGGCCAGTGGGACCTCCCGCATGCGTCACCCACGCCCAATGTGGCATTTTCACCCACCCAGTACAGCGCTTCGTGACCCCATATGGAGCTCCACCGAAACCGCCAGTGGTACCGCCCGCATGCGTCACCCACATCAAATTTAGCACGTTCACCCACCCATTACAGCGTTTCGTGGCCCAATAGGGAGCCTCACCGAAGCCCCCAGTGGGACCGCCCGCATGCGTCCCCCACACCCAAGTTGGCACTGTCACCCACCCAGCACAGCGTTTCGTGGCCCCATAGGGAGCTTCACCGAAGCCCCCAGTGGGACCGCCCGCACGCGTCCCTCACGCCCAATTTGGCATTGCCACCCACCCTTTACAACGCTTCGCGGCCCCATGGGGAGCTCCACCGAAGCCCCAAGTGGGACCGCCCGCATACGCCCCCCACATCCAATGTGGCATTTTCACCCAACCAGTACAGCGCTTCGTGGCCCCATGGGGAGCTACACCGAAAGCGCCAGTGGGACCTCCCGCATGCGTCACCCACGCCCAATGTGGCATGTTCACCCGCCCAGTACAGCGCTTCGTGACCCCATCAGGAGCTCCACCGAAGCCCCCAGTGGTACCGCCCGCATGCGTCACCCACATCAAATTTGGCATTTTCACCCGCCCAGTACAGCGTTTCGTGGCCCAATAGGGAGCCTCACCGAAGCCCCCAGTGGGACCGCCCGCATGCGTCCCCCACACCCAACTTGACATTGCCACCCACCCAGTACAGCGCTTCGTGCCCCCATAGGGAGCCCCACCGAAACCCCCAGTGGGACCGCCCGCATGCGTGTCCAACACCCGATTTGGCATTGTCACCCACCCTTTACAACGCTTCGCGGCCCCATGGGGAGCTCCACCGAAGACCCCAATGGGACCGTTCGCACCCCAATTTGCCACCCGCCCAGTACAGCGCTTCGTGGCCCCATAGGGAGCTCCACCGAAGCCCCCAGTCGCATGCGTCCTCCATGCCCAAATTTGGCATTCACCCGCCCGAGTACAGCGCTTCGTGGGACCGTTCGCATATGGGGCTCCACCGAAGCCCCCAGTGGGACCGCCCGCATGCGTCCCCCACAAGGAGCTCCACCGAAGCCTCCAGTGGGCGGCCAGCATGCGTCACCAACACCCAATTTGGCATTGCCACCCACCCAGTACAGCGCTTCGTGCCCCCATAGGGAGCCCCACCGAAACCCCCAGTGGGACCGCCCGCATGCGTGTCCAACACCCGATTTGGCATTGTCACCCACCCTTTACAACGCTTCGCGGCCCCATGGGGAGCTCCACCGAAGACCCCAATGGGACCGTTCGCATGCGTCCTCCATGCCCAATTTGGCATTTTCACCCGCCCAGTACAGCGCTTCGTGGCCCCATAGGGAGCTCCACCGAAGCCCCCAGTGGGACCGCCCGCATGCGTCCCCCACAAGGAGCTCCACCGAAGCCTCCAGTGGGCGGCCAGCATGCGTCACCAACACCCAATTTGGCATTTTCACCGACCCAGTACAACGCTTCGCGGCCCCATAGGGAGCCCCACCGAAGCCCCCAGTGGGACCGCCCGCATGCGTGTCCAACACCCGATTTGGCATTGTCACCCACCCTTTACAACGCTTCGCGGCCCCATGGGGAGCTCCACCAGTGGGACCGCCCGCATGCGCGCCCAATTTGCATTTTCACCCGCCCAGTACAGCGCTTCGTGGCCCCATAGGGAGCTTTGGGACCCCGCATGCGTCCCCCACATTCCAGTGGGCGGCCAGCACCAACACCCAATTTGGCTCACCGACCCAGTACAACGCTTCGCGGCCCCAGCCCCACCGAACCCCCAGTGGGACCGCCCGCATGCGTGTCCAACACCCGATTTGGCATTGTCACCCACCCTTTACAACGCTTCGCGGCCCCATGGGAGCTCCACCGAAGACCCCAATGGGACCGTTCGCATGCGTCCTCCATGCCCAATTTGGCATTTTCACCCGCCCAGTACAGCGCTTCGTGGCCCCATAGGGAGCTCCACCGAAGCCCCCAGTGGGACCGCCCGCATGCGTCCCCCACAAGGAGCTCCACCGAAGCCTCCAGTGGGCGGCCAGCATGCGTCACCAACACCCAATTTGGCATTTTCACCGACCCAGTACAACGCTTCGCGGCCCCATAGGGAGCCCCACCGAAACCCCCAGTGGGACCGCCCGCATGCGTGTCCAACACCCGATTTGGCATTGTCACCCACCCTTTACAACGCTTCGCGGCCCCATGGGGAGCTCCACCGAAGACCCCAATGGGACCGTTCGCATGCGTCCTCCATGCCCAATTTGGCATTTTCACCCGCCCAGTACAGCGCTTCGTGGCCCCATAGGGAGCTCCACCGAAGCCCCCAGTGGGACCGCCCGCATGCGTCCCCCACAAGGAGCTCCACCGAAGCCTCCAGTGGGCGGCCAGCATGCGTCACCAACACCCAATTTGGCATTTTCACCGACCCAGTACAACGCTTCGCGGCCCCATAGGGAGCCCCACCGAAGCCCCCAGTGGGACCGCCCGCATGCGTGTCCAACACCCGATTTGGCATTGTCACCCACCCTTTACAACGCTTCGCGGCCCCATGGGGAGCTCCACCAGAGCCCCCCATGGGACCGCCCGCATGCGCCCCACACGCCTAATTTGAAATTTTCACCCACCCAGTGCAGCGCTTCGTGGCCTCATAGGGAGCTTCACCGAAGAAGACATTCACAATTGCGGCACCCACAGCTTCATATGGTTGGGTCCTTTGCCAAGACAATTTTGAATATTCCCACTGTAGAGGGACAGGCCCGACTTGAGGGTAGGGTTCGCATGTGGCCCCCTAGCGAGAGCCCGTCGGGGGCCCCCAGAGGCTGGAAACGCCGGGCGTTCTCCGCCGCAGGACGGCAAGGCGGCGAGTCCGCACGCGCGCTCCAGCACAGCCCGGGGGGGCGCACGGCGCACGAGTCGACCCGCAGCAAAGCGAGGAGGGAACCAGGGCCGCGCCGACGGCGTGCGTTGGGACGCGCAGGGACATACTGATACGATATGCCCTCCTTGGAGGCGCACATCCGACCCAAAGATATAGTATACCCCTCTGGTAGCACATCGTTTCCCGAGCGGTGTGGCCAGAAAACGCCCGCCACGACGCATGTACTATAAGATTTCACGGTGCGCGCATCGCCCCTGAGGGGGCGACGCACATATAGTATAAGTATGTTGGGGTGGCGCCGATGCTTGGTTAACGGTGCGGTTGGCAAAATTCCCAACCATCCAATGGTGTTGGGTCCTCGTTTTGAAGAGACGTCGCCCCGCGTTCCTCCTCTCCTCTTCCCCTCCTCCTCCTCCTCCTCCTCCTCCTCCTCCCCTCCCTCCTCCTTCTTCCATGCGTTTCACCCACCCAGCACAGCGTTTCGTGGCCCCATACGGACTCCAACGAAGCCCCCAGTGGGACCGCCCGCACGCGTCCCCCACACCCAATCTGGCACCTTCACCCGCCCAATACAGCGCCCCATAGGGAGCTCCACCGAAGCCCCAAACGGGACCGCCCGCGTGCGTCCACCATACCCAAATTGGCATTTTAACCCACCCAGTACAGCTTCTCGCGACCCGATAGGGAGCTCCACCGAAACCCCCAGTGGGACCGCCCTCATGCGCCCGCAGCGCTCCGTGGTCCCATAGGGAGACCCACCGAACCCCCAAATGGGACCGCCCGCGTGCGTCCACCATGCCAAATTCGCCATTGTCACCCACCCAATACAGCGCTTCGTGGCCCAATAAGGGAGCCCCACCGAAGCCCCCAGTGGGACCGCCCGCATGCGTCCCCCACACCCAACTCGACATTGTCACCCACCCAGTACCACGCTTTGTGGCCCCAGAGAGAGCCCCACCGAAGACCCCCGTGGGACCGCCCGCATGCGTCGCCCACACCCAACTTGGCATTTTCATCCGGCCAATACAGCGCTTCGTGGCCCCATAGGAGCTCCACCGAAGCCCCCAGTGGGACCGCCCGCATGCGTCCACCACGTCCAACTTGGCATGTTCACCCACCCGGTACAGCGTTCCGTGACCCCATACGGAGCTCCACCGAAGCCCCTAGTGGTACCGCTCACATGCGTCCCCCCGCATCCAATTTGGCATTTTCACCCACCTAGTACACCGTTTCGTGGCGAGCCCCACCGAATCCCCCAGTGGGACCGCCCGCATGCGTCCCCCACTCCCAACTTAGCACTGTCACCCACCCAGCACATCGTTTCGCGGTCCCATAAGGAGCTCCACCGAAGCCCCCAGTGGGACCGCCCGCGTGCGCCCCCCACACCCGATTTGGCATTGTCACCCACCATAGGGAGCCCCACCGAAGCCCCCAGTGGGACCGCCCGCATGCGTCCCCCACGCCCAGTTTGGCATTGTCACCCACCCAGTACAGCGCTCCGTGGCCCCATAGGGAGCTCCACCGAAGCCCTAAACGGGACCGCCCGCGTGCGTCCACCATACCCGATTTGGCATTGTCACCCACCCAATACAGCGCTTCGTGACCCCATAGGGAGCTCCACCGAAACCCCCAGTGGGACCGCCCGCATGCGTCCCCTACATCCCGTTTGGCATTTCCACTACCCAGTACAGCGTTTCGTGGCTGAATAAAGGAACCCCACCGAAACCCCCAGCGGGACGGCCCGCATGCGTCCCCCACACCCAAGTTGATATTGCCACCCACCCAGTACAGCGCTCCGTGGCCCCATAGGGAGCTCCACCGAACCCACCCGTGGGACCGCCCGCATGCGTCGCCCACACCCGATTTGGCACTGTCACCCACCCAGTACAGCGCTCCGTGGTCCCATAGGGAGCCCCACCGATACCCCCAAATGGGACCGCCCGCGTGCGTCCACCATGCCCGATTTGCCATTGTCACCCACCCAATACAGCGCTTCGTGGCCTCATAGGGAGCCCCACCGAAACCCCCAGTGGGACCGTCAGCATGCGTCCCCCGCACCCGATTTGGCATTTTCGCCGGCCCAATACAACGCTTCGAAGCCCCAAAGGGAGCTCCGCCCGCATGCGTCCCACACGCCTAATTTGGTATTTTCACCCACCCAGTGCAGCGCTTCGTGGCCTCATAGGGAGCTTCACCGACGGCCCCAGTGCTACCGCCCGCATGCGTTCGCCCCCCGCCCAGCGCAGCGCTTCGTGGCCCCATAGGGAACTTCACCGAAAAAGATATTCACATTTGCGGTACCCACAACTTCATATGGTTGGGTCCTTCGCTAGGATGATTGGTCTTGTGTCGCCGAGCTCACGCAAAACAAGATGTAGGATATCACGAAGCACCATCTCCTACATGTCAAATCTGCGCATGTATCGAACGAAAACGACACAGCGAGGTGTAAGAAAACACGAAAGACGCATCCCTAGAATCGGCTTGGCCACGAACCACGTCTTCCTACACTTGGTTGTCCTACTTCGCCGTTAGCTGACCCACCGTTGGCGCGTCTACGGGGGAAGGCGGGGAAGGGGCTGCCGCGGACAACAGGCGGGGGAGGAGGGCGCTCACCACGCAAAGAGAATTCCAGGAGGAGCGCGCCGGTGCGACCAGCTTGGGCGGAGGAGACCTGGTCTGGCAGCGGGCGAGGGACAGCGTCACGACCGCACCCAGGGGCCGAAGCCAAGTGCGTCGTGGAGGTGCGTCGTGGAGGTCTGCGAGTACCGTTTAACCGATCCCCATCCCCAGCGGCGTGGCCTGGGCCCCACTGGCCGATTTACCCCCGTAGATGGGACGTAGGTCGTTCCCTTCGGGTTTCGAGGGGTCTATCACCAACTGGGGTGGTAGTTTGATGGGGGTCTCGAGGGGGATGGGGATGGGGATGGGGATCGTTTGGACGATCCTGGGTCTGGGCCCCTTGCTCGTCCGACCCCGATGGGGGCGGCAGGATCGGGCGAACCCCCGCCGCGCCGCCGAGGCCTGGGGACTGGCACGCCCGCAGCGGCTGCGGCAAGACTCGCACGGTGTCGGCACGCGCAGGAGGCTTTTGTCACCGCGTCAATCGCTCCACCTTGAGCCGATGGCGACCCCGATCGTTCTCGGTTGAGATCCGTCGGGTCCAGTGGCGTCACCCGGTCCCTCGGTGCTTCCGCGTCACAGGACTCAACCTTGAGCGCCCTCGCCGACGTCGCCAACGCTGCCTGCACCTACTGTGCTCGGACAATCCCAGAGATCCGATGTCGTGATTTTTCCAATACGGGGTCCCCGGAAGTCTCGACCCATTCCCCAGGACTGGTTTTTCATCCCGAGCCGCTTTTGAAGGTCCCGAGGCCTGGTAAGGGCCCCTTGGGGCCGAAAACTGCAAAAAACCTCCGTCGTGATTTTTTCAATACGTTGGATCTCTGGGATGGGCCCAGTGCCCAGCAGCGAATGATGCCCACAACCCACGGCGGCCGCTGCTGGGCAGGCGGCCCTCTGTCTCAACCAGCCGACGTCCGCGGCGAAGCTCAACGTCGACGGGGCCTGCTGTCGGCCTTCGTCCCCTTCCTTTCCAAGGGCTCCCAACTTCGTGCTTCGCGCTGCGCGAAGCGCGAAGTGAGCATAACTTCGCGCTCTCGCGCCGCCTCCCAAGGGAGAAGAGGAGGCTGAGGAGGAATCGGAGCCGAACCGCGAAGCGCGAATGACTTCGCGCCATCGAGGGCGCCCTTGCTGTCGGTCCCCCGGTCCTCCCCCCTCACGACTCGGACGCGAGAGGTCTGGACCCCCTCCCCGGGGAGCTGCTCTCCATCACGAGCGCTCTTGACGGTCCCGAGGCCGGGCGAGGGGCCCCCCCGGAGGCCCAGACGTTTGAAAACTGACCGCTGCGTCGTGCTCATGTTGCGACGCAGAGGGGGGTCGGGTTGTTCGACCGACCCGCCCGGCAGCTCAGGTCAGAGAGTGCTTGGAACAGACGAGCGCGAAGGACTTGGGAAGTGAAGGCGGATAGAGGATAGAGGAGCAGAGAGAGACGGGGGAAGGAAGGGAGATAGTTCACGAAGAGGGCGCCGACGGGGCAGAGCGGGCGAGGATGAGGAGCAGCGCGACCACAGGTCGGCAGCAGAGAGACAGACGCCAATAGCGGGGGGAGACAACAACTCACGCTCGAACTGACTCTCGCGCATGCCGCCGACCAAACTTCGAGGGGCTCTGGGAGCTTGACAGGCTGCACCGATCCTGGCCAGGCCCACTCAGTGGGCCCAGGGGGCCCCGCAGGGGACCCTGGCGATCCCAATCCCCAGCTTCCCGTGGGGTCTTCGCATGAACCGAGCATTCGCATGGGCCGAGGATCAGGAGCGTAAGAACGCGCACACGTACATTTACCCACGCTGGTCTCTTGAGCAGGGACCGAACGTCCCGGCAGTTCTATAGTCCCAACACGACGTGTCCGCAGAACCACAAAAAGGTTAGAATAACAACAACACTGTTCTTAGAACATATTCTGGAGGTGTTAAAACAAGACAGTCCCAGCCAGAACTGTTCTAAGAACATCTCGTGGAAACCACAAACTATTATTAGAACATTGTTTGGTAGGCCTATAGACACGCCAGGACGCTTCGCCACTACTTGATTTCGAGAGCACGCCTTGCGCGAACGTACGTACCACGCGGCCGGCCTCGCAGCCTGGGGGACCGCGTTCGTGAACGTGGGTGGGCGCGTACGTATCCTCCGTGGGCTCCCTAAAACCTTGGTGATGCATCGGCGATGTGCAGTCGGACTCGACTAGACAGGACACGCGAGAGGACACAAGACCCTTCCGAGGGTCACGTTGCCACAGGAATGCAGGAAGCATGGGTCGCAAGACGCAGGACACGGGGGTACCCTTGATCTATCAGGGTCGACCTACCAATCCGGGTCGACTGAATTGCTGATGCATCGCCGATGCATCGGCGACACCAGCGTGGAGAAACTCGGGCTCCACATCGAGCCGCATCGCCGAAATATCGGCGACGCGGCGCGAACCTTCGACACCGTCTGCTCGGGCCCCATCTATGAGAGGCCTGAAAGCATGGCGACCCCAATTTCTGGTCTCCTGTGGGGCCTTCGCATGGGCCAGAATTCGCATGGGCCGAACATTTGGACACACTTCAAGCTGGTAGCTTTCGCTGGGGACGCCAAAAAAGTACCGATACCGCTGCTCCCCGGATCTCTCCCGGGGTGCTTTCTGACCAGGATTTTGACGCGAATGCAACTGTGGCGACGAGGGCATCCCAGGAGGTACCTTTTCCTCATCTGAGCATGGGCCGAGAATTCGCATGGGTCCAACATTGGGACACGCTTCAAGCTGGGAACTTCCACCGCACCTGTGAAGGCGCGCCGGGATTCGGCGCCGCGCTGCTGAGGACCCTATCTCGGGGATCTTCTGACCCGGGTCAATCCAAACTCGGGTCACTCGGGCCTGGCAGGATCCTGCAAGATACTGCAGGATCCTGCGCCCAAGCCTGGGTCGGTGCACCCCTGGCTCTTCAGGATCCTGCAAGGCCTGGCGCGCTGGTTGACCCCCGTTTGCATTGACCCCCGTCTCAAGGGTCTCCGTATTGGAAAGAGCAAGCGGTCGGATGTCCAGAGCAGGACAAATGCCATACACATACGCTTTCGGACCCCCGCGCGGATTTCTTGGATCCGCGCTGGGAACCCCCCCTTGAGCAGGGACCGACCGTCCAGGCATTCCTATAGGCCACCACGGCATGTTCGTAGAACCCCACAATGTTCTAATAACAGAAACATTGCTCCTGAGATATAAACCCGATGTGTTAAAACAACACCGATTCAGCCGGAAATGTTCGAATCAAATCCCATGCAAACCACAAGAGGTTCTTAGCACATTCTCTGGTTGGTGGGCCCATAGGCGAGCCGGGACGCGTCTCCACTGCTTGACCCTCCCTGGCGCCTCCTCCGACGGCGAGGGCGTCGCCCGAGGCGCCACCAGGGAGCCCCGACCATCGCACCCGCGAGCGTCATGGCCTCCTACAGGCGGGCTTTCGACGAGAAATCAAACATAGATGAAATATGTACAAAAAATGTAGGACTGGTCAAACCATCGTCCCCAAACTATTTTTCAAAAGAACTATGTTTGCACGGTCCTCCTGTAAAGGGACAGGCTCGACCTGACGCGAAGGGCAGGAGGACGAGGGAAAAGGAGGAGAATGAGGAGGCTGAGGAGGAGGAGGAGGAGGAGGGACGAGGAGGAGGATGAGGGACGAGGAGGAGGAGGGACGAGGAGGAGGAGGAGGGACGAGGAGGAGGGACGAGGAGGAGGAGGAGGGACGAGGAGGAGGAGGAGGAGGGACGAGGAGGAGGGACGAGGAGGAGGAGGGGGACGAGGAGGAGGAAGAGGGACGAGGAGGAGGAGGGAGGAGGAGGAGGCAGGAGGAGGGGACGAGGGAGGAGGAGGAGGAGAGGAGGGAGGGAGGAGGGAGGGGAGGAGGAGGAGGAGGAGGAGGGACGCGGCGCCGGAACTCCGACCGCCGACCTAGAGGGAAGGGCGCCGCGCCTCGGGTTGCCGCGCCGTCGAGTTCCTCCCCCCCCCCCGCCGGGTGCGTCCTGCTCCTGCCGCTCCGGGCACGTCGCCGCCCGCGCGGGCGGCACCGCACGCGGCGGCGCCGCGCCCGCGGGCGCGCCCGCGGGCGCCTGAGGCGGACCGCCCGCGGGCGGCGGGGCGGACGGCGGCGGCCGAAGAGTTCGAGCCTCGACTCCTCGCGACTCCTCGATGCCTCGATGCCTCGAGGTCTCGATGGCTCGATCGCCCGATGGCTCGATGCCTCAATGGCTCGGCTCCTCGACTCCTCGACGCCTCGATCCTCACTGATTATGTGGCCACTCGTGAATGTATATATAAGACGGAACCAGGACGAGGAGGAATTCGGGCGAGGGTGAAATCGAGAACCCCTGAGATGCGGCGGCTCTGGAGGACGGACGCCTCGGGCGCTGCGGCCTTCTCGGGGAGTCCTGAAACGCGCGGAGAGCGTTCCGCACCGCCCTGGAAGGCCCCGCGTGGGGAGCTCCAGCGCATTGGAAAAATCGGATCGACATCTCAGTCAGCACTGGATCGGATCGGAGAATCGGATCGAATCGAAAAGGTGCCTCGGATCGGGCTGAATCGGCAGTGGTTTGACATCGAATCATGTCGGATGCGCCAGGATGCACTTGTTTCGGGCGTTGATAGAACTGGGTTTAGTGGAACCTGGCCAAGATCTGTACCGGGGGCGCCCCCCGTCCCATTTCCACTAACCGGAACTGCAGTCACCCGTCCAAAAAAACAGCTATGGCAAACCTGGTTTAGCGATTCTGGCCAATTCGAAGGCTCCGGGGCCCTACTGCTAACCAGGGCCCCCTTACCCGGGGTCCTGGCCACCCGATTTCTACCTGCGCGAGAGGTCGCCCCGCGGCTAAGGAAGAAGAGGATACCAGAAGGGGGAGGGAGAAGAGGAAAGGAGACAGCAGCAGCAGCAGCATCAGCAGCAGCAGCAGCAGCAGCAGCAGCAGCAAGCAGCAGCAGCAAGCAGTCCAGGCGCGGCCAGGCTGGCCCCTCAGAGCGCCCCGGGATTGCGGGGCGCGCGCGTCCCCCGCGCGGCCGGAGAAACCGACGCCGCGCAGCCGCCGCCCGCTAGCCTCGCCGAGGGCAATCGGCGCCGCTGGTCCGAGGGCGGCCGGGTCCCCCGTCGCCGCCCCGAGCAGGAGCACACCCCCTGCGCTGCGCCCGGAACGTTGCGCCACGCGTCCGCGCGCGCTCGCAGTCCAGCCGCCTGGCCCGCGCGCGCGCGAGGTTGGCCAAACCAGCCTCTGCCCAGAGGCGCGCGGCGGCGGCGTCCTGGGCACCCCCGCTGGCAGCCGGAGTGCCGTCGCTGCCGGGCGCGCCCGCCGCGGCGGCCCCGCGGGCCGCCGCGCCTCCGGCAGCCGGGCCGCCGCTGGCGCCAGCCTGCCCTGCGGGCCGTTCCGCCGCCCGCGCAGCTCCGCCCGCCGCCGCGCAGCCAGACGTCGCCAGGGCCGGCGAATCGCTAACCCGGCCGCGCCGCAGCGGCCACGCCCGCGCCGGCGGCGGCGCGGCGCCGAGCTCCCGCAGCCGCTCTCCCCGTCGCTGCTGGCGACGCTGCTGGCGTCCACGCCTCGCGTGGCCGCGCGGCCTGCGGCTGCGGCGCCGCCCGCGCGCGGCGGCGCGTCTACCGCGAGGCCGCCATCGACTCCGTCGACGGCGTCGGCCCAGGCGCGGCCCGGCGCGCGCAGCCCCGTCCGCCAGGTCGCCGGCGGCGGCGTGACTGCCCGCTCGAGCAGCCGAGCGGGCTTGTCCAGCGCGTCTATTCCTCCTCGACGGGGAAGTCGCCCGCATCCAGCTCCACCGTCAACGGGACGTTCGGCCGGTCAGCAGTGGCCGCGGCGGCGTCGCCGCGGCCGGGGCTCACAGGAGGCCCCCGGCCTAGGATTCCCTAAGGCCGCGCCAGAGGATGAGGAGCCGGCCCTCCTTGATGAGGGTCGTCACCACGAAGCCCGCAGGCCCCATGGAGCCCCGCCCGCTGCAGCGCCAGCGTCACCAACTCCGCGCCTGGGGTCCCGCCCTGCTCCGTCGCCGCTGGGCCCTCCAGGCAGGCCGCTGCCGTCGCCGCAGGGCCGGGCGGGCCCGGCGTCGCCCGCGGGCCCAGCAGGGCCGGCCGCGTGCGTCGCCCCAGGGCTTCCGGGGCCAGTGCCGGCGGGTCCGCAAGTGGCGGGCGTCGCGCGGCGGGCGTCGCCGCCGCCGCCTGGCTCGGCAGCTGCCGCCGCCGCCGCTGCTGCTGCTGCTGCTGCGCCTGGCTCGGTCACCCGGTGCGCTGCTGTGCTCAGCGTCGCTGGAGGTGCAGCCGGTGCCGTGGCTGCCTGCGCGCCCGCTGAGTCGACCGCCTCGTCGACCGTCTCGTAGGAGTGGCTGTCCTCCTCATCGATGAGGAGGACCGCGCGGAGCCGCCGCTGGCTCCGCTGCTGGCCCCGTTGCTGGCCCTGCCGCCGCCGGCCTCGCCAGCGGGGCGGGCCGGCGCGCCCGCTCGCTGGGGGGCGCGGTGCGCGGCAGGCCAAGAGCGGGCCCGCGCGGGGGAGCGGCGCCGGTCGTGCTCGCGGGGCAGGCGGCCGCGGCTGCGGCTGCGTCTGCGTCTGCGCCGCCGCGCGCGCCTCAGGTGCCGCTTCCGCGGCGCTCGCTCCGACCCCGAGCGGCCGCGGCTGCTCCGGCGCCTCGTCGGCGGGCTCCTGAAGCGCCGCCCAGGCTCCCGCGCCACCCCCGAGCCCCGTCCAGCCCGGCTGCGGGGCTGGCCGGAAGCGGCGCATGGGTTTCTGCCACGGGGGGCCGGCCGGCTCGGGGCTCTCCAGGAGCCGTCCCCCTGGCGCCGGAGCTTCGGCGGGGTTGCTGGAGCCCGCCCGGGAGCCCGTCCCTTGCGCGCCGACTCCGCCAGCGCCGCCGCTGCTGCGCCCCCGCCGGGCGGGTGCGCCAACCAGACCTCGCGGGAAGGTCGGCCCCGCGGTGCCGCCACCCTGCCCGGGCGCACTTTCGCCGCCGCCGCCGCCTGCCGCCACCACGGCCACCCCCGCTCCTTCGGCGGCATCGCCGGGGCCGTGCCAGACGCCTGGCTCGCCGTGCACAACATCGCCGTGATAGCATCGGGTCGCATCGAATCGTCGGAATCGCACCACTATTGGCGTGAGTGGTTTAGAGTGTTTCCTCTTCCATCTGCCCTCTTCCCCTTCGGGGAGGGGTTTACATACCGCTTCCCTCCCCTGGACCTGGACGGGGGGGGGACGCGGCCGATTGTAGCGTCACAGAAGGCATCGGCTAGAAGGCACGAGTTATTGAATTGCTTTAGGTTTGGGGCACATTTTGGCCTCCTGGGTTGGGCGGCGCTAATTGAATACCCCCCCACCTTGTTTGAACGAACTCCTCGAAGATGGCGCCAAGATGGCCCCAAAGGCTCCCAGGAGAACCCTAGCAGGATCCCAAGAGGCGCCCACGAGGCACCAGGAAATTCTAAGAGGCTCCCACGATACACCGAAGAGACCGCAAGAGGCTCCCCCAGGCCCCCAAGACGCTCCAAGAGCCCCCCAGAACCGCAAAAAAGGCCCCCAAGAAGCTCCAAGAGTCCATCAGCATCACCTACACCATCGTCGTATCATCGCCAGCGTCAGAATGGCCACCGTCATGATCATTACCATCAACTTTATCACCATCAGAGTCCTCGCCGATGGTATCCTACTGTCCCAATCTCCACTGTTACCGACATCGGCATCACCGTCACCACAACTGTCAGCTGCACCGTCGTTGGCATTGCGGTCGTCACCATCGCCACCACCATTCCGCGACCTGCAAAACGGACTCGTCTGCGCGATTGAGTTCCACGCGCCCGTGCGCTCCTTGAGATCATGGTCATTGGAACTTTGTCAACAAGTTGCCAGCGGAAGGGTTGCATGGCTGCACGATCGTTAGAGATGACGACTGCAGCTCCCACATGTGAATTGCACCACGTAGCTTGCAACACATACATTGCACCACACAACGTGTACCAAATCGCGTACCAAGTAGACTACACCGCGTACCTTGCACTGAAACGATTGCACCCCATAGCTTGCAACTCAATTGCACCGCACAGATTGCACCACTGGCATCCTTCAGATAGGGCAATCATAATTATCTGTTCTGGGCCCTTGCAGGCGAACATGCTTGTGGAGTGTTGTCTTCTCCGATCCCCTGCTGGTCCTGCTCCGCCTCCTCCTCCTCCTCCTCCTCCTCAAAGGCGAGGCTCGGTGCGTGGGCGCACCGAGTAGTATGAAGCTGCTGGCTGGGGGCACTCAAGGTCTTCGCTGCTCCCTGCGCGCGCGAAGGAGGAGGAGCATGAGGACGCGTGAAAGGAAGGAGAGAATCACGTAAGAGGGACACAGATGCTCGGGAGGCAACACCTGGGGAGCTTGTCGTGGGAACGATTCAGGAAAACAGAGGTGGACTGAGGGGCTCTTGGACACAGGACAGCCACATTCACCCCAGCCTCAAGCCGGGTTGAGCCAGACCGAGGGGATTTGCATTAGACACTTCGGACAGAGACGATACAATCCAGCATGGGAGAGCGCGTGAATCATAGAGAGATGAGAGATGACGATGGGGTATGATGAGGGGGGAGAAGAAGAGAACGCAATGCTGGGCGACAGGAGGAACTGACAACTGTAGAGGCCTCCTAGATGGGGTCCGCGTAGATGGGTTCGACAGAACTCACCGCATCGCCGATGCATCGGCGATGCGGCGCGACCCTCCGACCCCATCTACCCCTGCCCCATCTGCGAGATCTCGAAGCTTGGCAGACGAAGGCAGGGAAGAGGAAGGAAGAACATGGCCCCCATACATGGAAGAAAAAAAACGCCACACGTGCACATTTGTCCCTCCGCGCGGATTTCTTGGACCTGCGCCCGGGCCCCCCTGCGGCGCCTCCGGCGCCGCCCCTGGCGCGCTTCGCGCGCCAGGCAGGGGGGCCCCGGCGCGGATCCAAGAAACCCGCGCGGAGCGCCAAAAATTTATGTTTACGTGGTGGGATTCTTCTTCGACAGACCGCCGTGGGCCGACCCCTGCGCAGTGGCGGCCCCGCCCGACGGCGACGACGGCGCCCTTCCGCGCGGCGGCCGGCCACGCCCCCGCCGGCCCGCAGGGAGGCGCCGCACCCCCTCTCTCGGCGGCGGGCACGGGGGGGAAGTGAGGAGGAGCAGGCCTCCTTGATGGGCAAGTTTTCCACCACCACCACCACCATGTGCAGGTCGGGGGAGAAGGGAGGACGAGGAGGTCGCTTCTCATCCTCCTCCTCCTCCTCCTGCTCCTCCTCCTCCTCCTCCTGCTCTCTCTCCGACATATGGCAGTGGTAGTGGGTAATGGGGCCATCACTTCTCCGGAGGCGGCGGGGGCCTCTGAGGAGCCCTCGCGCCTTCCGAGGAGACTTTTACTGTCTCCGAGGGAGGCTCGGCAAGCTCCTCAGGAGGCCGAGGAGCTCCGCCCCCTTCTCGCTTCCCCCCACGGGGGCCGTGGACGACGCGGAGAGGGGGAGAAACGCGAGTCGGCGGTGCGCAACGGCGCAGCCGTCGACGGCCCCGTCCGGCAAAGGCAGGCGGCGCCCGGTGGCGGGGGAGGGCTGGTGGGAGACGGCGAGCCGACGACGGGCGGGCAGACAGCGGCGCCCGAGGACGGCGGCCGCAGCAAGGCCCCGGGCTCGCCGCCGACCCGTTGGGTGACCCAAAAGGGGCTCCAGCTGCAAAGGGGGGGTGCAATAGATTCGAGGCAAGTGGATTGCAAATGTATTGCGCCGGAGAATTGCATCGCATCGTATGGCAACTAATGCGTTGCACGCGAAAAGGAAATTCAGCAATACACCTGCGCCCTGGAATGTACTGCACGCCCCACAGGTATTGGAACCCCACAGATCTATAACACCGAATCCATTGCACCCCCCTTGACGCTGGAACCCCTTTTCAGTCAACCCGACTTCTCCCCGGGTACCTCCACGGGCGACCCCCAGAGGTCCCAGGAAGCCCGAGAATCTTCCAAGACCACCCAAGATAGCCAGCGACTGGCCATGAAGGCCCCTAAAAGCGCTCCACGAGAGCTCAAGACGAACCCAGATGACACCGCGACATTCCCAGATGACACCGAATCTATTGCACCGAATCTATTGCACCACCCCCTCGTCGCTGGACCCCCTTTTGTCAGAGGCGACGATAGGGGCGCATAGCCCAGGGGAGAGCAATACACGTATCCGAAGGCGCCGATGGTCCATGTCTTCAACAAGACTCCCGGGCGAATGCGTGTAATGCCCGCCCCCGGGCTTTTCGCCCCTACAGTCAACCCGCAGAGTAAGGATGCGCGATAAGGATGCACGGCCCTTGGAAGCCCATCTCGAAGCGTTTCGAGCGGGGCGCGGCCAACGAGAGTGTCCAAGGATGGACCCAGGAAGCAAGGATGCAAGGGTACCCTTGGGAAGGATGCCTATCCTTCCTCTGCGGGTCGACTGTATCGTCGCCGCCGATTTTGGGTCAGCCCGAGACCCTCGCCCTCGCGAGCAGCCCGGCGCCCGAGGGGCCGAGGGGATACCGCCGCGCCGCCCTCCGCACGGGCCAGCCTGCTGCCAGAGGGAGCGCACGGTGAGGAGCGTAGGGGCTTTTTCTGGCCCCTGCGAGCCCAGGCCACAGACAGGTTCCCCCCTCCTCCTCCTCCTCCTCCTCCTCCTCTCCTCCTCTCCTCCTCCTCCTCCTCCTCCTCCTCCTCCTCCTCCTCCTCCTCCTCCTCCTCCTCCTCCTCCTCCTCCTCCTCCTCCTCCTCCCCCTCCCCCTCCTCCTCCTCCTCCTCCTCCTCCTTTTTCTCTTCCTCCTTCTCCTTTTTCTCTTCCTCCTCCTCTTCCTCCCCTCCCCCTCCTCCTCCTCCTCCCCCTCCTCCTAATCCTCCTCCTCCTCCTCCTCCTCCTCCTCCTCCTCCTCTCCTCCTCCTCCTCCTCCTCCTCCTCCTCCTCCTCCTCCTCCTCCTCCTCCTCCTCCCCCTCCTCCTCCTCCTTTTCATCCTCCTCATCCTCGGCCCTGAAACCCGAGCCCCTCCTGAGCCCCAAGCGGTCCCTCCTTCAGCGCCTCAGCTGCAGAGGAACGGACAGCAGCACAAGGATGAACTGTCGGAGGTCCGCGCGGATCTCTCTGATCGGCGTGCCGAAAGTTTACATGTCTGTGCCGCTGTTTCTGCTTCGGCTTCGGGGTGCGGCGAGCTTGCAAGTGCCAAACCATGTGCGTCTTCACGTTGGGGGGGGAACGGATCCGGAGGGAAACGGGTCCTGGACCCTGGGGCCTTTTCCCAAGATGCCCGGGACACCCATCGGCGGCGACGACAAGGGCATCACACGCAGTCGCCATGGAGCCTTGTCGAAGACATAGGTCATCGGCGCCCCTGGATACATGTACTGCTCTTCCCCTGGGCTACTCGCCCCTTATCGTCGCCTCTGAACCCTGGAGGCAAGCAGGTTGTCTCTTGGCATGCGTGCCAGGAGGAGGAGGAGGAGGAGGAGGAGGAGGAGGAGAGGAGGGAGGAGGAGGGGGAGGAGAGGGAAGGGGGGGAGAGAGGGAAGGGGGGAGGAGAGGGAGGGGGAGGGGGAGGGGGAGGGAAGGAGAGGAGGAGGAGGAGGAGGAGGAGGAGGAGGAGGAGGGCGAGAGCGAGGAGTGAGGAGGAGGAGGAGGAGGAGCGAGGAGTGAGGAGAGGAGGAGGAGGAGGAGGAGGGAGGAGGAGGAGGAGGGGAGGAGGAGGAGGGGCAGGTAGGCTTTGCTTCCTAAAGACCGTGGCCGCGCGGCGGGAGGGCCCCCACGACAGCCGCCCCCCCCCCCTCCCGCGCGGCGGCGGGCGGCGCGCCCAGGCAGAGGGCCGTCAGGCACAGCGCCGGCAGCAACGCGCGGCGCATGCTGCAGGCTGCGCGCGGCGAGCGCCGTCGCCGTCGTCGTCGTCGTCGTCGTCGTCGTCGTCGTCGTCGTCGTCGTCGTCGTCGTCGTCGTCGTCCTGCTATCGTCCTCCTCCTGTCGTGCTTGTCCTGTCCTCCTCCTCCTCCCCTTCTCCTCCTCCTCCTCCACCTCCTCCTCCTCCTTCGTCGCCCCGTTGCCTGACAAACAACTTCGAACTGCCGAGCCCTGAGCCGTGTTGGTGGGGCGGGCCAATGATGAAGCTTGAGCTGAACAATTGCGACAACTTTACTGATGGAGGGCGGGCCGTTTTCAAACATGTGGCTCTCGCACTAGCGCCGCGCACATTCGCTTCAAAGTATGTAAAAGCTTCGCGGATGGAGGGCTGGCGGTTTTGAAATACGGCTCTCGCCTCAGCGCCGCGCACATTCGTCTTTAAACAACATTGCAAGAGCTGTGCGGATCGAGGGCGGGCCATTCTCAACACGTGGCTCGTGCCCCAGCGCCGCGCACGTCCATGTCACACGTATGCAAGAACTTCACGGATGAGGGCGGGCAATGTTGCAATGTGGTTCTCGCATTCGCGCCGTGGACATTCGTCGTAAGAGTAAACAGCAAACTCGCGGGTTCTTCGAACTGACGCCACAGACATGGTGTTTTGGCACGGTGTGGGATTATCAAAGGGCAACCGTCACTTTGATTCGCGGTGTAGAATGCCCAAGGCTGGTGTAGAAATCAGGATCGTCAGCACGCAGAAAGAACGCTGCTTCGCGGCGCTGAAGTCCCAGGAGCGGTGTTGTTTTGTGGCACGGCTCGGGATTGTCAAACGGTTGTCTTTCAACGAAAGAAATCCTTTGTGAGGACCTATGCAAAGGAGGAACTTGGCGGGAGGGTCTACCGCAGCATCGTCGATAAGTCTTGGTTTCACACTGGTCCTCCTCCTCCCCCTCCTCCCTGAAAAGTCGGGCACACGATGAAATGGTCTCACAATCGGTGGATCTGCCGCGTGGGTGTCAGATCCACGGATCGGCAGAAGCACCCCCCCGAAACGGGAGACCACGGCGGCCTGATGTTGGTGACGGAGCGCGACGAACGTTGCACGGAAGCAGGACCCGCCGCTCAACCACGTGCCCTGACTCATGTTTGCGGGCTGTCGTGAAGGGGGGCGGTGTGGTGACCTCGACGGGACAATCATTCTGGAGCAAACTCGGAGATAGAGGGGGGGGGGGGGGGGCAATGCTCGGGGAGGGGCCCGTCGGAACAATGCCCCCCTTGGGGTGCATGCCAGAATCTCCCCTTCCTCTTGGGGGTGGAACCTGGGGACCGGGAGGGGAAGGAGGAGGAGGAGGAGGAGGACAGGAGGAGGAGGAGGAGGAGGAGAAGGAGGAGGATGACAGGATGAGGACAGGAGGAGGAGGAGGAGGGAGGAGGAAGAATAGGAGGAAGAGAAGGGGCAGGAGGAGAAGGAGGGAGGAAGGAGGAGGGGAGGAGGAGGAGGAGGAGGAGGAGGAGAAGGAGGGAAGGCGGGAACCAGGAAGTGAAGGAGGGACCCTCGTCGTCCTTCAACTCTCCCGATCGTCGTCCTCCTGCCAGCCTGCGCGGTCTGCGCTGCCCCAGGGGTCAAACGGCCTCATTCCCTGGTGTGTTGGGCTCCGCTATGCTGCGCTTCCTGCAGGGCTCTTCCCCTCATCTTCTTCTTCGTCGTCGTCGTCCTTGTCTTCGCCGTCGTCCTCCTCCTCCTCCTCCTCCTCCTCATCCTCCTCTTCCTCCTCCTCCTCCTCCACCTCCTCCTCCTCCACCTCCTCCTCCTCCTCCTCCTCCTCCTCCTCCTCGTGCTCTCCCTCCCCCATCCCTTCGACGCAGCAAGGACGCACGCGGAACATGTGCGCCGCCGCTTCGCGGTGGGTGGCGCTGTCCTTGGATTGGGCCTTACAACGCTCGCTCCACTCCTGCTTTTTTCTCCTGTTCTGTCACTTCCCTCCTCCTATTCCTGCACCCCCCTCTTCCTTCGTCGTCCGCCGCCGCCTCGAAGACCCTCTGGTCTTCGGGATCGAAGGCGGCCCGGGCCCTGGCCGCGCGCGAACCAATCCAGCTCGAAAGGGGCCCTGGGGCCAGGAGGGCCCAACGGGCCCGCCACCGACGGGGGCGGGGTCGCGGCCAAATCTCCCCCGCCCCCTTGGGCCCCAGGCCCACGCCCAGGGCCCGCCAGCCCTGATCAGCCGCCAGCCCGGAAACCGATCGTCCTGGACTTCGTCCCGAAGGGGCACCTTGCGCTGCGCGCCGGAGGTCGGCGCGCAGCAGCGACTCCTGGAGGACTGCGAGCACCCCTGCCGCCTTTTGGGGGTCCTGCGCAAGCTGGAATCTGCACTCCTCCTCAGGGCTGGCCAGGCGCACTTACTCCGAGCTGCACTTCCACGGCCTGGCTCGAATGGCGACCCGCGCGGTGGCCACCTCGCTGAGAAGGACGACCCCTGGACCGCCAGCCAAGGGCCCGCGCCTCGCCACCGTGTTTCGGGAACCCACGACCCCGAGTGTCCATTCTACTGGCGCAGCGGACACTTCGTCGCCTTCAGCAGCTGCTCCTTCGATATCCCGCCCCGCGGTCGCGCCCCATTCCGACCGCGTCCGCAGCCCGCGCCCATGTCTCGAGTGGGCCTGGGCGGCAGCTGGTCGAGAGGGCGGCCTGCCTTGGCCCCGCGCCTGCCTTGCCCCCGAAGTACTCGCAGTCCTTTTTGGCCGCGCGCACGAAGTCCTCGTTCTACTTCCACGTCCGGCTGTTGAGACGCGCCTCGACGGGGGCCATCGCCTCGCCCACCTGGTCCTCGTACAAATCCATGTCCACTAGCTCGGCGATGAAGGCGAGCCCGTCGTCGAGGTCGTCCTCATCCTCGATGTCCTCCTCGTCATCGTGGAGATCGGACCAAACTGACCGCGGTCCGGGACTGCGCGACCCGGAAAAAGTCGTTCGGACCCCCTCTGCGTCCATTTGACGTAGTGCTCATGACATGCGCACCGTGCACATCTTATGACCACCTTGCGCGATTAAGCCAGCCCCTTCCTCGAGCAGGAGACGTTCCAAGTTCTTGGACATCCAGAGATCGTGCCCTTCAGATTCCAGACGTTGAGCTTCGCGTCGGGAAACATACTGGGTCAAGCATTCCTTGGTGCCACAACCAGCCCCGAGGAAAGCCGTGCGACTGGTGCGGCGCAGGTCGCCCCCCTCGTGCTCGCAGACTATGAGGTCCATGCCAACCAGGAGCGCGTCTAGCCAGCAATCTCTAGTCAGCATCCTATCGCCCAGGTCTTCGAGCTCTGCCTGAAACGTGTAGCCGAACAGTTACAGAAGTTGCTTTGCCCGCTGCCACACGTGAGCGTGAGCACAACAAATCCATTTTCGGCCTGAAACAACCCAGCCAGGCAACGCTAGGGGATCGCTGAAGTTCCCCCAACACGTTCCTAGCCTCCACTGCTGCTCCGGGTGTCATGTTGCCAAAAGCCACTGACAGAGCCCCAAAAATCCCACGCCTTGGAGCCCCAACCATCAGTAGACCAGCCGCCATCTCCTGTTTCCTTCCACCCGTGGGACTCCTCGGATTCAAAGCGCTCATATGGCTTGATCCAGCGGTCACGGCCAGGTTGTGACCACGGATCACTCTTTTCTGGCGCCTTCTGCTGAGAATCGGAAGGAAGAGCCGTAGACAATAAATGAATGGACTCTCATTCTATTCCTCAAATAATCTCTTTCAGCTCGTTCGCGGAAACTGAACCCGGATCCTGAATGAGCGGGGGCCGGCTGGCGTCAGGAGCAGGCTGCGCTTCCGTCCCCCTCGGCTGTCCGAAGTGTCATCATGATTAATTACGCACCGGTCCCTGATGCCCCACGCGAGGCCATGTCGGTCGTGGATCCCACGCTACCAGCGTCGACCGCGAGCGCTGAGGACTCAAAAGCGCCAGGCCGCTGCCGTTCATTAGCTGCACGCCCTCAAGGCCAACAGATTTTCTAAGATGCGACGGGATTGCATTCCCGAGGCCACAATCCGGATACATTACACTAGATTCGCTCGAAGATACGATCCATGGTAAATTACGCCAGATTCATATTCCTCAAGCAACGATCTCTTACAACTCGTGCCCACGAAACCACAATCCATTTACCGTCACAGCAGGTTCGCGCTCCCGAGGAATTAGCCCATCGCGATTTACAACTGACTCGCGTCCCCGAGGCCACGATCCGTTTGAATATTCCGAATTCGTGTCCCTGGAGCCACGATCGTTATCAGAAAGAGGGGGCCGAACGGTCATTCACTGTCCCTGGGTGCGTGGCTGAAGTGGAATTCCGCGGTGCGGATTCGTGTTGTTGTTTGTTGTTGTTTGTTGTCGTCGTCCCACCCGCAACCCGCTCCGCGACCCACCCGCGACCCAACCCGCGACCCACCCCGCGACCCACCCGCGACCAACCCGCAACCCACCCGCGACCCACCCCGCGACCCACCCCGCGACTCACCCCGCGACCCAACCCGCGACCCACCCGCGACCCACCCCGCGACCCGCCCGCGGCCCACCCCGCGACCCACCCGCGACCCACCCGCGACCCACCCGCGACCCACCCGCGACCCATCCGCGACCCACCCGCGACCCACCCCGCGACCCGCCCGCGACCCACCTTCGACCCAAACCACGTTCAAGGTACAAACCACCATTTCCGGCGCCTGCGGCGGGCTTTTTGTGCATTCCTTCCAGGGGGAGAGCCCGCGACCCACCCCGTAACCAACTTGTGACCAACCCGCGACCCAAACCACGCTCAGGGTACAAACCACATTTTTCGGCGCCTGCGGCGGGCATTTTTTGCAGTCGTTTCAAGTGGAGTGCCCGCGGCCCACCCGCGACCACGTTCAGGGTACAAACCAATTTTTTCGGCGCCTTCGGCGGACATCTTTTGCATTCGCTCCCGATGGAGAACCCGCGGCCCACCCGCGACCCACACCACGTTTAGTGTACAAACCAATGTTTTTGGCGCCTGCGGCGGGCTGCTTTTGCATTCCTTCCAGGTGGAGGTGGAGAGCCCGCGACCCACCCGCGACCTAAACCACGTTCACTGAACAAACCAATGCCGACGGGGAGGAGGGGAAGGAAGAGGGGGAGGAGGAGGACGAGGAGGGGGAGGAGGATGATGATGGACGACAATGGGAGGACGATGATGGAGGCCGATGAGGGCGAGGACGACAATGGGAGGACGATGATGAAAGGACGAGGGGGGGAGAGGGAGGACGAGGAAAAAGAGGAGGAGGAGGACGAGGTGGAGGAGGAGGATGACGATGACGATGACGACGACGAGGACGAGGAGGAGGAGGAGGAGGAGGAGGAGGAGGAGGAGGAGGAGGAGGAGGAGGAGGAGAGCGCCATCGACAGGGAAGGTGGGGGCTACGAGGTCCGCCGGCTCGATGACGCCCGCGTCGCTCGCGCCCGCCCCCTCACTCTTATCCGCAATTGCGGGGTGCTGCGTAAATTACGCCGCGCTCGCCACCCGAAGGCCACGATCTATAGCAGATCACACCACACTCGCGCCAACGACGCCGCGATCCCTGCTAAATGACGCCACGCTCGCGCTCCCCGAGGCCACGACCTCTTGCCCACGACGTCACGATTGCCAGCCGTCCGCGCACGAGACTCCGATCTTGCTTCCAGTCGGCGCCCAAGACATCCCAGCATGGCTCGGGCACCTCCCCTTTGTCCAATAGAGAGGAGGGCAGGCGGCAGAGGGCGAGACACAATCATGGACATCTCCCTCGCGCCGAGCAACACGCACTCCCCCCTACCCTCTTAAGTCGGGCACGTCCTCCTAAAGGCGGATTTTTGAGGAACATGCAAAAAGAGTGAACCATAACCAAACATTGACAACAATAATCGAAACATCGTCCCCAGACTATGTGTGTACCATTCTTGAGTACTCCTCCTCTAGAGGGACATGCCGGACTTACCCCTTCCTTCGCGTTCACAACATTTCCCATCGGCAATTTGGGCTGAGGTGGTCTAGCGAATTCATTCGTTCTTCCAAAAAGGCCCTCTTCCATTCGGGGAGGGTAGCATCCCCCTCCCATCCCTGAGGGTTTTGTTCGGGCGGGCCTCGATCGGTCAGGGTGCCCAAGATCGCCCAAAATGGCTCCAAGATAACCTCCGATGCTCCAAGATGGCCTCCAAGGCGGTTCGAGATACCAGAAGATGGTTCAACGTAGCTTCCAACACACCTCCAAGAAGCCCGACGGGGCCTACAAAAAGGTTTCAAGTGCGTTCGAAGCCCCCACAAGGCCCCCCCAAATTGCCAAATTCCATCAGAAACAGACGGACAATCAATGTGTTGTGCCTTCTAGCCGTTTCGCGTCTGATGTGCTTTTTTGAGGCCTCAGAATTGTCCCAAGAGGTCCCCCAAACGGCCCCAAGAGCGCCCAAAAGAAGGCCCGATAACGCCCCAAGAGGCGATGTTGATGGCCTCTCTTTTGATCGATGTCCTGCAATGTGGCCCCAAGGGGCCCTCCCAGGCTCCCAAGTGACCTCCAAGAGTGCTCCAAGAGGGCCCAAGACACACCAAGAGCTCCAGGAAGACCCCGATATCCACCCAGAGAGTACCCCGAGGGCTCCAGGACAAGAGGCGATTTTGAGGGCTCTGTCCTCGTCCTCGTGGCCCTCCTCCTCCTCCTCCTCCTCCACCTCGCCCTCGTCCTTGCCCTCATCGTCTTCCTGTTCCTCCTGTTCCTCAATTTCCTCCTCGTTTTCGTCGTGCTCGTCGTCGTTGTCGTCGTTGTCGTCATCGTCGTCTTCTTCCTCCTCTTTTTCCTCCTCCTTCCCTCGCCCTCACGCGGGCCCCAGAGATGGCCCGAAGAGGCCATCAAAGGCCACCCCCATTGTTCACAGAGAATTATCCGTTCACCCTGGGTGCACGCTTTGTTTAACTATCTGTGTCTCTTCGTCCCTGTCGCCGTCAGCTCTCATGGGCAGGGTTTCTAAACGGACTGTTGGGATTGCGCGAGCCGTGAACAAATCTCGTCCGTGTCGGACAATTACCCGTCGGCAATGAAATCTCGGCGGCGCACCGAGGAGGAAAGTAAGAAAAAGCAGGGCTCAGAAGGCTCGGAAATCCCCCGGCCTGTTGAGAAGTCCCACCAGCCCTCTGGGCGTAGGTGGTTTAGGGAGTTTCCTCTTCCAACCTCCGTTTTCCTCTTCGGGGAGGGTTTACCCCTCCCCCTATCCCCTCCCCTGGACCTGGACGGGGCGTTCCGCGAACGGTCGGAGCGTCCAAGATGGCCTCCAAGATGGCTCAAGATAGCCTAAGATGCGTCAAGATGGCCCCGAAGATGATCAAAGAGGCCTCAAGACCGCCCCAAAACGCCTCCAAGAGGTCAAATAGCCTCCCAAGGAGGCCTCCAAGAGGCCAGAATCCTTCAACAACCTTAGGAAAACCACTGATGTTTGCCTTCTCGCCGTTTCGCTTCCGATGGCCATTCGAGGCCTCACGATGGTTCCAAGAGGGCCCAGAGAGGGCCCCAAGAGGGGCCCAAGATGGTTCCAAGACGACCCCAAGAGCGCCCAAGAGCGCTCCAAGAGCGCCCCAAGAGGGGTCCAGGAGGCGATTTTGGGGGTTCCCGAGGGGGGGCGCGAATCAGGGAACCCCTCTTCTTTGATCGATCTCCTCCAAGATGGCCCCAAGAGGCACCCAGGAGACCCCAAGTGGCGCCAAGATGGTTCCAAAATGGCCCCAAGAGGCCCCAAGAGGCCCTCAAGAGGCCCCCAAGAGGGCCCTAAGGGTCCCCCTGAGGCCCCCCCGAGGCACTCAAGACGCCCAAGAGCCCCCCAGGACCGCCAAGAAAACCCCCAGACGTCCCAAGATGCCTCCAAGAAGCGCCCAAGAGATATCCCAAGAGGCTCCGACAAGTCATTCAAGAGGCCTTTGACTCTTCTGATCGCCCTTATCCTCCTCCTCCCCCTCATCATCGCCATCATCATCATCATCATCACCATCACCATCACCATCATCAAGACCACCACTATCATCGTCATCATCAGCATCATCAATATCAGCATCAACATCATCATCCGCCTATTCCTCCTCCTCATTTTTCCCTCCCCACCCTCATCATCCTCCTCCTATTCCGCCTCCGACTCCTCCTCCATCGCCCCCCCCCCCCCCCCCCCTTAAGGCCCTTAGGGTACGACGGCCTCCCCAGCCCTTTGTTCCTCTGTATGCTGCCCCGCTTCCATGATCACCTCTACTCGCCTGGGCGTCGGTTCTGAATGGGTTGGTGGGGATATTTTTTTGGTCGGCGGCTCCAGGACTAATGTCAAGAAGCGGGGCAACGTTCGGGGCGCTGAACGAAGATAAGTAGCCGCAGTGGCGCATAGACCACAGTGGCGTGTGCGCGTGCCAGGGACAAAATGACCCACATTAAGAGGTGACCGGCTCAGACATCCCAGCAGGTGGGGACGCAGAGGCGCGGCAGCGCGACCAGGTGATCAAGCCGAGCATCCCGACAAGTGGGGACGAGCGCGGCGACCGGCACTGGGACGGCACAAAAACGGCGGGGAGAAGTCGCCCAGGTGGCACCAATCTCCGGCCGAACAGCACGTGAGGCGAGGCCAGGAGGCAGCGGGAAGAGGGAAAGGTGCGAGAGCGGACCCCTGCCAGGGCACACGGCAGCACCAAGAAAAAGACAGAGCGACAATTGAAGTAGGGCCTGACTCACCAAGACTCACTGACGCAGAGGTGTGGCTATAGCCCGTCCCTGCGCATGAGAGGTGGGTACCAAGGTCTGCGCCCACCAGCTGGTGGGGATATTTTTTTACAGCCGCGGGCGGAAGCGCCAGCGGCGGCGGGTAACGGTCGGGCTGCGGCCGCTACAAATTGGCCGGGGGCGCGCGCGTACCGCGGCCGGCGCCGAGCGGCGGGTGCAAGGGTGCTGCTGCCCAGGGAGTCTGATGGGGACCCAGCACCCAGGGAGAAGTAATTACGCTGCCAAAGTGGCGCGATGCAAGACCCCAACCGTGTCAGTCCTACAGGACAAATGCAGTCTGAGACACTAACTGAACCGGAGGAGGTCCCCAACCTCGGGTTGCTCGAAGCGTCAAGAATTTTCCAACCCTTCCCCGAAGACACACAAACTTATCAGAAGACCAGACAACTTCTGAGAAGTCCCGCCGCCTCCTGACAGGGCCTTCTCCTTCTCACTTCCCTCCCTCGCTCGCCGCTGGAAGTGGTTTTCGCAGCCATTCGGATGGGTCGAGTACAGTTACCGTCGTAGCATACAGTAGGGTCCTGACCACAAAAAACCTTCCACAAGAAGCCCAACCCTGAGACTCCAGGACGTCCTTTGATTTTTGGTGTGGGAGCGCCACGCTGTCCATGGCAGAACCATCGAAACCCAAAAAAACCAGGGCACCCTGGGAACGATGGGCACCCTAACAACCCTAGGGGTATCGGACACCCAGGGTATTTCTTGGCATGGGTCTCCACTGTAAGGTTGTGGATGCCATGACAATGGACACCCTAACAATCCTATCATTGAATTGAAGATTATGTTAAATTGTTTGAGCATGTTCCAAAATGTGCAAGCCATGTTGTTACGTGTTCAAGACAATGTTCGAACATGTTTGGGACATCTGGAAATTACTTGGCAACATACTTCCTCTCTCTTATAGATCGACGTCCATAAGTGTAAGGAACACCGACCGAACTACGGAGCGAAAAACAAACTGTTCTGGCCACGGCGACCCTCGGCCAAGAAGAGGGCTTCCGACCTCAGATCCGAGAAGCTGCACGAGAACTCGAGCAACTCCCAAAGCCCAATGGGCGAAGATCAAAAACGGGTCCCACGCGAGATGACACAGCGATCTTACGCGGCAGCTTACGCGGGCCCTCAGCGCGGCACGCTACATTGGAGACGAGGGCGCTTTCGCGCGACCTTCCGCGGGCAACTTGCGTGCCAATGTCGGCGAAGACGGCACCGTTTTTTTCGGGCGTCGCTCAAATGGTCATTAACTGCAGCGCCTTGACTGTGGGTAACTAATCGGTGGCAACTCATGGGAGCCTCCCATACCAGTTTGCCGCCTCTTGCAAATCGACGCCAATCGACCCCAATCGACGCTACATCGACGCTAAATCGACGCTCACCGACGCTAATTCGGCGCTATTTCATCGATTCCCAGACGCCAATCGATGCCTAAGACGGAATAGCGAGGGTATACAAGGCTCACATGATTTGCTACCGAATGACTGGGTAGTGGCAGTTGGCATAACCGAAAAGGTACTTGCAACGCTACTCCCAGGGGTGCTTTCCGACAAAAGAGTTTCGAGGCGGATCCAGCGGTGGCGACAAGGACCTCCCGAGAGGCCCGTGAAGACGATCACGAGTCCAAGGTATCGGGTATGAGACTGTGTTTTTTATAATTTTCGGTAATGGCTGTTACCCCGGGGGGTGGGGGGGGTGGGCCGGCGGGTAACGGTTCTCACGGCGGCCGCTGCGTGCGCCCGCCAGGGTGCGTCCGCGCCATCGGCACATCAATTGCCATACCTGCTGAGAGGGGGGGGGGTCCGCCCTCCACCCCCAAAAAACGTACGATCGTTAGCGCTACCCGGGTACCCTTTCCTCCTCTGCACTGCCGGCGGCCGCTGGCATCCACGCCACGCTGCCAGCGCTGCTGCGGGCAAGCCCGCTGCGCCCCGCCTTCCTCCCCGGGTGCGGCGGCGGCGCGCCGTAAGGTGATCTACGGCATGGGATCAGGGATCGAGCGGGGGGCACGCCCGGGCTGGGAGGTGCGGTCGCGGCGCGGCGAGGGTGGGGGGGGGGAAAGATGTGCGAGAACAGGCGAAGGGAGCAAAACATCGACATCGAGCTGGACTTTGCGATCTCTCGCGTCTTGGACCGATCGGCGTCTTGGACCGATCGGTCGGCGACTCAGAGCCCTCTTGGACCATCTTAGGGGCCGCCTGAGGCCGTCTGGGAGCGCCCAGGGGGTCCAGAAAACCGCCCCGGGGAGTTCTGGCATCCTTGTGCGGATCTTGCCGGGACCTTGCCTGGGTCCTTATCGTCCGGGGACTTCAAAGGGCCGGCCCGCGCGCGCGATCTAGAAATATCGTTTACCAGTTACTGGAAATGTTGCACGCCTCTGGCCCGTTGGGCCGGCGAATTAAAGTCTTAGAAGGGTGTCGGCCTCTTGGAGGCCTCTCGGGCGCTCTTGATGCCATCTTGGAGCCATCTGGGGCCCCTCTTGGGCAATCTTGGAGGCCATCGACCAACAAAGAAGGGGGCGTCAAGTTGGAGCTCTCTTGGGACGCTCTGGGGGCGGTCTTGGGCGCTCTTGAGCCCGTCTTGGGCATCTCTTGGACCCCTCTTGGGGATCTCTGGGTCCATCCCGGAGCCATCTCGGGGCTTCAGAAGCCCATCGGAAGCGAAAAGGCGAGAAGGCAAACAAACACATTGATTTCTATTAGGTTTTGGGTGGTTGTTGGCCTCCCCAGGGCGTCCTTGGGAGGCCCTTTGGCCACTTAGAGACGTCTTGGAGGGATCTTGAAGCCTCTTGGAGGTCTGTTGTAAGCTATCTTTGGCCATGCTGGGCTATCTTCAACGATCTTGGAGGCCATCTTTAGCTGTTTGGGGCCTTCTTGGAGCCATCTTGGCCTATCTTGGACGCTCTGACCGCTCGCGAAAGGCCCCGTCCAGGTCCAGAGGGACGGGGTACCGAAGAGGAAGACGGGGGGGGTATGGAAGAGGGGGGTATCAAAACCGCTCACGCCCTTAAAAGGCTGGTGGGATCTTAGCCCCTCCCCCCTCCTCGGGGACCGTTAAAATCGCCTCTTGGGGCCCATTGGGACCCCTCTTGGTCGCTCCTTGGAGGCCTCTTGGGGCGTCTTGTGCGTGTCTTCGCAGCCCCGGGAGCCTCTTTGAGCTCTTGAAGCGGCTCGTGGCTGCTTCTGGAGGGGGAGAGGCTCTTGAGGCCCTGGGCGCATTGCGGGGCTCTCTTGGACACCTCTAAGGGGCCCTCCTGGGACCGTGCAGGAAAGACCAGGAAAAGAAGGAGAAAGAAGTAGAAGAAGGCCCTGTAGAAGACGATCAGGGAAAGACGAGGAGGACGAAGTAGAAGAAGATCAGGAAAAGAAGACAGAAGACCATGTGGAGGGCCCAGAGAAGGAGAGGAAAAAGTAGAGAGCCGCGTCAGCTGACACACCGGCTCTTCTGCCCCAAAGCAAAAGTAGGGCGCTGGGGCACAAGAAGGTTTCACTTCAAGCGGCTTAGCATGAGGTGACCTACGGCATGGGATCAGGGATCGAGCGGGGGGCACGCCCGGGCTGGGAGGTGCGGTCGCGGCGCGGCGAGGGTGGGGGGTGGGGGGAACGATGTGCGAGGACAGGCGAAGGAAGCAAAACATCGACATCGACCTGGAATCGGCGATGCCTCGCCGATATATCGGCGATAGGCCCCCAGTAGCAAGTCCGCACGCTCCTGGGCGGGGTGGGCCATCGGGCACCTAGCGGCGATGAGTGGGCGACTGGGATTGATGCGTCGCACCCTGAGCCTATCCTTAAGTCGGCCCTGTCCCCCTACAGGGGGATTTTAGGCGAATTTTTGTGTTTGAAAAAACACTCAAAACATAGTTCAACATGCAAAAAAAATGATCAAAAATCGTCCCCAGAGTATTTTTTGACTATTTCTGAATTTTCCTCTTGTAGAGGTCGGGAGCGGCCAAGATGGGGGTGTCCAAGAAAGGGGGGTGCAAATCATGACCGGCGGCATGTGCGCGGCCCAGCGGGGGGGCCAGGGACGTAATGAAATAAGAAGAGGGGTCATGAAATCTGAGAACATATCATGACCCCCGCAATGATATCCACCCCCCCTAGTCATCACCCCCCTCTTTGCCGCCCCCGAGGAGGGACAGGCCCGACTTAAGCCTATCCGCCCCCCCCGCCTTGCTTTTGAGCCTAGGGCGAGAGGGGGCGGGGGACGACGACGAAGGCCCTCAGGGCAGGTTCGTGCCGCGACGGCCTGCGCGCTTCGAGGAAAACCAAAAACTGCATAAGCGTAAACATAAACATAAACATGAACGAAAACTTCGAGTGAAAACAGCAACAACAAAACTGCATAACCATAAATATATACATAAAAAACAACTTCGAGGAAAAAAACAAAACAAACTGCATAAACATAAGCATAAACATAAACAAACAAGTCAAGGACAAAAAGCAAAACAAACAAACTGCATAAACATACACATATACAGAAACAACAACGTATAAGAAAAAAACAACAACACAACCGCATAAAACAAAACCCAAACTTTCGCTGCTTCGCGGGATTTTCTTGGATCCGCGCTGGACCCCCCTCCCTGGCGCGCGCCAGGGGTGGCGCCGGAGGCGCCGCCCCAAGGGCCCAAGCGCCGATCCAAGAAATCCGCGCGGAACGCTTAGCGTTTAACTATATCTTTGTGGCGTCTGTTGTTCTTCGAGCCGTGCCGATCTGCGCGCTGGCCTCTGACACAGCGTGGATCGTCCACCCTCGAGCGAGCGGAACTTTCCGACGGCGCGGATCGTTCGGCATCGGCCGACCCTGCGAGGCGGGGATTTATCCGTATACACCGCCTGGGAACCGACGTCCTGGTGCCCCAGCAGGCGGTGGATATGGATATATTTCGGCCCCTGGGGGCCCGAGTATGTCCATATCCACCGCCTGCCGATGCTCCGAACACTGACCCTCCAAGAGGTGGTCATGTATCAATTCCCGCCTCAGAGACCCTGCGCCACCGGCGGTATTCCAACACTGCACGGCAGAGCCGGGGCCACAGCGGCGTCAGCACGGCGCGAAGGGTTCGCACCCATGTGGCAGTCGATACGCTCCAAGAACGGCCCAAGAGGCCTCCAAGAGGGCCTCCAGGAAGGCTCGAAGAGGTCAAAATCATTGATTTCTCCTAGGTTTTGAAGAGTTTGGGCATTTGCTTCTTTTCGGCCTTCCGACGGCCCGAGACGGCCCAAGAGCTCCGAAAGATCGCCCGGAAGGCCTCCAGGACGGCCCCAGGGGCCCCCAAGACGGCGCCAAGAGGGCTACCTCCCAGGCCACCCCAACCCAACCCGAAGACCCGAATTTCGGGTTGGGGGGGCGTGTTTGTTCTATGCTTCCCGACCCCCACCCCACACCGGAAATGGAGGGCAAATCGGAGCCCTCGGGTTGGGTTGGGGTGTCTTGGTGGGCGGTGAAAGCAGGACAAATGAATGCGGAACGCAGCTCCAATTCGGGGGCCAGAAGCGCCTGGATACACGAGGGGCGCTACAGAAAATGCACGGTGAAGGACCTGCAGAACCACGAGCCCATCCAACGCCCGAGCTGCTCCTCATCTCACCGTCTTGACTGTGTCGCAGGCTTGTGCCGTGACGACCTGCGAGCTGGTGTCTGACACCGCGTGGGATCGTCCAGCTCAGGGCGATGGCGCCTATCCCGCAGGGCACTCGCGTTCTGCTACGGGCTCCCTGATCGAAACAATTCCTTCCGGTTGGGCCGCACTCATTCGTCGCGAAGCCAGCTCCTCTTCGTCTGCAGCGAGCACGGAGGCCCCGCAACGATGTGGGTCACACCGCGCTCGGGCAGGAGAGGGCCGCGGGCTGGCAGATTGTGCACCCATGCAGCTGGAGAACGTCAGGAAAGCGGCCGCGGAGGAGGAGGAGGAGGAGGAGGAGGAGGAGACGCTAAGAGAACGAAGAACCCCACGTGGGCCACGATACAAAAACGGGTCTTACGCGAGATGACGCAGCTATCTTGCGCGGGCCGCCAGCGCGGCACCCTTGCGTCGGAGACGAGGGGCGTTTACGCTTCGTCGTCGTCGTCGTCGTCGTCGTCGTCGTCGTCGAGCGGCCCCCGCCCGGGAACGTCCTGGGCACGCGCTGCCCCGTGCTGTGCGCCGTGCGCCCCCTCCAGCTCCGCGGAGCAGGAACGAGGGATAGCGCCACAACCACCACCACCACCGCCACCAGGGGCCACCAGCGGGAGGAGTCAGGCACCCTGGGTGGTGCGCCCCCCCCTTCCTTCTCGCTCGAGGCATCCCCTCTCCCCAGCTCGGGGAAGCCTCCTGGACCTCCTCGCGAAGGGTGGATGGCCCTTCCTGGTGGTGGTGTCGCGCCCCCTTCCCCCGACACGACGAGGTCACGGTACCAGGGGCCAACAGTGGGAGGAGGAGGGGGAGGAGGAGGAGGAGGAGGAGGAGGAGGAGGAGGAGGGGGAGGAGGAGGAGGGGGAGGACGAGACGGACGGAGGAGGAAGAGGAGGAGGAGGAGGAAGAGGAGGAGGAGGAGGAGGAGGAGGAGGAAGAGGAGGGGGTCGAGGATGAGGGGGGAGGAGGAGGAGGAGGGAGAGGGCATCAGTGGGCATCAGTGGGAGGCCCCGGGGCCATCAGTGCGTGGTGCGGCCCCCCCCTTTCTCGCTCGAGACATCCCCTATCCCCAGCTCGGGGGGAGGGGGACGGGCCTCGCGGCTCCGCGCTCGCGCCCTCGCCGCCGCTCCTCGGGCGGCGCCCGACTGCCGAGGAAACGCACGCGCGGTCCAAGCTGGAATTCGCACAGGTCGTCGCCGCCGCCGCCGCCGCAACGGCCGTCGTCGTCGTCGTCGTCGTCGCCGCCGCCATCGTCGTCGTCGTCCTCGTCGTCGTCGTCGTCGTCGGCGTCGTCGGCGTCGTCGATGTCGGCGTCGGCGGCGGCGTCGGCGTCGTCGGCGTTGGCGTCGGCGTCGGCGTCGGCGTCGGCGTCGGGGTCGGCGTCGGCGTCGGTGTCGGCGTCGGCGTCGTCGTCGTCATCGTCGTCGAATAGTGTGGGTGGCCCCGCTGGCGGTGGCGTCGCTGCTCCCTCCCCCGACACGACGAGGCCACGGGAACGCCGCGCGGAGGCCCGCAGCAGCAGGGCCTCACGACGAGGCCACGGCTGGGGCAGACTGGGGGCTTCCTCCTCCTCCTCCTCCTCCTCCTCCTCCTCCTCCTCCTCCTCCTCCTCCTTCTTCTCTCCTCCTCCTCTCCTCCTCCTCCTCCTCCTCCCCCTCCTCCTCCTCCTCCTCCCCTCCTTTCCTCCTCCTCCTCCTCCTCCTCCTCCTCCTCCTCCTCTACTACTACTACTACTACTACTACTACTACTACTACTACTACTACTACTCTTCCTCCTACTCCTCCGCCTCCTGCTCCTCCTCCGCTTCCTCCTCCTCCTCTCCGTCTCCTCCTCCTCCTCCTCCACCTCTCACTCCTCCTCCTCCTCCTCCTCCTCCTCCTCCTCCTCCGTGTCCTCCGTCTCCTCCTCCTCCTCCTCCTCCTCCTCTCCTCCTCCTCCTCCTCCTCCTCCTCCTCCTCCTCCTCCTCCTCCTCCGCTCCTCCTCCTCCTCCTCCTCATCCCCCTGCTCCTCCTCCTCCTCCTCCTCGTCCTCATCCTCCTCCTTTTCCTCCTCCTCCTCCTCCTCCTCCTCCTCCTCCTCCTCCTCCTACTAACTACTACTACTACTACTACTACTACTACTACTACTACTACTACTACTACTACTACTACTACTACTACTACTACTACTACTACTAACTACTACTACTACTACTACTACTACTACTACTACTACTACTACTACTACTACTACTACTACTACTACTACTACTACTACTACGACTACTACTACGACTACTACTACGACTACTACTACTACTACTACTCATCCTCCTACTCCTCCGCCTCCTGCTCCTCCTCCGCTTCCTCCTCCTCCTCTCCGTCTCCTCCTCCTCCTCCTCCACCTCCACCTCCTCCTCCTCCTCCTCCTCTCCTCCTCCTCCTCCTCCTCCTCCTCCTCCGTGTCCTCCCTCCTCCTCCTCCTCCTCCTCCCTCCTCCTCCTCCTCCTCCCCCTCTTCTCCTCCTCCTCCTCCTCCTCCTCCTCCTCCTCCTCATCCCCCTGCTCCTCCTCCTCCTCCTCCTCCTCGTCCTCATCCGCCTCCTTTTCGTTTTCCTCCTGGCCGGGACAAATCTGGGGATTTACTGAGCGGAGTAAATCTAACCCAGGTCAGTCAGGCGCTGCAGACGTCTCAGACGCCTGCCAAATCCTGCAAGGTCCTGCAAGATTCTGCACCCAAGCCCTGGTCCGTGCACCCCTGGCTCTGCAGGATCCTGCAGGATCTGGCGTTCTGGCTGATCCCCGTTTGCATTGACCCCCGTCCCTTGACCCCGACAAACCAGGGATCTCTCTGACATGTGGCGGTTCTGGAGGAGGTATCGGGCGTGCGGCCGTTTCAGACCTCCACAACACCCTCTGAGAGCGTTCCGCCCCGCCCGGGCGGGTGGTAATAGGGGGTGACCCACATGGGGGGTGAAGAGAAAGGCCCCAGAGAGGCCCTTTGGAACCCTTTTTGGGCACCAGCTGGCTCCACAGGGGGCCCTCGAGGGCCCCTTTAGGGCCCCCCCCCCCCCCCCCCCCCCCCCATGTGGGTCACCCCGCATGGCCACCCGCCCGAACCGCTCTGGGGCGATCGATCCTGGTCCTGCGAAGGGGCGCAGGGACACACAAATTCGCCGGCCCAACGGGCCAGAGGCGTGCTAAGATCTCCGGTAACTGGTAAACATTATTTCTAGTTCGCGCGCGTCCGGGCGGAGCCCGGGACACTCCCCCAGATCCTCCAGGATCGCCCCAAGAGGCCCCAAGAGGCCCACAACACAATCCAAGAGAGGTCCGAGACGCCCGAAGATCGTTCCACGGCGCCCAAGACGGCCTCCAGACGGCCCAAGACGTCTCCAATATGACCCAACAAGCCTTCAAGATGCCCCAAGAGACCTCCAGGAACACTCCCAAGAAGGCCCCAAGAGGCAAAAATCCATGTTTTTGTTTGTTAGGTTTTGGACAGATTTGGGCGTTTCAACCTTTTCGGTTCCCCGACGCCCCTAAACGGCTCAAGAGGCCTCCAAGATCGCCCCAAGAGGGCCCAAGAGGCCCCCAAAAGGGCCCCAAGACGGCCCAAGACGGCTCCAAGACGGCCCCTGAGGCCTCCAAGACGGCCCCAGAGGGCCCCAAGAACGCCCCCCACACGGTCCAAGAGAGGTCCGAGACGCCCGAAGATCGCTCCAGGACGCCCAAGATGGCCTCCGGACGGCCCAAGACGTCTCCAAGATGGCCCAAGAAGCCTCCAAGATGCCCCAAGAGACCTCCAAGAGAACTCCCAAGAGGGCCCCAAGAAGCAAAAACCTGTGCTTTTCCTTTGGTGATGGACAGATTTGGGCGTTTTAACCTGTTCGGTTCCCCGACGCCCCTAAACGGCTCAAGAGGCCTCCAAGATCGCCCCAAGAAGGCCCAAGAGGCCCCCAAGAGGGCCCCAAGACGGCCCAATACGGCTCCAAGACGGCCCCAAAGGCCTCCAGGACGGCCCAAGAGGGCCCCAAAAACGCCCCCAACACTACACAGCTCCCGACGCCGCAGCTCCACACTGCAAACGACCACTCGGACAGGCGACCACAGTGCGACATTATGGGCCGGCGGAATGAGCGAAGCGATTAAATAAATACACACATCCCAGGATCCCGAATATTTTCCACATGTTCTGGGTTTTCGCCTTCCCCCCCCCCACTTCCCATGTTTTCCCATATTCTCCTCGGGATCGACGATTCATTGTGTCTGTGCGCCCCTCCTGGTCCCGGGCACGCCCGAAGCCTTCCGAGCCTCCTCGGCGGCGCGGGCGAAAAAAAAACGCCCCGCTTCGCTTCCTCGGCGGCGCGGGTGGGAAAATCGGGAGGCCCAGGGGAGAGCCCTTTTCCTTCTCCTCCTCCTCCTCCTCCTCCTCCTCCTCCTTTTTATATCTGCCTCCTCCTCCTCCTTCTTCTTCTCCCCCCCCTCCTGATCGTCGTCGATGTCATTCAGGGTCGGCGGCGCCGGCCGTCAGGCCTTCACAGTCAGGAGGCAACTCTTTTTTGTTGAAAAGTGAATCACAATTGCGGCACTCGCACCTGTATATGGTTGGGTTCTTCGTCAGGCTAACTCTGAAAACTTCAAAAAAATTGGCGCTGCAAAACCACGTGGCGCGCAAAATTGGCGCTGCGAAATCACGCGTTGCAAACCAGAGCGCAAGCGCAAGCACAAACCACGCGCGCAAAATTCGCGTTGCGAAAGCACGGATGCGCCCTCAAAGTTCTTCTTGGGGCCCCGGGCGAGAAGATTCAGCTACGGGCGGCGCTTGCTTTGAGCACCACCAGGGCCCGAGGCCCAGGATCTCGCGGCGCTCGGTCATCGGCCGCGCCCGGTCAATGTGCCCCAGGGCTGATCAGGACTCCGCGGCCATGATCGGGGCGCCCTGGCCCTCCCCTGCGGCCTCGTTCGCGGAGATACCCACCAGCTCGGAGGGGGCGCCACAGCGCCTGAAGGCCAATGCGGCACCTGCGAGCACCGCGGCTCCCCCGATCGCTCCCAGGCCGATCGTCGCAACGCTCGCGAGAGACCGCCGCCCTGCCAACGGCAGGCCGTCCATCACGGAGTACAGCCTGGTTTTCTTGGCGTCATGGTTCCAGTCGCCGAAGGCGCACTTCTCCTCGCCGTCCTTGCAGTGGGGGCACTCCTTGTACAGGTCGCCGAGCGCCTGCTCACAGATCAGGTCCTTCACTGCATCTGGGTTGTTGGAATCGGTTGCGAAGACCTCCTTGGCCTCCTTCCCATTGCGGGCGTTCGATATATCCGCGACCCTATTCATGTACCAGAGGCAACAAGTGTCCGATTCGCCGCACTTCTAGTTCTCATCCACTTTCCGCCATCATCCGATGTCACAGCTGACGGGGCCGACAGAATTCCACCAGCTGAAGATTTCTCCGCACCCGGGGGATTCAGCGGTGGCCTGCAGGAGTGCGGCGGCCGCGAGCACCAGGCGGGCCATCGCGGTAGGGGTTTCGGGCCGATTGAAGCAAAGAAACCGTTGCCTGCGCCGGCGGGGGCGCGCTGAACCAAAGTGTCTTGAGCTCAAATGGCTTGAGCCAAAATTGCTACGGAAGTCAGGAGGCAACTCTTGGGAGGTCTTCGCGGGAACGATGCATGGACTACGGTCGGCCCGTATCAGAAGGACGCGCGCGATTCGGATGCAAGGGGGCCTCGGAAGGCCACGTCGACACTCTGCAAGCGGGGCGCGGCCAGCGGAAGCGGCCAAGGATGGGCCGAAGGAGAAGGATGCAAAGGTACTCTTGGGAAGGCTGCCCATCCTGACTGTATTGCGCCTGATTGAAGAGCCAGCGTGCCCAACTAGGCCGAGGCCATCTTGAATCCCACTAGGCCGGAACAAAACTCAAACTGAGCGAGATTCTGCGGGACTAGTAAGGCCTCCAAGACGGGGTCCGAGTGGACATGGTCGGAGGGTCGCGGCGCATCGGTAATACATCGGCAGAACATCGCCGATGCATCGGCGACGCCGGCGGTGCATCGGCGCCGTCGGCGTGGAGAGAACCCGGCTCCGCATCGAGCCCATGCGTAGGCGATGCAGAGGCGATGAGCCGGCGATGCGGTGCGATCCTCCGATCTGATCTGCTCTGAACCCATCCGGAAGACCCAGGACTAGGCTTAGGTCGGGCGTGTCACCCTACAGGCGGATTTTGGGCAACAAAAATGAAAAATACAACAAGATGGTCAAAAAATATACACAATTCGTCCCCCGACTATTTTTTTACCATTGATTTTTTCTCCTGTAGAGCGACAGGCCCGACTTAAGATTAGGCTGGCTGCCAAGCACGGACGTAATTACCAGCGCCGATGCTGAGCTCATTGCGCATTGACCGGTCGTCTCAGCACTCCTAAGTAGGCCCACCACGACATGTTCTTCAAGGGCTCCCAACTTCGCGCTTCGCGCTGCGCGAAGTGCGAGAAATCTCGCGCTTCATCGCCGCCTCCCAGAGGAGAAGAGGAGGATGAGGAATCGGAGCCGAATCGCGAAGCGCGAATAACCTTGCACCCTCGAGGGCGCCCTTGACAAACGATGTTCTTAGGGCATGCGTCCGACGGGTTAAAACAAGACGGTCCCGGCCAGAAGTGCTCTGAGAACAGTTCGTGCCACCCACAGGAGGTTCTTGGAACAGTACCAAGAGGTGGGGGGCGCAAATCATGACCAGCGGCATGTGCGCGGCCCGGGGGCTGGGGGCCAGGGACGGAATGAAATAAGAAGGGGCGCCATGAAATAAGAAGGGGCGCCATGAATAAGAAGGGGCGCCATGAAATAAGAGGGGGCGCCCACGCCATGAGATCCACCCCCCCCTAGTCATCGGCCCCCCTCTTGGCCGCCCCCGATGTAGGCAGGCCGGGGCGCTTCCCCACTGCTCGACAACCCCGAGATCCGATGTCGTGTTTTTTTCAATACGGGGCCCCTGGAAGTCTCGACCCGTTCCCCAAGACCGGTTTTCCATCCGCGGAATCGTCTTCTGAAGGTCCCCCCATGCCGGGGAAGGGCCCCTATAGAGGCCGAAAACTGCGAAGAACCTCCGTCGTGTTCTTGTCAACACGTTGGCTCTCTGGGAGCTCGGCCTCCCAGGCGTGGCCACCGACGGGAGGGCGCCCCTGTTCGCCGCCGGCCGCGCCGGGGCACAGCTCCGAGAGGTCCGCGCCGCTCGCGAGGCCGCCGGCCGGCGTGGCGGCGCGAGGCGCCGCGAGAGGCAGGTCCGGCGGGGCTCTCCCGCGCAGGGGCCCGAGGCGGCCCTCTGGGAAACCTCCAATACAGTCGGCCTCGACTGGACAGGACACGCGAGAGGACACACGACCCTTCCGTCGGGAGCGGCCAAGAGGGGGGTGTCCAAGAGGGGGGGGTGCAAATAAATCATGACCGGCGGCACGTGCGCGGCCCAGCGGGGGGGCCAGGGACGTAATGAAATAAGAAGAGGCGCCATGTAATCTGGGGAAGTATCATGGCCCGCGCCATGACATCCCTCCCCCTAGTCATCGCCCCCCTCTTTGCCGCCCCCGATTACGAGGGCCACATCGCCATAGGAGTGTAAGAAGGCACGTATCGCGAGGCACAGGACACAAGGGTACCCTTGACCTGGCAGGGTCGACCTACCAATCCGGGCCGACTATACGGATCGCATAGACGACCCCGACACTCGGCGGTGGACAAACCTCCCTTTAGGAAACCTCCATGTAATGAGAACGGCCTCGGACCGAAACCGACGGACCTGGGCCCGCAAAAAATGACGGCCGGGACGCCCTCTCGCGAACCGAAATCAGCCAATTCGCTAATCGACGTGTCAGGGTAGGAGGTCTATCAACCTCCGAGACACTATGGCGGGATGGGCCGAAATAGACTACACATCCGCCGCACCCTGTGGTGCGTGTGCTCGGCAGGCTGGGCACAGAGCAATTCTTGACTCTTCCACGGGATTCCCACAGCCCGTTCGGTCTGTCCCGCCTCTCGCGGCTGGACCCCAAAACTCCGTGTCGGTTTTACTGAGCATTTTCTTAGGGTGGAGGGCTCAAGGTAAAATCCACATGGGCTTTTGCACCTCAAAAAACAATTCGTCTTGTGACTCACCTTTTGCAAATTCAAGCCTCGAAAATCCATCGAAACGGCATTTCAGAATTCACCCCTTGCCCTCCACCCAAAGAACATTATCGGTTTTAGGGCCACCAAATCGGCCGAGGCAGGACACGGAGGCCTTCAAGACAGCTCGCGAGGGTCGTGAGAGATCCCCAAGACAGCGCAAGATGGTCCCTGGACGCTAGACCGCCCAAGAGATACCCAAGGAACCAAGAGGGCTACACGAGGATCCCCAGGAGGGCCCCAACAGACAAACATCTTTATCAACGTTGTGGTTACTGTCCCACCCTGGCCTTTCAGCCGAGCCCAGAACGATCCAGGAGGCCCCCACAACGCCCCACCATTGCCCCAAATTCGCCCCGAGAGGCCCCCCCAAAGAGAGCCGACGGCCCAAGAGAGCCCGAAGGCGCGCGCCGGCCCAAGAGAGCCGAGAGGCATTCCAAGAGAGCTCCGAGATGGCCCATGCGGGCCGTAGGAGGCCCCCGGGGAAGGCCCGGCTGGCCCGAAAAGCCTCGGAAGACAGCCCCAACGAGACCTCCTGATGGCCACTCCCCGGGTTTAACCCCTTTGAAAGGGGAACTAAATTAGGAGAGCCAAAAACAGTAGGGATAAGGAGCACGTTCTGCAACATGTGTCGAACCAATTCGTCCGCTTTTTCCAGAAACCTTTCTGTGGTGTTGGGTCTTCGTTTTGAAGAGACAACGCTCCTTCGTCTTCCTCCCCCTCCTCCCATCATCCTTGCCCCTGCCCTCCGCATGTCTTTGTTTCGGCACACCCGATACAGCGCTTCGTGGCCCGATGAGGAGCTCCACCGAGGGACCCAGTGGCAGGGTTCGCATGGCGCCACCGCGCCCATGTCGGCACACCCTTCACAAGGTTCGTGGCTCCACAGGGAGCTCCACCGAAGGCCACAGCGGCAGGGTTCGCATGGCGCCACTGCACCCTCTTCGGCACAACCCTCACACGCTTGGTGGCCCCATTAGGAGCTCCACAAAAGGCCACGGTGGCAGAGTTCGCATGGCGCCACCGCACCGATTTCGGCACACTCCTCAGACGCTTCGTGGCCCCAAACGGGGCTCAACCAAAGGCCCCAGTGGCAATTCTCGCATGGCGCCACCGCGTCCATCTCGGCACACCCCTCACACTCTCGCTGCCCCATAGGGAGCTGCACCGAAAGCCCCAATGGCAGGGTTCGCGTGGCGCCACCGCGCCCATTCCGGCACACCCCTCACACTTTCCGTGGCCCCATAGGGAGCTCGACTGGAGGCCCAAGTGGCAGGGTTCGCATGGCACGCGGCCAGAGCGCCGGCGGCAGGGACTGAGAGTCATCCAGTGGCGAACGAGGCACTGGGCGCGGCCCACCTGCACGAGGAAAGACGCACCCTTCGATGGAGGGCCGCTGGCGCGCACAACTCGGACAGATACCGAAGTGATGCGGCTGCGCGTGGTCGTCCAGGTGAACCACTAGCTGACCCCGCCGGGACCGTGACTGCAGATCGAAGGGTGACGGAAGGCTGCAGGGCGTGTCGCAGTGACTGGTGCAGACGAGGAACTCGCCACTGGTCCAGCTCTGCGCGCTGTCCGACTGGACTGCGCGCTCTGCGCGCTCGTGCTCGGCGAGAGGGGAGGCCCTGTGGCCGCCGCCGCCGTGGAGGCAGCGCAGGAAGTCCCGGGGGTCAGCCGCAGAGCGCTGGGCGCCGCGGCCAGGCGGGGCTGCCCACGACCACCCGCAGCAGACATGGCAGAGGAATCCCCAGCGGCAGCAGCACCCGCGCCGAGCCGGGCCGGCCAGCAGGAGGGACGCGTCAGAGGCGCAGCAGCAGGGGCGGGCCAGCCAGGCGAAGACCCCGCAGTCGACACAGGGGCGCCAGGCGGCGACGCGGTCGGCGCTGAGCCGCGCGCCCGCGAGGGGGCCCAGGGAAATGCGCGGGCTGGGAGCGCCCGCGGAGATGAGGGCGCCGTGCCCAGGCCCCAGCGCGAAGGCTGCGCGGGTTCGAACCGGCCCAGCCAAAGATCGCGGCTCGCGGCGCCACGGCCCCGAGCGCGCTGTTGCGGCGGGGCGGTCGGGCGGCCGCCTGACACGCGAGGCGGACCTCGAAGCCCTTGCAGTACCAGGCCCAGAAGGAAATCGTCGAGCCATGGCGTCGTAGAGCGCGGGGTGCAGCTGCGTTCGAATGAAATCGCACTACCGGCTCCACGCGGCCGCCGCGGCGGCGCTGGACCGCTGGAAAGTCTCGACGCACTGAAAGAGCGCATCGTTGGAGGCCAGGGGCCGGGGAGGCCGCGGGAGCAGCCCTGCCGAAGGCAGCCGCGGCCCAAGGATCGAAGGCCGGCGCGCCGCTGCCTTCGCGGGCCCAGCTGCGCCCGCGGTGCTGGGAACGGCCAGAACATCCGTCCTCCCAGCTGGAGGCGCGTGGGCGGGCCCCCCACACCATTCCTTCGCGCGCGACTTCGCGCCGGGCAAGGAACCGCCAAGGAACCGCCGTGAGCCGCCACAGGTGGCCGAATACGACGGCGCAGGGGCGCCAGCTGGATTTCTCAGGACCCGGCGACTCTGGCCGGTCACGGGGCCACGGGGCGGGCGCGGGTCGGCGCACGGGACGGGGAGCTCACGTTCGGGTCGAATTTGACGGCGGCAGCATTCGGTGGCAGCGGGGACAGGGAACGCGCGACCCGCGCGGAGAGGGCGCGACCGTGGGGCGTCGCAGAACGCAGCCCAAGGCCTGGAGGTGCAGCAGCGACCCACTTTCAGCCCACGCCTTGGAGGGCACGCCGCGTCCATCCTCGCCGTCGCGGCAGGCCTTGTCCTCGTCGCACTGGAAGGTCGGGCGCGCGAGATGGAAGCGCGCGCGGCCTGGCCAGCGGGCGCAGGAGCTGGCCAGCGGCTGGGACAGGCGAGGGGGCGCGGGCATGGGGCGCGCCTGCGCGGCCCGTGAACATCCACGAGCAGGCGCCGGGGTCGCGCGGCCCAGCGGCCGCCGAGGCCGCGCTGCCAGAGCCGACAGGTAGGGCGCAAAGGCAACATCCCGCCGGGGGGGGCCTGATAAGGAAACGGCGCAGTCCTGGCCACGGCCCCCAGGCCAGCAGAATTGAGCGGGGGGGCCAGCCGCCGCTCGCCGCCCGACCTGGAGGACGGGGACTGACTGCCGGGGCAGGAGGCGCCCGGGGCGCGGCGCGCGGGGGCGCGCCAAGGCGGGCGCCGACGGCCTCGCCCCGAGGTGTGCACGAACGAAATGGGTGCGGAAAGAATGGGTACAATGCCCAACAGCAGTTCCTGTTCATTTTGAACAGCACTCGCTGTCCGCGCCGCCGCGGCCTGTGCCCACTTGAGACAGAAGGCTGCCTGCCCAACAGCTGCCGCTGTTGGTTTGGGACACCATTTGCTGTTGGGCATTGGACCCATTTTTTCCGTACCCATTTCGGGCGTCCAAAGTAGGGGCGATCCGTCGGGAAAGGGGGCCGCGAAGAATCCGAATCGGAGTCGGAGAGCGGGGCCCGGCCGCAGGGGGGCTGTCGCGCTCGGCGAGCGGGCGGTCTGCGTCGGCGCGGTCGGAGCGCACGCGGCGGCTCTTCTCGAGCACTGTGGCCATGTCACCGCGCGCCTGGAAGTAGTCCACGAGCTCGCTCCACTAGGGCGACGCGGAAGCGCCCTTCGAGGGCGCCCCCAGGGACCTGCAGTGCAGAGCTGGCTGGGGAAGGTCGCCGACGGCAACCAAGGTGGCGAGCGGCGGGCGGCTGACGGGGATGAGGGCGAGCGCTCCCCTTCCGTCTGCTCGACGCCGTGGAAGGGGCTGTCGAACCGCTCCAACGTGGAAAAGAAACGCCTGTAAGACGAGAGGACCTCCTCGACCCACTTCCAATAATCGCGCGAGGGTCTGGGGCGCCGCTGCACTCCAGCAAGGACTGGGCGAAACTTGGGCGGCCCAATTGCCGGACAGAGCTCGGCACACCTGGCCTCGAGCGTCAAATACCGTGGGCGCTCTGAAACGGCGCTGGCCCGCCGCGCGCACGGCGGAGAATATGGTCGGGGTCGCGCAAGCGCTCCAGCTTGACGCGGTAGCCCATGGCGTCGTCGACTGCAGAGCTGGGGCCGCGGGCGATAGGGAACGCCCAGCCCTGGGCAAGACGCAAGAACAGAGCACGGAGATGCGGCTGGCAGCCGAACCTGGCCTGCGACCGGAGGACCCTGCGCCTCCGTCCAGCAACGGACGGCAGACTGCGCAGAGGCAGCAGCGCGCCGGTCCTGGTCGAGCGCGAAGAGGTCGGAGACCTCTTGGATCCCCCTGGACGCGGACACAGCAGGCGGGGGCCGCCAGAGGACCGCGCCTGGGACGAGGCGCCAGCCTCCAGCGCCAGGAGCAGCATCCCCAGGGCCCGGGGCGAGGGGCGGCACCGCTGGAATGACGGAGGCGACAGAGCCGCGAGGGCGGGGCAGCGCGCGAAGCGGGCGCGCGACACCTCCAGCGAGGTTAGCCGCTGCGGCCGTCAGGTCTGGGATGGCGAACATCAGCCAGAGAGAGGGGAGAACAATCACCCATGTCGACATCAGCGGCGACAGCATCAGCATCCTACATTCTAGCCGCGGAACGAAGTACTTGGGAAGAAAGCTCACTTTTCACGAATTTCATGACACAGAGCTGCACAACAGGATTGACGCAGGATAGGCCCGTTTCAATCAGCTTCGTTACGAAGTGACCAACAAACGCTTGCCGCTTCATAGTAGATTGAGGTTGTTCAATGGCACTGTCACGCCATCCGTGTTGTACGGCTGCTCATCCTGGACTCTGACAGTAGAGATTATTATTATTCTCAGGCGCGTCCAACGGAAAATGATCAGGCTTGTCATGGGAGTACCGCGGAGACGCAACGAACAACAACAGCACGCGCCCGACACCTCCGACGACGACCGCCACCACAACATGACCGACGCCGACACAGCAAACAACCCGAACTACACGGCCAGCAACAGCGACGAGAGGAATGATGACGGAAAGGAACCATGGGCCGACAACATTCGACGAGCCACGCGCGAAGCCACGGACCATGCTTCCCGAGCCCAAGTAGAAGAATGAGCTGTTCTATATTTCAAACGGAAATGGAAGTGGGCATCCCGTGTGGCGACACACGATTGCGACAGGTGGACTTTCTTAGCTGCCTCATGGGAACCACGCGCACACGACCCGCGCCCAGCGCACCGGCATGGAGGTCAACGAAAACGATGGGCTGACGACATCATGCACTTCTTACGCGCCAAGGGCATGTGTGAAGGCCGCGACGACCAGGAACACAACAACCAATGGTTACCAATTGTAGCAGATCAACAATTATGGAGGGATTTATAAGATGATTTTATACAATACGCCTACGCCCACTACAACCTATAGGATCTGGAACGCTTCCCCGACTCCAGCGTTGTGTTCTGCCCACTCTGGTCGTTCTCCGACTCCTGTTCACACCTCTCCGACGACGGTTCCCATGCATCTCTCCGACTCCGGCTCCTGCTCCGACTCCTGTCCCCAACACGTCTCCTGAGGGCTCCAGCCCCCCCGCGCCGCCCTATGAGGGCCGGTCCCGCCGGACCGAACTCGCGCGCTCGCCTCGCCTCGCTACCGCGCCCATTTCGGCACACCTTTCACACGCTTCGTGGCCCCATATGGGGCTCCACCGAGGGCCCAAGTGGCCGGGTTCGCATGGCACCACCGCGCCCAGGGTTCGCATGGCACCACCGCACCCATTTCGGCACACCCCTCACACGTTTCCTTGCCCCAAAGGGGGCTCCACCGAAGGCCCCAGCGGCAGGCTTTGCATGGCGCCACGGCACCAATTTCGGCACACCCCTCACACGCTTCGTTGCCCAATAGGGAGCTACACCGAAGGCCCCAGTGGCAGGGTTCCAATGGCGCCACCGCACCCATGTCGGCACACCATTCACACGCTTCGTGGCCCCATAGGGGGCTCCGCTGAAGGCCCCAGTGGCAGGGTTCGCATGGCGCCACCGCACCCATTCCGGCACAACCCTCACACGCTTCGTGGCTCCACAGGGCTCCACCGCAGGCCACACCGGCAGGGTTCGCATGGCGCCACCGCACCCACTTCGGCACACTATTCACGCGTTTCGTGGTCCCAGAGGGAGCTCCACAGAAGGCGGGTCTCACAATTGCGGTATTCTCAATTGCAGATGGTTGGGTCCTTCGCCAGGATAGTATTATCCCAAATGCGCAGACGGGGACCTCAGTGAGGCCACGTCTTCATCGTGTTATGAGGGTCAGGGCATCGCTTGTTCTCGGTGACCAGCGGCTTCCCCTGCCAGCTGGAACGCGCAGTCCACTGGCATGGCCGCGCTCTCGCTCGGCGTCTCGTGACCAAGGCCCCTTCCAAGAAGGCAGCGGGGGGCGGCGGATGCTCGCGGTGGGCCCGTTCGATCCGCTGCAGGCTCTCTCGCCGAGGGTAGTGATGGCGAGAGCGACGCGGCGCGCTGGCAGTGGGAAAAGACGGGGAGGTGGGAGGAAACCAAATGAGCGGCGAAACGAAACGGGACTTTCGGGGATGGACAGACCTCCCTTTAGTAAAACGTGGTTTAGTGAAAACGACCTGAGGCCCAAACCTGGCGGGCGCAAGCCTGGAAAATAACGGCCGCGGCGCCCTCTCGAGAACCGAAAACGGACAATTCACTCATCGACGTGTCACTGTCGGGGGTTCTGTCCCCCCCCCGAGTCTTACGCGAGATGCCATGACGACGTTACGTAACGCTACGCGTAAGCCACCGCGTAACGCTACGCGGTGGCTCACGCGGGCCGCCAGCGGGGCACGCCACGTTTGCAACGAGAGCACTCACGCGCGACCTTGCGCGGGACGCTTGTGCGCCCATGCCGTGGAAGACGACCCCGTGCTCCTGCGCCGCTGGAGTGGCAACATGGATGGAACGGGGTCAGCGCCCTCTGGGCTTCCATCAAGACCGACCCTGGGGAAACCAAAAGGACCGATACCGCTACTCCCCAGACCTCTCCGGGGTGCGTTCTGACCAGGATCTCGAGGCGAATCCAGCGGTGGCGACGAGGGCCTCCGAGGAGGCCCCAAACGGGGAAAACGAAAAGGTACAGGTATGGGTACCTGTTCCAAGGGCTCCCAACTTCGCGCTTCGCGAACAACTTCGCGCTCTCGCGCCGCCTCCCAAAGGGGAGAAGAGGAGGATGGGGAGGAATCGGAGCCGAACCGCGAAGCGCGAACGACTTCGCGCCCTCGAGGGCGCCCTTGCAAGACCGACCCGGTGGAGACAGCGCCACTCATCGTCGCGCCCTCGTGCTCTCGCGCCCTCGCTCGCCCTCGCGCCATCCTCGCGCCCGCGCCCTCGCTCGCCGCACCCTCGCTCGCCCTCGCGCCCTTGCTCTCGCGCCCGCGCTCGCCCTCGCGCCACCCTCGCGCTCGGCCCCGCCCCTCCCGGGGAGGTGCGCCGCCGCACTGGCCCACGCCGCGACGCGCGGAGCGCGGCTGCCTCCGCTGCCCCGCGGGCGGCAGGAGGAGGAGGAGGGGGAGGAACGGACCGAGGAAGAAGGGGGGGGAGGGGGAGGAGAGAGAGAACCGAAGAGGAAGGAGGGGAAAGAGGGGTAGGAGGGGGAGGAACGAACCGAGGAGGGGGAGGAGGGGGAAGAGGGGGAGAACCGAAAGGAGGGGGAGGAGGGGAAGGAGGGAGATGTTTTTTGACCTCCACGGCTTCACCACATCAGCCATATAGGCGACTCCTTACAGCAACTGTGGGAAATGCTGCAAGCTGAATGCACCGGGCAGCAGGTGCAAAGAATTGGGCGACCTCGCCTCGGCGAGCGCCGCTTCGGGGAGGGGGCTTCCCGAAAGGGGAAGGAGGGGGAGGAGGAGGACCGGTGTAAACCCGAGACCTGCCAGCGATGTTGGAAAACTCCCCCCAAACTCTATCTTCATGGACCCCTGCAAACATGTAATTGAACTGGAGAACTGCGCCATTGGGAGACAACCGCTTGAAAATCCTGCAGCGTGCCAGAAACACCATTCTCGGGACCCCACCACCACGAATCAACCTGGCTGCTGCGTTTTGCTGCTGCAGAGCCGTGCCGAGGCACCATTCCTGGGGCTCTGGCACCGCGGATCAACGCCGCTGCTGCGCCCTGGCAGTGCTGCATCGTTCCTAGGCCTTTGGGGCCACGAGGCGTGTGAGGGGTGTGCCGACATGGGTGGCGGGGACGCATGTGGACACCGCTACTGGGGCCTTCGGAGAAGCTCCCCACGGGGCCACGAAACGTGAAAGGCGCGTGCCAAAATGGATGGCGGTACGCGTGAAGACACCGCCAATGGGGCCTTCGGTGGACCTCCTTGTGGGGACACGATACGTGTGAGGGATGTGCCAAAATGGGAGGCGGGACACATGTGGACACCGCCAGTGGGGCCTTCGGTGGAGCTCCCTTTTGGGCCACGAAACATATGAATTCTGCCGAATGGGTGGAGGGGACGCATGTGGACACCGCTACTGGGGCCTTTGGTGGAGCTCCCTAATAGGCCACGAAACGTATGAGATGTGTGCTGAACCGGCTGGCGGGGAAGCATGCGGACACCGCCACTGGGGCCTGTGATGAACCTTCATGTGGGGCCACGAAACGTGTGCTGGGTATGCCGAACTGGTAGAATGATGCGGAGAGCAGAGGCGCGCGGGGGAGGAAGAAGGAGGGGGAAGGGGAAGGAAGAACGCGGGGCGCTGTCGCTTGAGCAGGGACCGACCGTGCCGGCATTCCTATCGTCGGTGGACAAGCCTCCTTTCAATAAACCTCCCCTTAGTGAAAACGGCCTCGGACCGAAACCGACGGACCTGGACCCGCAAAAATGACGGCCGCGACGCCCTCTCGCGAACCGAAAACGGCCAATTCACGAATCGACGTGTCAGGGTAGGAGGTCTATCCACCTCCGATCCTATAGGCTACAACGGCATGATTTGATAACTAAAAAACGTTCGAAGAAGAAAACACATGTTCTTCGACCATTGACCCGATGCGCTAATGCAGTCTCAGCCAGATATGTTCTAAGAAAATGTCGTGCAGACCACAAAAGGTTATTATAACATTATTTGGTGGGCCTATAGGCAAAACAGGACGCTTTGCCACCGCCCGAGCTTCTTCAAAACGAGGACCCACCCCCACAGGATGGCTGGGAGCAACGTCGGAAGTCTGCAGGAGTCTCCTCCGGGCGGACCACTCAGCGCGCCAGGCGGCACCACTGCGGAGTTTCTCCGCGCTGGAGAACTCGGCGCCGATTTGGCCTCAGGGCGGCGGGGCGGCGCCGAGAGAACTCCTCCTCTATTCCCGTCTCCTCCTCCTCCTCCTCCTCTTCCCTCCTCCTCTTCCTCCTCCTTTTCCCTCCTCCTCCTCCTTTCCATTTCCGCTTCCTCCATCACTGCAGGTGGTGGAATTTGTGCGCAAGCCGCGAGGTGCACACTGTGCGGCGCAGGACAGGTGGCGGAATCTGATCCACGCGGCGCAGTGAGCGCAACCTGCGTGGCGCAAACTGTGCCGTGTGCAAGCTTTATGTCGGGCACTTCCCCCTACAGGCAGATTTCGGAGTCCACATTGAAAGTTTGAAAGTCGATAAATGAGCAGAAATACAAGAACAAGTCCAACTCGACCTCAGACTTTTCTGCTTGGACCAATATTGAATATTCCTCCTGTAGAGAGGCATGCCGACTCTGCGGCCCCAAAGGTCTGCTATAATCCAGGCCAACAGGAAACCAAAAAACCGCAACGCAGGAACAAAATCTGCAACGCAGGGCTTCGCAAACCCAGGTCAGCCAACATGTTCAGCCGCCTCACGGCCACGAGCGGCTTGCTAACCCGGGTCTGCCAAAAGGGGGGCCTTCGCAGGATCCTGTAGGATCCGGTGCCCTGGCGCTTAGAAGGAAACGGCAAGGCTGTTTTTTACCGGTTCTGTTTCTGCCGTCTGTTTGCCGGTTCCGACGCCGTTTTTGTTACCGGTTCCGTCGCCGTTTTTTTACCGGTTGCGGCTCCGGTTCCAAGCCTGAAGCCGTTTGTTTGCCGTTTCCGGTCGCCGGTTTTTTGCCGTTTCCACTTTCAAGGGACACTCATTCGGAAACGGTGAAAAAACGGCCCTGCCGTTTCCAGGGCCCACTAAGCCCTGGCGGACCCCGGTTTGCATTGACCCCCGTCTCTTGAGCCCTAACTCGGCGGTGGACAAACCTCCCTTTAGTAAACCTCCCCTTAGTGAAAACGGCCTTGGACCGAAACCGACGGACCTGGACCCGCAAAATGACGGCCGCGACGCCCTTCTCGCGAACCGAAAACGGCAAATTCGCCAGTCGACGTGTCAGGACAGGAGGTCGATCCACCTCTGACTAACGGCCGCCCACGCGGCGCGCGCCGGCCGCAGCCCCCTGGCTCACGGAAGTCCGGCGCCCGAGGCGCCCCCGAGGCGCGGCCGCGGGCCGGGCACCGGGCGAGAGCTCGGCGCGTCCAGCCAGCGCACCGAGCGGCAAGGAGGTGAGGAGGAGAAGCCAGGAGGAGGAGGAGGAGGAGGAGCAGGAGGAGGAGGAGGAGGAGGCGGAGGAGGAGGAGGAGGAGGATGGGCAGGAGAATGAGGAGGAGGAGGAGGACGAGGAGGGGCAGGAGCAGGAGAAGCACGACCAGGAGGATCAGGTGGAGAAGGAGCATGAGAATGAGGAGGGGGGGCCGCACGATGACGCCCCACGGGCGGGCACACTCTTGCGCATGCGGCGGCGAGGCAGGGGTCATCTGCGCTAGCGGGACAAGCATAATCGGGGGTGCCGTTCGAGCGAGTCGTGCCACCACATGCAAAGGGGGGAAACAAGCGGAGGACGCGAGGGGACGGTTTCCCATGGGCCGCAGGCGACCCGGCGAGAGGGGAAGGAGCAGGAGGAGGAGGCGCAGGTGGAGGAGGAGGAGGAGGAGGGGGAGGAGGAGGGAGGAGGAGGAGGAGGAGGAGGAGGAGGAGGAGGAGGAGGAGGAGGAGGAGGAGGAGGAGGAGGGGGAGGAGGAGGAGGAGGAGGAGGAGGGGAGGAGGGAGGAGGAGGAGGGAGGAGGAGGAAGGAGGAGGAGGAAGAGGAGAGGAGGAGGAGGAGGAGGAGGGAGGGGGAGGAGGAGGAGGAAAAAGCAGGAGGAAGAGGAGGAACAAGCAGGAGGAAGAGGAGCCGGCCCACGGGCGCCGGTGCGGTCGTTCCTCCCTTGGCGAGGGGGTCTTGCGCAAGACGGCGCGGCGACGTCCCGGGATTGGACGACGCGGGCAGCCAGCGCGGCACAGGGTGCGAGGGAGCGAGGTGTGCTCACGCGAGACCTCAGACGGGCAGCGTACGCGCGAGTGGCCGCGGAGTCGGCCCCGTCTGATCTTGGCGCCCGCGCGGAGATCCTGTGACATGCAGTCGACATGCACGATACGAAATCTTTCCGTAGCATTGGTCGTCGAAATTATAGGGTCCTGAGGAGTCCCATGGCTGCAGTGGGTTCCTGGGGCGATCGGGTCATAAAGACATGTTCGTGGTTCACCTGCTGACAAGAGATGTCTTATTTGATGTACATTCTGTAGCGGTCGCACACCCATGGGCAGAAACGACGAAATCTACAAGCACGCGGCAACATGCGCTCACAGCAGGAGTACAAAGAGGACGACATCGGTACGGCTGAAGACATGACCGCAACTCGAGAATTCAGAGGAATACTCGTGCTCGAACGGAGAGCACCTCCGAGATACCAAAACATGTTCGCTTGCAGCGTGCCCGGACACACGGAGGCACGAAAGAACATGAGAAGAACAATCCGAGTGATGAGAGGAACACTCATGCTCGAATGGAGAGCATCTCCGACATCCCAAAAATGTTTGCTTGCAGCGTGCTCGGATACACGGAGGCATGAAAGAGCATGAGGAAAACGACCACAATGCCAATAAGCATACAATGGAGGCCGGTCCACAAGAAGCCTTCCACAAGAAAGCCAACCCTCAGACCTCAGGACTTCTGTTGACTTTTGGTGTGGGAGCGTCACGCTTCCCTTAGCGAAACCATCGAAACCCAAGAAACCCAGGGCACCCTGGAGGCGTCCAGGGTGCTTCGTGGCATGGGTCTCCACTGCATGTCCATGCAGCGTGTTGCTCTTCTCGGGGGGGACGAAAGCGGGGGATAGCGAAGGTAGGGTAAAGAATCAGCTCACGTAGCTGATTTTCCCAGCGCCTCCCGGCGCCGGGAGGCGCCCATGCATCGAGGAATGGGCCCCGCGGCGGGGCCGAAACCAGCTGCATGCAGAGATTTCGTAACCCCCCCCTTTCCCTATCCCTAGGGGGCAAACAAACCTACCTCACTTTTGACCACCCTCGCTTCCAAGAGATACCAAGCGATGCCAACCTACGGCCTGTACTGGTCAGGCCGCTTGACGAGGAGGCGCGTGGTATGACTTGGTTTTGCCTGGAAGCGAAAGCGGGGTAGGTAATTCACGCTCTGAATCCCCCCCTGTCGTTCGGCCCGATCTGCGAGTGAAGAGGGCCTCGATCGGGTTGCAATCAATTCCATCGTCTGCGCCCCGAGGCGGATTCACCTCCGTCCGCCGCCACCTCTCGCTCGGCGCACTCGCGCGCCGTGCCCTGGGGCGCTCGTGCTGCCAATTCTCTCCCCTGCCTGCTCTGCGTCCTCCTCCTCCCCCTCCTCCTCCTCCTCCTCCTCCTCCTCCTCCTCCTCCTCCTCCCCATCCTCACCCTCCTCCTCCCTCCCCCTCCTCCTCCTCCTCCTCCTCCTCCTCCTCCTCCTCCTCCTCCTCCTCGCCGAGGGCGGCCCCCCAGACGCCGAGCATACTACTCGGCGGTGGACAAACCTCCCTTTCGTAAACCTCCCCTTCGTGAAAACGGCCTCGGACCGAAACCGACGGACCCGGACCCGCGAAAATGACGGCCGCGACGCCCTCTCGCGAACCGAAAACGGCCAATTCGCCAGTCGACGTGTCAGGACAGGAGGTCTATCCACCTCCGATCGATCCAGGGCGCTCGTGCTGCCAATTCTCATCCTCCGTCTGCTCTGCGTCCTCCTCGTCCTCCTCGCCGAGGGCGGCCTCCTGGACGCCGAGCATACTACCCGGACCTCTCCCGGGGTACGCCCTGACCCAACTCCAGAGTCGAAACCAGCCGTGGCGACGAGGGCCCGACAGGAGGGCCACCTGGGCGAAAACGAGTCAGGGGTCGCTGCATCGAACAATGACGCAATGAAACATAAGAACTCGGAGATCCGCGCGGGTTTCTTGGATCGTCGCTCGACCCCCCCTCCGTGGCGCGCGGAGCGCGCCAGGGGCGGCGCTGGAGGCGCCGCCAGCGCCTGTCCGCCGGAACCTCCGAGTTGCTATGCTTATGGCCATCGCTCGGACGACCATTCCCTGTGTTTTTTTCGGTTTCGTGCGTGGTTTTTTTGCACAAATGATCAAGGATGCTCCTCGATGGTCCTCGCCGAAGGAAAAATGCACACGGCCGAGCGATGCCAAGTTATGGCATGCATCGCTCCCCGATCGTCCCCCTCCATGCAGCAGGACGTCGGAGATGTCGCGCGGGAGGCAGGAGCTGGGACACGCAAGGCGCGAGAGGGGGGCCGCGCGCCGTGTGCGCGCGGCTGGCGCTCCCTGCGCCTCTCGCGCCTCGCGTCTCTCGCGCCTCGGGCCCCCCCAAAACAACCCTGGCCGCCGAGCACTCGGCCAGTCTCCGCTGCCGCCTCCCGTGCCGCCGCACGAGGAGGAGGAGGAGGAGGAGGAGGAGGAGGAGGAGGAGGAAGAGGAGGAGGAGGAGGAGGAGGAGGAAGAGGAGGAGGAGGTGCGAACGTCCCCTTCCCGCTCGCCCTCGGCGTCGCCCTCCCCGCGCCCTCGCCGCTGCGCTCCCCTCGTCCTGTGGCCCTGCCGTCGCCACGGCCCTCCCCCCTTTGCCCCTCCTCTCTCTCTCTCTCTCTCTTTTTCGGCCTGCCTCGTTCCCTCTCCTCTGTCGCCTGCCACTGGGGTTCAAGCTCCCGAGGTGTCTGAATCAGCCAACGGAAAACCGAGGAACAAACACACACACACACACACACACACATAAATATCTCTATATATGTATGTATATATGTATATGTAGTGTGAAAGATGTTTGGGGTTCAGCCCCAAAGCGCTGGCGAGAAGTATCCTCGGTGAGCAACACTGGCGGTGCGATGGCGGTATCTCAGGGGCAGAGTGAGGTGACGGCAATCCCCCTTTTGTGGGTGGCAGGGCGCCTGCCACTCCCAGAACCTGCTGCCCCACGGCGGCTGTGGGCGGGTTATTCACGAGCGGCCGAGCGCCTGAGCCCAAGTGGCCACAGAAGTCTGGCAGGGAAGAGGGCACACGTTCGTGTTGGCGCACGGGGCCGAATCCTTGACGAGCCTGCATAGCAGCGCGGTAGCGGTAAGAGTGAAACACCCGTGGGCCCTGCACGAAGGGCCCCTGCCACTCCCAGGAACTTGACGCCCCCTGCCTGCGATGGGAAACCCCGACAGCGAATCCGCAAGGCGTGGCTAGCACGTCCCGATCGGCGATGACTGGGCGATGGGGGTCGATGCGCCCCAACCTGAATCTGCTGACCCGGGCCGGGTCAGTTGGGCGGCGCAACTTCCTGCAAGATCCTGCAGGATCCTGCACCCACGCCCGGGTCAATGCACCACTGGCTCTGCAGGATCCTGCAAGATCCAGCGCTCTAACCGACCCCTGTTTGCATTGGCTCCTGCCCCTTGAGCCCCGACCCATCTCACCCGTATGGCTAGGGAAACGAATGCTGACATAAGCATAAAAACTCGGAGATCCTCGCGGATTTCTCAGATCGGCGCTGGACCCCCCTCCGTGGCGCGCGGAGCGCGCCAGGAGCGGCGCCGGAGGCGCCGCCAGGGGGGTCCAGCGCCAATCCGAGAAATCCGCGAGGACCTCCGAGTTGTTATTTATGTCATTGTTCGTTCCCCTAGTTATGGCCGGCCTTGTGAACATCACTCATCTATCCAGCGGCCGCTCGGGACGATCCTGGCCACCCTGGAAACACGCTCTCGGGCGAGAGGCGCAACTGCAGGAGAGAGCACCCCGAGGCTAGAGGGGAAGCCGCCCAAAACGGCGCAGATCAGGAGACGCGCAGCAGCCTTGGCCGTCACGCTTGCCCCCGTCGCGCTGCTCCTGCCGACTGTGCCCCGTTTGCCCTGCTATATATATGTATAGTTAAATTTATATAAATATATGTATAACTATACGACCACCCTTCGAGTGACAAGGAGTTTGTGTGGGGGGGAGAGGGGGGGTTAACCAACATCTGACTCAATCGATCACACGATCGATCACACTCAACGGGACACCACGGGACACGACGGGACACCACGGGACACTTGTCGATCTCATTATCGATATCACTATCGACTTCATTGAACGGGACACCACGGGTCACCACGGGCCACCACGGGTCACCACGGGCCACCTCTTGACCTCACCATCGGTTTTATCGATCTCACTCAACGGGACACCATTGGACACCACGGCACAACTCGAGACACCACATCGATCCCACTATTGACCTCACGATCGATTCCACCATCGATCTCACTCAACGGGACACCATGGCACTCCACGGGACACCGCGGGACACCTTTCGATCTCACTATCGGTCTCACTGTCGATCTCACTATCGATCTCACTCAGCGAGACACCAGAGGACACCACGGGACACGTCAGGACACCACATCGATCTCACGATCGATTTCACGATCGATATCACTATCGGTCTCACCCAACGGGACACCACGGGACACCTGAGGACACCTGTCGATCTCACTATCGATCCCACGATCGATATCACTCAGCGGGACACCACGGGACACCACAGGACCCCTCGGGGCACCACATCGATCTCAGTATCGATCTCACTATCGATCTCACTCAACGGGACACCACGGGACACCACGGGACACCACGGGACACCAGCGGGACACCGCGCGGCACCGGCCGCCGAAGGAGAAACATTTGGTCTGGCCGCGGCCCCGCCACAGGAGGATCGCCTCGCCCGCGCGCGCGCGCGCGGCGCGCACGACACGAACCCGAAACCGAAATCGATTTCCTGGTAAGGGTGGTCTCCGTTTCACGTCGGACTCACCCCCCAACGTCCGATATAGATAGAACACAACAAAACGCCGTAACATAAACTTTTTGCGCGCCGCGCAAATTTTCTTGGATCTGCGATGGGCCCCCTCCCCCAGCGCGCGGCGCGCGCCGAGGGGGGGCCCGGCGCGGATCCAACAAATCCGCGCGGAACGATAACAAATTACGTTTACGCCGTCTTCTCTTCTTCGAAAGTGGGCCTCTCTCGCGCTGATCCTGCTGGTTGCGCCCTGCTGCCCCGCCGCCCCACCGGCGGCGGCTGCGGCGGCGCCGGGGGGGCGCCCCGGGCGCGCGCCGGGCAGCTGGCCCGCCCCGCTACGCGGAGTCCACGCGCAGGGCGCCGCCTGTGCGGGGGCGGCCAGGGGGCGGGGGCGCGGGGGGCGAGGCCTCCCGCATAGCGAGGAGCGGAGCAGAGCTGCGGGTCCCCCCCCCTTCCCTCTCCACGCCCCCTCCTCCTGCGACTGCGTCGCTGGAGAACGAGGGGGAGGAGGAGGAGGAGGCGGAGGAGGAGAAGGAGGCGGAGGAGGAGGAAGAGGAGGAGAAGGAGGAGGAAAAGGAGGAGGGGGAGGAGGAGGGGGGGGAGAAGGAGGAGGAGGAGAAGGGGGAATTCCAATTCTAATCATAGTCTGCGCGGGGCCCCTGCTCGAGGCAGGCCGCTTCGCGACAACACCGCGACCACGTGGAAGCCCAAGGCGAGGAACACAATGATGAAGTACACCTGCGCGAGTGCCGCCCGCCGTTCGTAATAAAACCTACTCTTCCACCACTATCCCCAAGGTCTGCGACGAGCTCACGCTTTTCGTAACCACCAGCTACATGAGAAATCGGCACTACGCACAACGTGGAACACCTTGCCGAAATGCTGCGCAAAAGCAGTCAGCCCTGACCACCACACCGCCACAAAGGCCGCGTAGACAGAACGCGAGCGTACATGATGAAGAGCACCGCCTACACCAGCACGACAACAAAGAAAAGACAGGCTGAGGCCGATGGCCACATCCACATCGTGACAAACACACTTGACCCCACCAGTCGCCGATAGGGCACACGGGCACACCAGGCCCTGGGCGAGGGGAATGCTAGCCACCACGGCTCACCTCGGCCCCGCCGACATCGCGAGGGGCGTGGATACGGATGCCCGTCGGTCGGAAACAGCGGGTAGAGACATGAGGAAGGCGAATGGAAGCAGATTGGGCGTGCCCCCGCCCCCTGAAGAGGATGGAAGAAGGCAAACCGCTCGACCCTTGAAGTAGGCAGGCGCCAGCAAGAAAGATTGGGATCGGGGCCTCCGAAAATACCTGCTTCCAGCGACCTGCGTGTACACCTCGGTCCGAACGTACCATATTCCACATCCTCGGTTAACCCAGAAGGGGATCCAGCTGTAAAGGGGTGGTGTAAGAGGTTCGGGGCAAGCGTATTGCAAATGCACTGCGCCAGAAATTTGCACTGCATGGTATTGCAACCAATGTACTGCACGGGAAAACCCAGCAACACATCTGCGCACCGGAATGTATTGCACGCCCCCAATCGATTGCGACCCCACAAACCTATTTGAAGGGGCCCCAGGACACACAAATCAATAGATACAAATAACATGATTCCCATATTTCCCCATCTTTTTCTGGGTTTTCGCCCTCCCTCCCACTTCCAATAGTTTCCCACATTCTCCTGGGAGTCGACGATTCATGGTGCCTGTCTGTTTCTTCCCCTCGTGATTGTTGCACCACACCTCTTGCACCACCCCGTTGTCGCTGGACCCCCTGCTGGGTCGCCCAGAACACCGCGAGGGGCGCAGCGGCGGCCAGGCCCGCCGCTCGTGGGGTGCCCGCCGACGAGCGCCCGAGAGCCCGAGCGGTGGCCCCCCGGGAGCCCTCACGGCGGCCCTCTGCCCCGCTCCCCTCGCGAGGCCCCGGGGGCCCCGGGCGCAGCGGCGCGCGCGAGCCCGCGACTCTCGGGCTGGGCGAGGGGGGGCCATAGCAAAGGGGGGGTTTGAGAAGCAGCTCACGCAGCTGATTTTCCCGGCGCTTCCCGGCGCCGGGAGGTGGCCATGCATCGAGGAATGGGCCCCTCGGTGGGGCCGAAACCAGCCACATGCAGCAAACTTCGTAACCCCCCCCCTTTCCCTATAGCCCCCCCCCTGTCGTCCAGCCCGAGCGACGGAGAGGGGGGGGAAGGTGAAGACTTCTGATGGGCCGGCCAGTTTGCCACCACCACCACCACCACCAGAGGTTGGAGGGGGAGGGGGTCCTCCTCCTCCTCCTCCTCCCTCCTCCTCCTCCTCCTCCTCCTCCTCCTCCTCCTCCTTCCCCTCCTCCTGCTCCTCCTCCCCCTCCTCCTCCTCGTCCTCCTCCGCCTCGTCCTCCACCTCCTTCCCCCCTCCAACTTATGGTGGCAGTGGTGGAGAACAGCCCCATCAACTTCGGGGCCCCCAAACGGGGTGGTGACCACACCGTGCTGTGAGTCGTTGGGGATTCCGGGTCGCCGCACGGTTTTGGGACTTGGGCCGTTCTCCGAAGAGAACGTCTCGGGCGACTTGGCCACCCGAGGTCCCAAGACCGTGTGTTGACGGACCGTGTGGTAAGTTCTTGGGGGATTTCGGGGTCACCGCACGGTCTGTCACCGCACCGTTTCGGGACTCCAAAAGGACGGAGGGGGGGAGAGGGAAGACGGAGGGGCAGAGGGAGGGAACGAGGAGGCACGGAGAGGGGGAGGGAGGGGGAGCCGGGGGGTGCTAGAATGCTAGAGGAGCCGGGAGGGAGGGAGGCAGGGAGGGAGGTAGGGAGGGAGGGAAGGAGGAGGAGCATCGGGCCACCGAGGGGGCGCGGTCGTGGCTCTGGACACGCCGCGGCCCTTGTGACCAGGCCTTTTGAATGGCTTGAAACTGCTTGGCTTTGCAGGGTTCGAGGGGCCTTATGGGATCCTCAGAGGGCCAAAACCTGGTCAAAGAATTCGGGGCTGGCAGTTCTGAATTCTACGCAAAGCCGCCTTACCATTGGCGGTGCCCACGGGACCTGGACAGAGGATGGGGAATTGGTAGAGCTTACCACCTCCTATCGCAGTGCGGCTCCCAAATCGAGCACACCTGGAACATCACGGCTGTCCGTTCATCACATGCAACGAATGAAACGGGTGCACCACCGTACCCCCAATCTTTAAGGAGGGATAGGCAGCAGGTGGAATGGGGAGGGGCAAGTTATAAACAGAAACAAAGAAGCTTCCTCTTCCATCCTGCATCCATCTTTCGACCGAAACTCGAGCAGGCCCTAGTTTACAATGGGAAGCAGAACCAGCGCTTCTTGTCCCTCGGATGCTGCAACAGGCAGTGGTCCGTCACACGCTCGAGCCCTTGCCGACGCGTGGTTATCCTCGCTAGCGCTTGACCCCAGGCATCGGGCTAGCCGAAAGGAGCGAAGGACACGATCCTTTCCGCCCGCCGCGAACGCCCACGACGACCACCACCACGACGACCACAGCGACACCCTCCGCTGAGGGCCCCTCCGCACTGCGCAGCGCAGCCCACGACGACCACGGCGACTGGCCATCGCTCGGACGTCCATTCCCTGTGTTTTTTTCGGTTTCGTGTGTGTGTTTTCGCTAAATGATGAAAGATGCTCCTCGATGGTCCTCGCCGAAGGAAAAATGCACACCTCCGAGCGATGCCAAGGCGACACCCTCCGCTGAGGGCCCCTCCGCACTGCGCCGCGCCGCGCGCCGCGCGCGCGCCCCGCACGCTGCGCCGCCTGGCTGCGGCAGCGGGCCGCGCGGCCACCGTGGCGGCGCGCCGGCCGCTGGCGCGGCACCGCGGCCGCCCTGGCCGCGGGGGGGGAGGGGGCTCCGCTGCTCGGAGGCTCTCTTGGCGGCGCGCACGAGGGGGTGTGGGGAGGGGGCAAAGCTTCTTAGAAGGAGGCTGCTTCTTAGAAGGCGCCGGCCTTACATCTGTAGGGAGAAGGCCCGTGGCTCCTAAGAAGCAGGGGTGCTTCCAAGAAGCCCTCCCCCCTCCCCCCACCCCCCTCTGCGCGTGGCCGATGCTCGGAGGCTCTCGCCGGCGCCGGCTCCCTCCTGGAGGTGTGAAGCTTTCTCCGCCGTCTCTCGCCGGCGCCGGCTTCCTCCTGGAGGTTTGAAGCTTTCTCCACCTTGGGGCCTCTTGGTCCGTCGTGGGCGCTGTGAAAACCGAAGAAGCAGATATGCTAACGCGATTTTCCAAGAAGGACAGAACTGTGAGGTTGTCGGGGAGCTTCTGACCCGGGTCGATCCAGACCCGCGTCAGTCAAGCCCTGCAGAATCCTGCAGGATCCTGCGGGGTCCTGCACCCAGACCCGGGTCAATGCGAAGGATCCTGCAAGATCCAACAGGATCCTGCACCCAAACCCGGGTCAGTGCGACCCTGCCCCTGCAGGATCCTGCAAGATCGGGCGCTCTGGCTGACCCCCCGTTGCATTGACCCCCGTCTCGAGGCTCCCGAGGTCTGAGGCCCCCAGAGGCTCCTCTTCTGGCCTCGGGGGTGCCTCCCCGGCGGCTGCGCCTCGCCGCGAGAGCGTTCCGGAGGGGAGGGACCGTCTCGACGTCCCGAGCGGCCGCATGGAGGCCAGAGTCACACTCCGAAGGCCAGATCTGGTTTCCGGGCCGCCAGGGGGCGGCCCGATGCAGAGCGGCGCGCCTCCCGCCTTTTACGCCCTCGGGTTGCGACGTCCGTGCTCTCGCGCTCTCACCCCCACGTGGGGACCGTCGTGGGCCCCACCTGTGAGGACCAGGATGAGCCTCACGTTCCTCGCAGCTGCCATCGCAGGGCCTGCTCGGGGCCCGCCCTCTCCCACCACGTCACCGATGCACCAATACACCATGCCGTGCAGAAGCACTGGAGGTGCCGAGGACCGATTTGCGGCCCCTCGGCCATCGAAGACGTTCGCAGGGTGGGTCAAAAACATACAGGGCAGTTTTTAAGTAATGGGATATTTTTGTATAAGGGAAACATAGGAATCTTAAACCATGATTAATCTACGACTAAATTCATGCATGAGCTCATCGTTGTTTGTAACACTAAATCCCTACATTTTTAATACATGGTCCGCACGCGGAGCATGTAACAAGTGGCACGTGTGCCATAGCCCTTGCACAAAAAGGAAGGGGGGGGAGGAGGGGGAGGAGGAGGAGGAGGTGGAGGTGGAGGAGGAGGGGGGAAGAGGGGGCAAGGCATCGCCCTCTCGGCCCAGCAACGGGGTCCAAGTCCCAGGTGGGGAGGGTGGGGGAGGCGGCGTGCGTCGCGACGCGGAATAAAGTGCTCGGAACGGAGGGAGCACGGGGCGGAGGTCCCACTGGGGCGCTGGGGGCGCGGAGAGGAGGGGGGTGGTGTGTGCCCCGACGCGGAATAAACTGTCGGGGCAGAGGGGGGCACTGGGCGGGGCTTGGGGCAGAGGGCCACGGGGCGGGGGTCCACTTGGTGCGCTGGGGAAAGGGGGGGAAGGAGGGGGGGCGGCGTGCGTCGCGACGCGGAATATTATAAAATTGTATGGGGTAGGGGCGCGGGGCGGATCCCCACTGCGGGCGCTGGGGAGCGGGGAGGGAGGGTGGGGGAGGTGGTGTGCGTCGCGACGCGGATGAAGCGTAGTGGCGGGAAGGGCAGTGGGCGGGCCCCCCGGTTGGGCTTTGGGGGCTGCGGGGGGGGCTCGGGGCGGAGAACCACGGCGCGGGGGTCCCACTCTGGCGCTGGGGGCGCGGGGGGGGGGGTGCGACGCGTAATGCAGCGTTCGTGTCGGAGGGGGCAGTGGGCGGGGGCCCCGCTGGGGCGCTGGGGGCGCGGTGGGGCTTGGGGCAAACAGCCACGGCGCGGGGGCCCCACGCTGGCGCTGGGGACGCGGGGGCGGGGGGGGGAGGTGCGACGCGGGATAAAGCGTTCGTGGCGGAGGGGGCAGTGGGCGTGGCCCCCGCTGGGGCGCTGGGGACGCGGCGGGCTCGGGGCGGAAAGCCACGGCGCGGGGGCCTCACACTGGCGCTGGGGGCGCGGGGGGGCGGGGGGGGGCGACGCGGGATAAAGCGTTCGTGGCGGAGGGGGCAGTGGGCGGGGCCCCCGCTGGGGCGCTGGGGACGCGGGGGGGCTTGGGGCAGAGAGCCACGGCGCGGGGGCCCCACTCTGGCGCTGAGGACGCGGGGGGGGGGGGAGCGACGCGAAATAAAATGGCCGGAGCTCTAGACGTCCTGTGCAAGAGAATGGTCGGGGCGGAGGGGGCGGTGCGCCGGGCTGGGCTGCTGGGGAGAAGGGGGGGGGGGGGGCGACGACGACGCCGAAAATAAAATGGTCCGGGGGCGAAGGGGTGGCGGGCGCGACTGGACTGCTCGGGAGAGGGTGATGGGCGGGGGGCGACGACGACGCCGAAATAAAGTTGTCGGGGCGGGACGGGGGCGGCGCGCTGGGATGCTGGGGAAAAGGACGGGGGGGGGGGCGACGACGACGCCGAAATAGAAGTGGTCGCGGGCGGAGGGGGCGGTGCGCCGGGGTGCTGGGGAGCGACACATAGCGACACACGTCGACACAACGCCGAAATAGGGCGACGACGACGCCGAAATAAAGTGGTCGGGGCGAAGGGGGCGGTGCGCCGGGGTGCTGGGGAAAGCGACACATGTCGACACAACGCCGAAATAGGGCGACGATGACGCCGAAATAAAATGGTCGGGGCGGAGAGGGCGGTGCGCTGGGCTGCTGGGGAAAAGGACCGGGGGGGCGACGACGACGCCGAAATAAAATGGTCGGGGCGGAGGGGGCAGCGCGCTGGGCTGCTGGGGAGAGGGAGAGGGGGGGGGGCGACGACGACGCCGAATAAAGTCGTCGGGGCGGAGGGGGCGGTGCGCTGGGGTGCTGGGAGCGGACCCCGTAGGCGACACATGTCGACACAACGCCGAAATAAAGTGGTCTGGGCGGAGGGGGCAGCGCGCTGGGCTGCTGAGGAGAGGGAGAGGGGGGGGGGCGACGACGACGCCGAAATAAAGTCGTCGGGGCGGAGGGGGCGGTGCGCTGGGGTGCTGGGGAGCGACACATAGCGACACATGTCGACACAACGCCGGAATAAAGTGGTCGGGGCGGAAGGGGCAGCGCGCTGGGCTGCTGAGGAGAGGGAGAGGGGGGGGGTGGGGGGCGACGACGACGCCGAAATAAAGTGGTTCGGGGCGGAGGGGGGCAGCGCGCGGGCTGGGGGCTGCTGAGGAAAGGGAGGGGGGGGGGGGGGGGAGACGCGACGCGAAACGAAAGAGTCGTCGGGGCGGAGGGGGCGGTGCGCTGGGGTGCTGGGGAGCGACACGTAGCGACACATGTCGACACAACGACGACATAAAGTGGTCGGGGCGGAGGGGGCAGCGCGGTGGGCTGCTGAGGAGAAGGAGAGGGGGGGGGGGCGACGACGACGCCGAAATAAAGTCGTCGGGGCGGAGGGGGCGGTGCGCTGGGGTGCTGGGGAGCGACGCGTAGCGACACATGTCGACACATAGCGACATATAGAGACATGTATCGACACACGCACATATCGACTCATAGCGACACACAGCGACACATACCGACGCACACATGGAGACGCATAGCGACACACAGCGACACAGACACATATAGCGGCACATGAAGGGCACAAGACACACAGCGACACATATAGCGACACAGGAGGGGCGCAAGGCAGCTGGGGGGGAGCGACGGCGACGCCGAAATAAAGTGGTCGGAGCTCTAGACACCCTGTGCAAGAATATAAAAACGGCACTGTACCTCCACCAGCTCACATCCTGGAAAAAGTGTGGACCAGTCTAGGATTTGCCACCAACCGGACAGCGGACTCGTCGTCTTCCTCCCTCCTTCCCTCCCCCCTTTGCGACTGCGTGGCCCTCACGCAGTCGTGCCTCTCGTGCCCTCGTGCTGCGCCTCGGAGGAACAGGAGGAGGCGGCGGCGGAGGAGGTCTCAACCGGTGCCCGCGCAGCCCAGGGCGAAGTGCGCGAGGGATGTGCCGCAGTGGGCTGGGAGGTCGCACGCGGGACCAGCACTGGGGGCTTCGGTGGAGCTCCCTATATTTGGTCGCGAAGCGTGTGGGTGTGCCGAAAGGGGCGGCGGGGACGCATGCGGACCCTGCCGCTGGGGCCTTCGGTGAAGCTCCCCGTGGGGCCACGAACCGTGTGAGCGGAAGGCGAAACGAAGATGAGGATGATGGATGATGGCGGCGACGATGATGGTGGTGACTGTGATGAGGATGATGGCAACGAAGATGAAGATTCGGAGGATCAGGGGATGAGTAGGAGGATGAGGACGCGGGGCACTGCTGGCTCACAACGAGGACCGGACACCGCAGAATGTCTGGGGGAACCGCATCGGTCCTCGTGTCTCGTCGTGCCCGTCCCCGAAATCCGCTCAAAATCAATCGCTGGACCACAGCAAGATCCTCCCGCGGTACCCCCCCCCAGAAGGCTGTCCGAGCTGCGTCCCACCGTGGAGATGACAGCCTCCAGAATCGCCTCCCAAACCTTCGAAATTGACGACGATCCTCGAGCCTTGATGATCCTGGCCTCCTCGGTCCTCGCTCCTGGCCTCCTCGATCCTTGAGATCGAAGCGACTTCATCGCTCCTCGATCCTCGCTTCTGGCCTCCTCGATCCTTGAGATCGAAGCGAGTTCATCGCTCCTCGATCCTCGCGCCATGATGATCCTGGCCTCCTCTTGTGGCTGAGGAGTCTGTCTTTGTGGACACAAGTCCTGAACTCCTTAGACAGGCCTTTCGCCCACAGCCGTTCTCGAATGTCGTGGGGGCCGCATGCTTGCTGCGGAAGGCCTCCGACATCCCCTCCCTCCAAAACCACTTCTCTTCGTGGCACCCCGGAATAACAGAACTATACAGGGCAATTTTTAATACATCGGATGTTTAACAATACGGGACTTTTTATGCATGATTAATGTATGGATAAATGTATGCATGAACTCATCGTTGTTCTCAATACTGAATCCCTGCATTTGTAATACATGATCCGCACGCGGAGCATGTATAAAAAACGGCACTCTACCCCAAGACGTGTGCCTCCTGGGGTGCGCTCTGGCGGCCAGAACCCCCAAGGGGAACCCGACCGCGGCGACGAGGAGCTTTCCGGAGAGGCCCGGGCGGGAAAGACACGCCCGGCCACCCCGCTCCACGACCCGCCCAGGAGCGCGCGGCTGTGGGAGGGGAAAAGAGGAGGAGGAGGAGGCGGCGGAGGAGAAACAAAAAGGAGGAGGAGGAGGAGAAACAAAAAGGGGGAGGAGGAGGAGGGGGAGAAACAAAAAGGAGGAGGAGGAGGAGAAGGAACCAGAAGCTACCGCCCGCCCGTATCATAAGGACGCACGAGGAGGATGCAAGGGCCCTGGACGCCCATTTCGAAGCTTTTCGAGCGGGGCGCGGCCAACGAGAGAGGCCAAGGATTGACCGAGGAGGCAAGCATGCCAGGGTACCCTGGGGAAAGATGCATATCCTTCTTATGCGGGTTGACTGTATTCGAAAACTGGTGCCCAACACACCTGGTGAGGTCTTGCTCGGGCATGTTTCCCACCCCCGATGGGCCTCGGCCCTCCAAATCCTCGTACCCTTGACCATCGGCCACCCCTCCGCATCCTCGAACCCCTCGATCCCTCGAATCCTCGGCCCCTCGAGTTCTCGCCCCTTCGAACCCTGGACCCCCTCGACTCCTCGAACCCCTCCCTCGACTCGTCAAACCTCGAGTAGCCTTTTCCACCGTCTTGCATGGTGGCTGGGTCGCTGGTGGCTGAGCCGATGTGCAAAAACAACTTTTCTGGAGTCTCGAAACGGTGCGGTGGCAGACCGTGCGGTGCCCTCGAAATCCCAAGACCTCACCGCATGTTCCGTCGCCGCACGGTATGGGGTCCTCGGATGCCCCAGTCGCCCGAGATGTCCTCGGAGAACGACCCGAGTCCCAAAACCGTGTGGCGACCCCGAATCCACACCGACTCACCGCACGGTGTGGTCACCACCCCGTTTGGGGGCCCCGACGTCTTCCCCTTCCCCCCTCCTCCTCCTCCTCCTCGTCGTCGTCCTCCTCCTCCATCCCGTTTGGGAGCCCCCGACATTTGGAACATCAAGATCTGGTCCCGGAATTCCGAACCACCAGTTCGTAACCTTCAGCGGTGGCGAGCGGGGTGGCAGCCCTGCCTGGACCGCCTGCAAAACCAGCAAACTGCCATGTGGCCTTCGCAGCGGTGCGTAGGCCTCCTTGGGTACTTAGCTTGTAACTGCGCAGGCAGAGAGCAGTGCAGCCGGACCAGGGGCAGAAAAACACCCTTCATGCGCACGCGACCCTCCGCTGGCCAAAACACCACAAACCATCACATCACCGAGGGGGCCCTCCCCCAAGATGCACAAGATCATCCCGCAAGCACGGAGAACATCAGGGCATACCCTCCCAGAAACGACCTCGAACTTGTACTTCGGTCCGGCCGAACTACTACCGCCTTCACCATCAAGTCGCTCATTGGAAGAACGAACTTACGGCATAAATATAAGCTTTTGGCGCTCCGTGCAAATTTCTTGGATCTGCGCTGGAACCCCCTTCCCTGGCGCGCGGAGCGCGCCAGGGGCGGCGCCGGAGGCGCCGCCGGGGGGCGCCCAGGCGCGGATCCAAGAAATCCGCGCGAAGCGCCAACAGTTTGTGTATGTTTTTTTGTTCTTCTTCGAATCAAATCGCCCATCCTACCTCGTGCCCTTCCTTCGGCGATCTGCTGACCTGGGTCAATTCGGACCGCGGTCAGTCAGGCCATGGTCTGGATCGACCCTGTAGAGAGTCCTGCAAATATCCTGCTGGCCTTGCAGGATCCCGCAAGATCCTGCAGGATCCCGCGCGATCCTGCGCCCAAGCCCGGGTCAATTCGCTCCTGGCTCTGCCTCCGCCGTCCCGGCATTCCTGTGGGCCGGCCTACCACGACATACTGCTAGAACTCAAAAAGGTCCTAGGAACAAAAACCATCCATGCCCTTAGGACAGAAGCCCGATGTGCGAAGACAGGCCAGTCCCGGCCAGAAACGTTCGAAGAGCACTCCGTGCAGGCCACGAAGCGTCTCGGAGCATTCTCTGGTGGGCCTATAGGCGAGCTGGGACGCTTCGCCGCTGCCTCGGCGCGGCGCGCCCGGCCTCCGCCGTCCTCTCCACCAGGTGCAGCAGCGCGTCCCAGGAGGCCACCTCCTCCTCGGCGGCCAGCCGGCGGCGCAGCGGCGGCGGTCGCTCCGAGCCCAGCCGCGGACGTCGTCGTCGTCGCCGTCGGGGTCGTCGTCGTCGCCGTCGCCCCAGACCCCAAGCGTACTGAAGACCTCGGCGCGGATGGTGCACATCGCTGTCGGCCCCTGGGAGGGCCCTCCGGAGGCCTCCTAGATGGGGTCAGAGTAGATGGGGTCGGAGGATCGCGCCGCATCGCCGATGCATCGACGATGCATCGCCGATGCATCGGCGATGCATCAACGACGTCGGCGACGCATCGGCGACGCCGGCGTGAAGCAAATCGGGCCCCACATCAAGCCGCATCGCCGGTGCATCGGCGATGCGGCGCGATCCTCTGACCCCATCTACTCGGATCCCATCTAGGAGGCCTAGACAAGACTACCAACGTGTTGAAGAATTCGGTGCGGACGCTGCGCATCGCTTTCGGCCTCTGGGGGCCCTCGCTGGGCCCCGGGGCCGCTCACAAGACTACTGAGGATGCCAGAGCGGCTCCAGGGAAATGGTTGGGATGTCTGGGGTCCTGGTATGGAAAAACCAATACAAGAGGAACAAAAACGGCATGAACATAAACTGTTGGAGCTTCGCGCGGATTTCTTGGATCGTCGCTGGACCCCCCTCTTTTGCGCGCGGAGCGCGCCAGATGCGGCGCCAGGGGCGCCGCCAGGATGGCCCAGGCGCAGATCCGAGAAGTCCTCGCGGAACTCCAACAGTTTACGTTGATGCAGTTCTTTCTTCGAGGGGAATTGTCGGGACGTCCAGGGACCCCGTATGTTGGCAGCGCGCACAAAGGGGTACCCATTTCAACGCACTGACTGCAAGGGACCAAGAGGGGGCGGGGCCGTGCAGGTGCGCCCGAGCCGCACAGACGAGCGCCCACTCGACAACAAAAAACATCCACGTCGAATGTCGGAGGTCCGCGCGGATGTCTTGGCGCTGTGACCCCCCCTCACCAAGGGCTCCCAACTTCGCGCTTCGCGCTGCGCGAAGCGCGAAGTGCGAATAACTTCGCGCTCTCGCGCCGCCTCCCAGGGGAGAACAGGAAGATGGGGAATCGGAGCCGAACCGCGAAGCGCGAAACGCGAATAACTTCGCGCCCTCGAGGGCGCCCTGCTCACTGGTGCGCGGGGCGCGCTAGGGGCGGCGCTGGAGGCGCCACCAAGGTCTAGGCCCGATCCAAGAGATAGACGCGGCCTATCGGATGTCTCTGCATATACTTGAGCCGGGCGTGCCGTCCTACAGGCGGATTTTGAGAGAGCAATCGCAAGCAGCCTACTACACATCTCAAACATAGCCAAAACTGGTCAACACATTGCCCCCTGACTATCTGTACTATGCTTGCGTACTCCTCCCGTAGAGGGCCGTGCCAGACTGAAGTTACTGCAGCTTCTTTTTCTTCTTCTTCGACTGTCTGCGCCCTCGGCGTGACGGGGAGGACGGGCGAGGCGGGGCAGCAGGCCCTGTGGGTATGTTTAGGTCGGGCATGTCCTCATACAAGCGGACGACTTTTGAGAAACAAACAAAAAATAGTCAACAAACATTCAGACATAGTCCAGAGGACACGGCAAATCGTCGCCAGACTATTTTGCCCCCAATTCTTGAAGATTCCTCCTGTAGAGGGACACGCCCGACTTAAGGGTATGCTGGACCGGGCTGCTCCACCTGAGCCGACTTCTGCTACTTCTGGTGCAGGCGCCACGACTGCCCGAACAGCATGGAAAAACAGGGGCCGGAAGCACTGAAGGGGCCCCAGGACACACAAATAAATACACACAAATAAACAGATTCCCCATAATTCCCAATATTTTTTGTTTTGTTTGTCTTCCCCCCACTTCCCATATTTCCCATATTTTCCTGGGAGTGGACGATAAATTGTGTCTGTGTGTTTTTCCCCTCCTGAAACACACCGGCGAAACCACGGCACCCCCACCCAAGTCTGGATAGGAACAAGGAAAGGCGACACCAACACCACCAGGGCGAGGAGATGCGAGGAGCAAGGAGGGTCTCCCTGGTGGTGTGGTCCCCTCCTCTCGCTCGAGACATCCCCAGCCTCTCGGGGAGGCATCGTGGACCTCCTCGCTGGAGGTGGGCCCCCTGGTGGTGTTGGTGACGCTTCTCCTCCCTCCGACCTGGAGGGACAGGAAGCGAGGACCATGATCAAGACTGAACGCAGAAATCTCGGTGTCGGTCTCGGCCATCGTCTATCTTGTTCGCCGCCAATCCGTGGATCTTTTCGCGAATCGGCCACGGCCATGGCTCATAAACAAGATCGGCGTCGACATAGTCCCGCGACATCTTCGTCATAACCATTGTGTTTCTTCAATGAGAGTTCCTCAGTTAACCACAGTAATAATCCCTAGAATAGAGGCCTCCAAAATGTGGTCCAAATAGGTCGGCTCGGAAAACCGCGCCGCATCGCCGATGCATCGGCGATGTCGGCGATGCACCGGCGACGTCGGCATGGAGAAATGCGGGCTCCGCATCGAGCTGCAGCGCCGATGCATCGGCGATGCGGTGCGATCCTCCGACCTCATCTGCTCGGACCC
>CAUYUJ010016583.1:267500-271683 GCA_963575745.1 Prorocentrum cordatum | reverse complement strand
AACCAAAGTGGGCCGGGCTAAGCGGGATCAAACGGAACTGTGCCTGATTTGGCCGGTGTCAGACCACGGATGTACCAGCGCCGATGCTGAATCTGACCTCCCAGGAGCTGCATGCCAGCAACAAGGGCATGTGCCGAGCCCGACAGTGGACGCTCCTGCACCGCCCTCTTACCGGAGGCAGCACAGAAGATGAGGAACGCCACGGTGCGCGGCGGATCTTCGCATGGGCCAGGGCAAGTATGATGCATGATGTACAGAAAACGGCGGCGAGCCTGGGGGGAAGTGAGAAGGAGAAGGCCTTCTCAGAAGTCTCGGAAGTCCCCCAGCCTTCTGACAGTTGTCTAGGCCTTCCCCGAAGACAGAAGTATCCTGGCGAAGGTCCCAACCATATGCAGATGTGGGTACCGTAATTGTAAATATCTGCTTCGGTGAAGCTCCCTATGGGGCCACGAAGCGCTGCACTGGGCGGGGGGGAACGCTGCACTGTGTGGGTGGTGTGCCGAATTGGGTTTCCGGGACGCATGCGGACGGTCCCACTGAGGGCTTCGGTGGAGCTCCCTATGGGGCCACGAAGCGCTCTACTGAGTGAGTGAAAATGCCAAATTGGGCTACCGGGTCGCATGCGGACGGTCCCACTGGGGGCTTCGGTGGAGCCCCTATAGGGCCACGAAAAGCTGCACTGCGCGGGTGAAAATGCCAAATCATATTTCCCAGACGCATGCGGACGGTGGCACTAGGGCCTTCGGTGAAGCTCCCTATGGGGCCACGAAGCGCTGTACTGGTTGGGTGAAACGCAGGGAGGAGTCCCTATGGGGCCACGAAACGCTGTACTGGGTGTGCGGGACGCATGCGGACGGTAGCACTGGGACCTTCGGTGGGGTTCCCTATGGGGCCACGAAACGCTGTACTGGGTGGGTGAAACGCAGGGAGGAGGGGGAGGAAGGCCACGAAACGCTGTACTGGGTGTGCGGGACGCATGCGGACGGTAGCACTGGGACCTTCGGTGGAGCTCCCTGTGGGGCCACGAAACGTTGTACTGGGTGTGCGGGACGCATGCGGACGGTAGCACTGGGACCTTCGGTGGGGCTCCCTATGGGGCCACGAAACGTTGTACTGGGTGTGCGGGACGCATGCGGACGGTAGCACTGGGACCTTTCGGTGGGCTCCTGAGGAGGCGCTGACCTTCAGTATCTGGGTGTGCGGGGTGGCAAAAAATTAATGCGGACGGTACACTTGGAACCTTCCGTTGGGCTCCCTATGGGCCATGAAAGCGCTGTAACTGGGTGGTGAAACGCAAGGGAGGAGGGGAGGAGGGCCACGAAATGCTGTACTGGGTGTGCGGGACGCATGCGGGCGGTGGCACTGGGACCTTCGGTGGAGCTCCCTGTGGGGCCACGAAACGTTGTACTGGGTGTGCGGGACGCATGCGGACGGTAGCACTGGGACCTTCGGTGGGGCTCTCTATGGGGCCACGAAGCGCTGTACTGGGTGTGCGGGACGCATGCGGACGGTAGCACTGGGACCTTCCGTGGGGCTCCCTATGGGGCCACGAAGCGCTGTACTGGGTGGGTGAAACGCAGGGAGGAGGGGGAGGAGGGCCACGAAATGCTGTATTGGGTGTGCGGGACGCATGCGGACGGTGGAGGAGGGGGAAGAGGAGGAGAGAAGGAGAACGCGGGGACCGTCTCTTCAAAACGAGGACCCAACATCACAAGATGGTTGGCAAAACATCTCAGAAGACCGGGAGGCTTCTGAGAAGTCTCGCCGCCTTATGAGAAGGCCTTCTCCTTCTCACTTCCCCCCCGTGCTCGCCGCCGACCAGGGCCAACATGATGTACAGAAAGCCTTGAGGCAAACACAGCCTCGCAAGGGCGGCGCGCTAACGTCGGTGCCCCAGGCTCAGAAAAGGCCGCAACTACATCCCGGGCGACGACCACTGGACAGATAGGAGAACGTTCCTGTACAGACAACGCGCGGGCTGCCGAATCGAAATGCATAATGTCGGTGATCAAGTTCCTGCGTGGTGCGAGGCTTTGTCTGACAGCACGGAGTCGCGCCTGCAAGCAGTACATGGCGTCGTGCCGACGCAAGAGTTTCGAAGGAATCCGAACTGTGCCACAGGCCCTGAGTGGAGTGACCTCATATCGAAATCGTGCTATCACTAGCGCCATCGTCATCGTCATCATCGTCATCATCATCATCACCATCATCACCATCATCAGCATCAGCACCACCACCACCATCATCCTCATCAACAACAACATCATCATCATCGTCATCGACAGCGTCATCGCTGCCACAATCATTGACTTGACCATCGGCCTCATCATCACCACCATCGTCGTCGTCGTCAATATCGTCCCCACCGTCGTCATGAACATCAGCATCGTCATCGTCATGGTCGCTGCCGCCACCCAGCTGAGTTGCGGGAAGACAGGTGGGATGCTTGCACGAGCATTGGAGGTGGTAAGGTGCGGATGCGGTCAAACTCAATTCTCCTTTCAAAAAGAGAATAGACTCTCCCCCCCCCCCCCTCGGCGTTATCCGTCTCCCTTTCGGGTATGTAAATCTTATATGATTATGACCGTATGTCTATCCTAAATATGGATTTGCACTATCTCAGGTGGGCCGGTATCGCTCCCACTGAGGCTCCCTTGAAAAAACGATACGCGGGAACATTTTTTGTTCTAGCATAACACTTTTTCGCGAATCCCTTGCAAGAAATGAGACGAAGTGCACACGCACACGCGCGCGTCGTTGCGCGCGCATGCCGAAATCCTCCAACAACCTTCGGTGCCGGAAGGATTTCGCAATCGAGCTTCCAACAAACATACAAAAACACAGGGTTCTGTAATACTGATTTGCTAAAAAAGCTTACGCGCGAGCTCGTGCGAAATCTTGAAGTATGTATCTATATATACATACCTAAACAAAAAACAAAACAAAACCATTGGTTTTTCAAGATTCTCACAAAATGCTACCAAACGGGCTTCGCGCGCGCATGTCGAAATCTGTCGAACGCCCTTGCGCGTGTGCCGTCGCGAGAATCCTCTGCAAAAAAACGGGACGAAGTGCAGACGCGCGCGTCGTCGCGCGCGTATGCTGAAATCCTTCAAAACCCATCGTCTTCGAAAGGATTTCAACATCGTGTGTCCAAAAAACATACAAAAACACAAGGTTTCGCAACACGGAGTTTCAACAAAAGCGCGCGCGCGCGCTCTTGCGTCGTCGTCGTCGTCGTCGTCGTCGCCGTCCTCCCTCCTCCCGCGTCGTCGTCGTCGTCGCCTACGTCGTCCTCTGTCTTTCCTCGTGTTCGTCGTCGTCGTCCTCTTTGGCGTCGTGGTCGTTTCCGTCGTCGTTGTCGCCGTGGTCGTCCTTCCTCCTCCTCCCTCGTCGTCGTCGTCGTCCGTCGTCGGCGTCTCGTCGTCGTCCCTCCTATTTCGTCGCCGTCGTCGTCGTCGTCGTTGTTGTCGTCGTCGTCTTCCCTCCTCCCTCGTCGTTGTCGTCGTCGGCGTCGCCGTCCTTCCTCCTTCTTCGTCGTTCGCGTCGTCGCCGTCCTCCCTCCTCCCTCGTCGTTGTCGTCGTTGTCGTCGTTGTCGCCGTGGTCGTCGTCCTCCCTCCTCCCTCGTCGTCGTCTTCGTTGGCGACGTCGTCGTCGTCTTCGTCGACGTCGTTGGCGTCGGCGTCGTCGTCGTCGTCTTCATCGTTGTCGACGTCGGCGTCGTCGTCGTCGCCACCGCCGTCGTCGTCGTCGTCGTCGTCGTTGACGTCGTCGTCGTCGTCGGTGTCGTCGTTGTCGTCGTCGTCGGCGTCGTCATCGTCGTCGTCGTTGTCATCGTCGTTGTCGTCGTCGGCGTCGGCGTCGTCGTCGTCGTCGGTGTCGTCGTCGTCGTCGTCGTCGTTGTCGGCGTCATCGAAGTCGTTGGAGAAGTCGTCGGTGTCGTCGTAGTCGTTGTCGGCGGCGGCGTCGTCATCATTGTCGCTGTCGTCGTCGGCGTCGCTGTCGCTGCCAAGTGCCATTTGGTACCCACCGTCACGGTCTTAAGAGATTTTGCAAACCAAGTTGCGGGTGGGTGGGTGGGATGTTTGCGCGAGCAGTGGAGTGGACAACTCACTGCGAACAGAAACTAATTGCACCACATAGGTCCTATCATTAACACCCAGGGTACAAGAATGCACTGTT
>CAUYUJ010016583.1:245000-262500 GCA_963575745.1 Prorocentrum cordatum | reverse complement strand
GGCAAGTGTCCCCCTCCCCGGCGGCTCTTCCTGGGAACGCCCAAATGTTACCCACCCCTGCTACATCGCGGAGAGCTTGGGCGAGTCCGAGCATGAACGAGTATGTGTGGGTCTGCATGTGAGTGGCAGGTTGTGGGTCAGCTCTGCCTAAATTGCGTATGAGTTTTTCTGAATGTAAGTGGTCTGCATGCCTGAATCTGAGTGTGAGCGGGATTGAGTGCGACGGTATGAGCGTGGATCTGAGTCTGAGTGAATCTGAGTCTAAGTATGAGTGCGTCTGGGCGCGGCGCGAGTGATCGGCAGTAGGAGCGGCCGAACAGGGGTGAGCCTGAATAACCGACTACCCCGATAATAAAGCCGACCCCCCCTTTGTAGCCCCTCTAACATATCAATCCCGTGTCAATAAAATTTATTTGTGGAGAGAGCGCGGAAGCCGAACTTGATAATCCCCGGGTGAAGTTGCGAATCGAAGCTTGTATCATATTACGCTGTTTAGCAACATCATCAAAAACGCTGAGCATGGCAGGTCTCATAATTTCAGTTTCCGCAATCACGAGCGCGTGGCAGGGCTATGGGATTCTCACCATTCCAGTTTTCCCAAGTCACGGACGCGCGGCAAGGACATGGGATTGACACTGTCTCACCCGTTCCCGAATTAAGAACGCGTGGCAGGGCCATGGGGACCGATTGGATTTTGAAGTCACATGCGTTTTTCGAGCAGTTATCGCATCCCTCACACGGTTCGTGGCCCCTCCTCGTCCTCCTCCTCGTCCTCGTCCTCCTCTTCCTCCTCCTCCTCCCCCGCAACTGCCCAGGCCCGAGCTTCCCCGAGCCTCCGAGACTCCAGGCTTTCGAGCCTCTTCGAAGCACCGAGTTGCACCTCCCCCAGGGGCAACGATAGGGGGGGGGGGGAGAAGGCATGAGGGGATGCATCGATCCCCAATCGCCCATTGATCGCAGAGAGTGGTTCGATAGCCCGAACCTGCCCAGGAACGCGTGGATTCACGATCGGGCGTCTATCGCCGATGCATCGGCGATGTATCGCCGATTGCAGGTCGATGTTTCCCCTCCCAATGCCTATTCCCCCCGCGTCGTTGCCCCTGAGTGCGTCGCGAGCCTCAGCCATGTCTCATGCCGCCGAGCGCGCCCAGTCGGCGACCCAGCAGGTCGCGGCCCCGCAGGGGGTCGCGACCCAGGAGCGCGAGCCCGAGCCCGAACGAGATTCTCGAGCGCATGGCCAAGCAGAGCGAGAATATCCTCGACAAGCTGTCCTTCATCGCGGACAAGATCGTTATTGCCGAGATGCGCCAATGCCAATCGAGCGCGCAAGGCACTGATGACGGCCTGCTTTTTCAAGGCGGACAGCGCCTCGTGGTCGGTGAGCGCCCAGCAAGCCGTCCTCGAGATGGTCTAAAAGGGGGCCCCCTCAAGAGCATCGAGCACGGGCGCATCTTCAACGAGAAGGACAAGAGGCACGTCGAGCTGGCGGTGGCGTTTTCTACAAGACCTACTGCGAGAAAAACGGCCGCCTCCACGACATCTTCGAGAATCGCGGAGAGCCGCCCGAAAACCTCTGCTGGCAAGTCGAAGATGCTCGAGCTTGCCAAGAAGAAGGACATCGAGCTCGGCACCGAGAGCGCCCAGCGCCTCAGCTTCGGCCCCTGCGCCTAGCGCGTCGGCAAGGCCCTCCCCGATATCACCTCCGAGCTCCTCCACCTCCACGACCTCGTACTGCCGATCAACAAACGCTTCGAGCCCGTCGGGGAGATGCCCGAGGAGTTCCCCCCCGGCGCGCCAGCCGATCAGCTCTTCGGGATGACCCCCCACAAGGCCAAGCAGATCGCCGACTGGTGCCGCGACAACGGCGCGGTGAAGGGCGTTGACCACGCGCGAGCCACCACGCAAGCAGTCGTCCAGTGGCGCTGGAGCCCCAAGCGCACTGCCGACGTGGCCCGCGAGCTCAAGGAGCGGAACTACCAGGACAAGCGCTCTAAGCATGACTACGCAAGCACCGAAAGGCAGCTCAGCTTCGAGACGATGGCTCTCAACCAGCACGCCAAGATGGATTCCGAGAAAGTTCGCCAAGATCCACGCCGACAATGACAAGATGACCAACCAGCGCGAGCCCGTGGAGAGCCATGCCGACGCGAAGGCCGGGCCAGAGGCCGTCAAGTCGACGCTGAAGGACGCCTGAGACCCGAGCGGCGGAAAGCGGCGAACGCCTGGCGCACGAGCGCCCCGAGCCAAGCGCCCCCATGCTTTTCGCTACGAGGGTGCCGCGCGCGCGTCTCGAGTCACGCGCTCGAGCCCCATCTGCTTTCAAGCTCCAAGCGAGTGGCGTTCCAAGCTGCGGGGTGATACTCCCCCCCCTCTCGCAAAGCGATCCTCGATCAGGCATCAGGCAATCAAGCGGGCTCGATCCTCCATCCTCGGATCCGAGCATCTTCGAGCACCTTGGATCCTAGATCCGATGATCGCCACGCGTGGACTCGAAGATCCCAGATTCGCGATGCGAGCATCGAGGTTCGAGCCTCGGCGATCGTCGATCGCCCCCGTCGCCGTCGCCAGGCCCAGGCCGCCATCGAGCAGGCTCGACCCTCGATCCCCAGATCGAGGACCCAAGATCCTGGTTCTGAGCAGCTTTGAGCACCTTGGATCCTAGATCCGAGGATCGCCACGCTTAGACTCGAAGATCTCGGGTTCGACATCCGAGGATCGAGGATCGAGCCTCGGCGATCGTCGATCTCCCTCGTCGCCGTCCTCGGGCCCAGCCTGCCATCAGGCTCGATCCTTCATCCTCGGATCGAGGGTCCAAGATCTTGGTCGCGAGCATCTGCGAGCACCTTGGCTCCTAGATCCGAGGATCACCACGCGTGGACTCGAAGATCTCCGGTTCGCGATCCGAGGATCGAGGATCGAGCCTCGGCGATCGTCGATCCCCCTCGTCGCCGCCCCCGGGCCCAGACCGCCATCGAGCAGGCTCGATCCTCGGATCGAGGACCCAAGATCTTGGCCCTGAGCATCTGCGAGCGCCTTGGATCCTAGATCCGAGGATCGCCACGCTTAGACACGAAGATCTCGGGTTCGATATCCGAGGATCGAGGATCGAGCCTCGGCGATCGTCGATCTCCCTCGTCGCCGTCCTCGGGCCCAGCCTGCCATCAAGCAGGCTCGATCCTTCATCCTCGGATCGAGGGTCCAAGATCTTGGTCGCGAGCATCTGCGAGCACCTCGTCCTAGATCCGAGGCTCGCCAAGCTTGGACTGGAGGATCCTGGGCCCTCGATCCAAGGATCGAGGATCGAGCCTCGACCCCCAGCGGCCACGCGCACACGCGCATACACAAACGCGTGCACACACGCACGCACTCAAACACACGAACACGAACACACACACACACACACACACACACACACACACACACACACACATACACAACGCGCATACACACACTCGCACACACACTCTCACACACACACACACACACACTCCCGCACTCACACGCAGACACACTCACACACTCACACAGACAACAACAACAACAACAACAACAACAACAACAACAATCGTTTTACCCTCATGCGCCATGCTTCCACATGACACATGCATCCATCTGGATAACACACCCCATCATGGGGGATTTTTCTGGCATGCGGGATCCGATATTCCCTCACCCAGATATCCCGCCCAAGAAGGTTTGGCCACCACCTCTTCCGAGGAACTTCAACATCCATAGCTCGGACGGCACATCGCCTTCGCAATCGCCTTGCGCATGCCCCGCATCTCAGAGGGAGAGGAAGAGGAAGAGGAGGGGGAGATGAGAGAGATAGGGAGGGGGAGGAGGAGAAGGGAGGGGGAGGAGGGGGAGGAAGGATGAGTAGTTGTAGTAGCAGCAGTTGATGATATTGTTGTTGCGGCTGTAGCACTAGTAGTAGTGGTAACGGTAGTAGTAGTCCAAGTAAGTAGAACTGGCTTGTGGCAGCCAAGCGTTCATAGCGACGTTGCTTTTTGATCCTCCTTTAATGTCTTCTCTCCCTATCCTTGAGACGCAGAAGTCTCAAAAAGTTGGATGGTTCAGCACATCCAGGAAACCTATCGCTGGACCGGCCCAGATATGGTTCCAGAAGCGGCTCGGGAAGCTGCGCAGGCGCCAGAAGCAGAGAAGCACCACGTACGGGCGCCGGCTCGGGCGTCCGGCCCACAGTCGCTCCAGAATCGGCCCAGGACGGCCTCCGGGCGCCAGAAGCAGAAATTCAGCATTTTCGAAAGAAAAATGTGTATTGGAATGGCCTTTTTTCGGCGCCGCCTCGGAACTCGATTTTCCGGCGCCCGGGCGCCGGCTCGGGCGCCGACCCGGGCGTCCGGCCCGGGAGCCGGGCCGGGTGCCGGCCCGAGCTCCGGAATCGGCCCGGACGGCTTCCCGGGCGCCGGAAGCAGAAATTCAGCATTTTCGAAAGAAAAATGTGTATTGGAATGGCTTTTTTCGGCGCCGCCTCGGAACTCGATTTTCTGGCGCCCGGGCGCCGGCTCGGGCGCCGACCCGGGCGTCCGGCCCGGGAGCCGGGCCGGGTGCCGGCCCGAGCTCCGGAATCGGCCCGGACGGCCTCCCTCCCGGGCGCCGGAAGCAGAAATTGTTGTCGCTTCGCGAATCCCCACCAGCCCATCCAGAAACGATGCCCAGAGGAATTGCCTCGATCAGAGAAGTGGGCAGCACACAGAGGAAGCCATTATGAGACATCTTGGGATATCTTGAGCCATCTTGGAGGTCATTTTGGGCTCTCCCAGACGCTCTTGGAGTCATCTTAATCCGTGCCCCCCCCCAAGAGGCCTCCATGTGGCTAAAACCTGTGTAGAATCAATGATTAGGCATTCTCGCCGAGGCCTCTTGGAGCATCTTGGGTGCATCTGGGGGGGCTCTTGGGGCCTCTTGGGGGTCTCTTGGGGGCCTCCGGGGGGCCTCTTGGGGGCCTCTTGGGGCCATTTTGGGGCCATCTTGGGACCTCTTGGGGCTTCCTGGGCGCTTCTTGGGGCCATCTTGGAGGAGATCGATCAAACAAGAGGGGGGGGTGAATTAGCGTCCCCCCTCGGAAGCCCCTAAAATCGCCTCTTGGACCCCTCTTGGAACGCTCTTGGAGTGCTCTTGGGCGCTCTTGGGGCCGTCTTGGGGCTCTTTTGGGGCTCTCTTGGGGCCCTCTTGGGCCATCTTGGAGCCATCTCCAGGCCTCGGATGGCCATCGGAAGCGAAAAGGCGAGAAAGCAAAAATCATTGATTTCCCTTAGGTTTTGGGACGATTTTGGCCTCTTCGGGGCCTCCTTGGGGAGCTGTTTGGCCACTTGGAGTTATCTTGGGGCCGTCTTTGGGCTTCTTGGAACCATCTTAGGAGCCATCTCGAGCGATCTTGCGCTATCTTGAGCCATCTTGGAGCTCATCTTGGGTTCTCTGAGGCGCTCTTGGAGCCGTCTTGGGCCATCTGGGACGCTCTAACTACCAGCGGCCCCCCCCGTCCAGGTCCAGGGGAGGGGGTAGGGGGAGGGGTAAACCCCTCCCCAAGGGGGAAGAGGGAGGGGTGGAAGAGGATCTGCTCTTGACCACCTACGCCCAGAGGGCTGGTGGGATTCAGCATTCTCGAAAGAAAAATGTGTATTGGAATGGCCTTTTTTCGGCGCCGCCTCGGAACTCGATTTTCCGGCGCCCGGGCGCCGGCCCGGGCGCCGACCCGGGCGTCCGGCCCGGGAGCCGCTCTCGGCGGCGAGCAAGAGCACCGAGCCCGAGTAAAAAAGGAGGAAGTCTCGAGCCGGAGCGTTGTTGTTGTTGGGGGGCCGGTTTTGGCGGAACCCCAAAACGCCTGAGCGTGAGCCTCAATTTCAGAGGAAATGCGGCCGGCGCCTCGGCGAGAGCGCCAGGGCGAATATAGGGGGTCCAACAGTAATAATTGTTTGGTAATTAAGGTTCAACAGCAACAACAACAACAACAACAACAACAACAACAATCACTTTACCCGAACGCTCAGTGTTCTCACCAGTGCCAGGGTTTTCATGCGACGCCAGCCAATACCCCCACTTTGTGGGGGGGCAGTGCAAGCTCTACCAAATATCCACACGACTCTTCGCCACCACCCACACCCAGCTTCCCGCCCTATGACGTTCGGACACTTCACTTCGTGGCCTGCGGACGACCGTGGCTACTACACTGGCGTGGAGTACACACCCACAGAAGTTGTTAAGCCTACGTTCGTACACCCACAGAAGTTGTTAAGCCTTGTTAACCCACAGAAGTTGTTAAGCCATAAATGTTGGAAAACCATTGGTTTTTTTAGGATTCGGACAGCGCGCGCGGGTGGAAATTTTGAAAAGTCGTGCAGGTGTTTTTCGAGGACCTACGGTGCGATTCGTGTGATTTTATGATGCGCGGTGCTAAAATTCTTAAGAAGCCCAATGGTTTTTGGAGATTTCGGCGTGCGCGCGCGAAGAAAAAACGAATGTGTCCCGCATGGTATTATTTGACAGGGATGATGGCCCTGGCAGGTGCGCAACCGTTGTCGCAGAAGTTCGAAAAAGTTGCTCGCAAAAGCCCGTTTGACAGAAATGTTTAAAAAGTGTTGGGTTTCCTACGAATCCGCAAGAGCGCGCGGGATGAGATTTTGACATTTTTTTGTTGAAAAACCATTAGTTTTTTGATGTTTTTATGTTGAAATCGTTCCGAACACTAAGCTTTTGGAAGGATTTCGTCTTGCGCGCGCGAATGTCCACTTTACCTTATTTTTTGCAAAGGATTCTTGAAATTTGATTATATTAGAACAAGAAATGTCATTTTATAGTGTTTTTTGCAAGGGAAAGCGGGGGGGAACAAAACAACCGGATCTTGATCACATCGAATTACCTGAGGCTTCCTCACGAAAATGATGAAAATGTAGCTGCGGCCTAGGCGGCGCAGGGGGGCCGTGCACCAGGGGCCCCAACAATAATTATTCTTTAGAATTAATAATGTTCAACAACAACATCAACAACAACAACAACAATAACAACAACAAAACACAAACAACAACAATAACAACAACAACAACAACAACAATCACTTTACCCGAACGCTCAGTGTTCTCACCAGTGCCAGGGTTTTCATGCGACGCCAGCCAATACCCCCACTTTGTGGGGGGGCAGTGCAAGCTCTACCAAATATCCACACGACTCTTCGCCACCACCCACACCCAGCTTCCCGCCCTATGACGTTCGGACACTTCACTTCGTGGCCTGCGGACGACCGTGGCTACTACACTGGCGTGGAGTACACACCCACAGAAGTTGTTAAACCTACGTTCGTACACCCACAGAAGTTGTTAAGCCTTGTTAACCCACAGAAGTTGTTAAGCCTTCCACAGAACATCTGTTGCATATGATGCATATTGTACATGATACACATGATACACATGGTTTTTGGAGATTTCGGCGTGCGCGCGCGAAGAAAAAACGAATGTGTCCCGCATGGTATTATTTGACAGGGATGATGGCCCTGGCAGGTGCGCAACCGTTGTCGCAGAAGTTCGAAAAAGTTGCTCGCAAAAGCCCGTTTGACAGAAATGTTTAAAAAGTGTTGGGTTTCCTACGAATCCGCAAGAGCGCGCGGGATGAGATTTTGACATTTTTTTGTTGAAAAACCATTGGTTTTTTGATGTTTTTATGTTAAAATCGCTCCGAACACTAAGCTTTTGGAAGGATTTCGTCTTGCGCGCGCGAATGTCCACTTTACCTTATTTTTTGCAAGGGATTCTTGAAATTTGATTATATTAGAACAAGAAATGTCATTTTATAGTGTTTTTTGCAAGGGAAAGCGGGGGGGAACAAAACAACCGGATCTTGATCACATCGAATTACCTGAGGCTTCCTCACGAAAATGATGAAAATGTAGCTGCGGCCTAGGCGGCGCAGGGGGGCCGTGCACCAGGGGCCCCAACAATAATTATTCTTTAGAATTAATAATGTTCAACAACAACGAGAAGTCGCGTCGAGGCTGGGCCCGCGCTAACGCAGGGCACAACCGTCGACTGGCGCAGGCCCAGGCCAGGCGGTGGGGCGAGCGCGAGTCGGCGTCGCGGAGCCGAGCAACCTCGCCGACGCCTCCCCCAAGCCTGGCGCTGGGTCAGCCCAGCCTCGACACAACTAGCAGCCACTGCGACGCCAGTGCGCTCGCGCAGCAGGGTCGGGCGGGTGGGGAAAAACGCATCCCGCCAGCGGGACGGCCACGCGTGAGACAAATCCCATTCACCTGCGACGAGAACGCGCTCGCGGGCGCGCAGGGTGGGGATCCGCCTCAGCCGTGAATAGCCGTCCCGCAGCATTAGAGACAAGCAAGAAGATAGCCAATAGGGGCCACGACGCTCGCGCGACTTCTCCCCGCGCTCAAATGCTGCCCAGAGCGCCCATGAGAAGTCGCGTCGAGGCTGGGCCCGCGCTAACGCAGGGCACAACCGTCGACTGGCGCAGGCCCAGGCCAGGCGGTGGGGTGAGCGCGAGTCGGCGTCGCGGAGCCGAGCAACCTCGCCGACGCCTCCCGATGCATGCTCGGCGGAACGACGCCCAAGCGCGCTCTAAGCAGACCGCAGATGCCTGGTCTGCTTGACTCACGGCCTGGGCGGCCCCTGCACCGCTTCCGCGGCGATCGGCGCGTCCTGCGCGCCACGCGCCGCCGCGGAGCCCCGACCCCGATGCCTGCAGGGCGGCGCCTCGTCGGAATCGGAGTGCGCGATCTCGGCTTCTGCCGCCAGCACCATGGCTCGCGTCTTTGCGGCCGGGTACCTGTGCGCCGCCAAGCGCCGCGCCCTCGCGACCCAGGCAGCGCGGCCGTGCCCCCTGTCGGAATGGAATGCCCGAACGCGGCCACAGATCTCCAACCCCCTTCGAAGAACAGCGCTGCCGGCCCCCCGGTGCGGAGCGCCTGTGTGCGAGAGACACGAACTGCGCGCGGGCCCTGGGTAGGCAGGGGACGGCAAGGGGAGCCCATGCCTGGTCGGCCCGGCCGCGCCTGAAGCAATGCGTCCCCCACTCCAATGCCCTATGGAGCCCGAGGTGGGCAGCGGCGAGCTTGACGCAAGCCAGCCCGTCCACGTAAGAGACGCCCGGCAGGAGCTGCTCGCCGGGCCGGAGCGAATGCCGAATGATGCAGACCGCACACAATCGTTTGCCCTGGAGCTGGCATACGCATACCCTCCAGACCTCGCGATGCGGGGAGCCCGGGGCGCGCCCCGCCGCGCGCGCGCGCTCGGCCCGCCGGGTCGGGAGCCACTCTCCCCTTCCGCTGGCGGAATTGCACCTGCACCTGGTGCTTTCCTCGTCTACGTGGAGCGAGACGGCACTATGCCCAGGCGCATTCAGCCCCACTACTTCGGAGCCGAAGCGCAAGCATAACTGCCAGCATATGACGAAAGCGTCGGCCATATCGCCGCGTCCGATCTGCCAAACGCCAGGCCCGCGGGCCGGCACGCACGGCAGGCCGCTTAGTTCGAAGAGCGCGCGGCCGCGCCTCGCGCAGCCAATCCGACATCGCGCGCACGTTTTCGGCCGTGGCGCGCGCACGAAATCTTTGCGCACCAGGCGGTTCCGCCTGCCGCCGATATCATGGGCTCGCGGCCGACGCGCGCGGCGGCCGTACCTTTCGGGCACCGAATACCAGGGTCCGCGTGTCCGCCAAAGACCCTGTGTCTGCGCGGAGCAGATGCAGGACTGAGCGAATGCCCTGCAAATAGTTCGACAGGGCCCCCGGGCGGCGACAGAGCGCCACCATCATGTCCCGCGCGACGGCGCACGGCGGCCAGGGCGGGACGCCTGCCGCATCGCACGCCTGGCCGTGCAACTCCACCGCCGAGGCATACGGGTATGCCGAGAGCTTCCACGCGTGGAATTCTCGCCACAGCGCGGCCATCTGGATGCGGCGCATGCACTCCAGTCCTGCTCCTGACACCCGCAATTCCTCGGCGCGCAGACGAGGTGTTCCTGGCACCCGCCGCGCGCCGATGTCCTGCCTCGCGCGCGCCTCCCGCGGAATGCCGCCTTCGCTTATGAATATCGCGGGCGGAGCCTGGAGTTTCGGCAGCTGGCGGATTGCCTCTGCCAGCATCGGCGGCGCTGGTACCTTCGCGCCGCGCGCGGTGCACGAGGACGGTGGCTCCGCGCGGCGGTGCCTGCCGTGCCTGCCTTGCCGCTGAGAGCAACGCGAGGGCTTCTTGAGGCGTCAAACCCCCGCCGGGCCGGCGTTTCGCGCGCAAGCCCGGTGCCGGTGCCGGGCACTTGGCCGCTTTCTCGAGTAACGTTTCCGCCGCCTTCGCGCCCACGGGTCAGCGGGCGGCGGCCGGCCTTGCTTGCTCCGCCGGATGGGGCGGAGTTGCGCGCGCGCGCTCGACCTGGGAGAGCGATGCCGCTGCATCGTCCTCCCGGGGCCGCTTTGCCTTTTCGTGGGTCAGCTTACGCGCGTGAGTAATAAGCGTCACGGTGAAGCACTCTGACCACTCCCGGAGGCACGGGAACACTTCCCTCGCCTCCTTCGCCGTGAATCCGGACAGGTCGGGGGGATACGCCGCTCCTTCGGCTGCGAGCATGGATGTCAGACACTGCAGAGCTTCCGCGCCTACCGGATGCGAATCATTTTCGGGCGTCCACCGCGACGCGTGTGACAAGCACGCAAGCATGGCGCCCGCGGGCCCCCTCTCGCGGCGGGCCTGGTCGTCACGCGCTCGCCGCGCAAGCCTTTGCGCCCCCTACAAATTGCCCTGTGCTACTTGCTATGCATGCCCGCGCGAATGCCAGGGCGCCGCGCGGGGCCATGGCCACGCCACTCGGGTGAAGCCCTCGCGGTGCATGGCCGCAATCGCGGCCGCCTTCGTGGCGGGCCGCGTAGGGGCGTCTGCCACGTTGAGCGCGGATGGCACATACCACGCGCTCAGGAGGCACCGCGCGGTCGCTGCTGCGAACCAAATATCTGCCACGAGCGCGTTATAATCTGCCTGGCGCGAGGTCCCGCGTAGGAGCACCCCGAGCGCGGCCTGGCGCGGTCAGCGGAGCATCGCACGGGCAGCTCGGCGACCCGCGCCCGGCCGCGCCTTCGAATCGACAAACAACACGATTTCCGCATCGCGCAGCGTCGCGAGCAAATGATGCAAGGCGCAAACGGCCGCGACGAGTTCCCATGCCGCGACCTTTCGCAACACGGCGGGCTGTCCGCCAGGCTACGCGTGGCCGGGGCGCCCCCGCCTGCGTCTTGCGGTGCTTCGTCCACCGCTTGATCGACGAAGGCACATCAGCCGCTGCATAGCGCTTACCGCTGGGCCCAATGATGACCCACGCGAGCCTGCGGAGGCGGGGCGGGCCGGGCAATGCGGGCGCCGTTCCAAACAGGCGCGCGCGCATGTCGCCTGCCGCCGCCCGTCGCGTCGGAATAGACGAGGTAGCGTGGCCGCTCTGGGGTCACCCGCAGGGGCACCGCTCGTTCCGGCGCGCTCCGGAGGAAGCGCAGCCACCATTCCAATGCCCCGCGGAGCCGCGACTTCAACCTCCATCCCCGCTGCTGCGCGTGCCAGAACAGCGGGGCGAGGTATACCCGGGCACCTGCCGTCGCTCTCGCGCGCGCGCGTCGCTCGCGCGCGGGAGCTTGGGCGTGCCTCTGCCGAACACCGCAGAGGAGCCCCATCCGAGTCTGCCGGCAAGTTTTGATGCCGCCGCCGGCGACATTCTCCCTGCCTCCAGCACCCACTCGATCTCTTGGATCCATTTGTGGCGCTTGTCGCCACCGATCGCGAATACTAACGAGAGCTCATCGCCCGATCCGCGCACTTCCGCGTCGACGCCGAGCACAGTGGCCCTCGGCTCGGCAACAACGCGTTTGCCGGCGTCCAGGCGCCAGCCCAAAAGGTCTTCGACGACCGCCCTCAGGACCTCTGCGGCATCGCGGGGGCCGCCCGTGCCGGGCCCCCTGTCCGCGTCGGCCCGGAACAGATCGTCCACGAATCGGCCCGAAGCGAGCGAGAACAGCTTGGCAAGGATGGCCTGCCGCGCTCGCGGGGCGCTCGCCGCGCCGCCGCGGCGCTCGCGCCTCGCGCCTGGAGCGCCGCCCCAACGCGGTCCCAAGCGCATCCGCTGCCCACGGCGCCGAAGGGGCAGCTCAAGAGTTGCAGACAGTAGCCCTCGCGGGCTCCCTTGGCCCATACCGAATGGGCCAACGGGAGGTCGGCGCCTCGCACGGGCAACGTTTTGCAAGCACCGATGAAATCTTCTTTGCTCAGCACCGGCGTGCCGGCCGCGGCCGCGATCCGCGCCAGCTCGACCAGAGCATCGAGAGAATCCACCCTACGCGCGGTCGCGGCGACACGGGAGAGCGGACAGCGCGCGCGAGGGGCGGGGGGGGGGGGGAAAGGGCCCGCCTGCACCTCTCGGCTGCGGCGGCGCAGTCATTAACGCCCGTGGCAGTGAAATCGTCGATCGCGCGTACCTGGACGCGTTGGCTCCCGGCGCGGCGCCCAGGGGAGGGGACGGTGCATGCCGCGGCGAATGCGCCATTCCTTGCGTATCCATTCTTCCAACTTCCAGCGCCATCCCTCGTCTACAGGGAATCGCGGGTTTAACACCGCCCCGCGTGGCAGGTCGGACAACCGGACCCACGCTGCCTGGCCCGCGGCCACCTGCACGCTCGCGGACGTCGCAGCATGGGCGACTGTCCCCGCTGGCTTGCGCGGCGCGCGCCTCTTCGTATGCTTTATCATGCAAAATCTGGGTGACTTCCGCGTCGGCCCCCAGATCCCGAGACACGCGCTCGAGGGTGGCGGCGTTCAAAGTGTCCGCTCGGCTGCGCAACTCGGATGGGCATTCGGCTCCCTTGGGGGTCACGGGCGCGTTCATGCCCGAGCGCGGCAGGACCCCCACTAGCGGGAAGCCCCGCTCCAAGTCACGCGTCAAATTCTCGTCGGACGCCTCAAGCACGGAGCCGCGCCCCGCTGTCGCGCGCGCGCGCTGCGTCGCTGGTCACCCCTGCAGCTTGCATCATTTCGGCCAAAAGCAACAAGTTCTTGTCAGGCCCAAGGACGGAGCGCACATGCCATGGTAACTTCGCATAGCGTGCCTCGCCCGACCGCGCTCTCCGCCGGTGCTTCGCGGTAGCGGCGTGCCGGGCGGCGCCTTCCATTCTGAAGCCGTCACACGTTTGCGCTCTCGCCAAAATTGCAACGCCGCCTCGCGCCTCTCTTGCAAGAGTGCGTCGCTCGTCTGGCTCGCCGCCACCGCCGCATCGCGCTCAGGTCCCGCGAGCGGCGCTATCTCGCGGACTCGCGGCAAGTGTGCCGCCCAGGCGGCGTGGCAAAGAGGGCTCATGCCCGCCCTCTTGTCTTCGTCGTCGAGCAACTCATCCACGGCGGCTTTGATCTGCGCGCGCGCTTCGCGGCTCCGCCCCCGTAGAGTGGCGGGCAAGGGCCTCTTCAAATGCGCAGCCGGCATCGTGGATTTGCTGGGGGCAAAGGTCGCCGCCCCCGCCTTCGGCGCCGTCGTCGGAATCAACATCCGCGTCCTGCGCTGCGCTCGCCGCGGGCGGGGCGGTCTCGCGCGCGGCGCACTGGCGGCGCCTCCTGCCCCTCGGGCGACGGCCCGCGCCACACTGCGCCCTCACCGCTGTCGGCAGGGTGCAATGGGGAGGCCCCGTCGTCTGCATCACTGGCTGGCGCGGCGTCCCCGCGGGGGGGGGCGCGCGCGCGCGCGCGGAGCGCGCCTCGGGCGGGCGAATAATTAGCATGCACAGCGCCGGCGCCCTGGCTTCACCACCGCCAGGACTCCTTTCGCTCAGGCTTGTGCCACGAGCTCCCCGCGCCCTTGGGAGCCCCTCCCTTCTCGGCCTTTCCGCTCCCCTTCTTGCTGAAGGTATCGCGGCGGGGGCTGCGCGAGCGCTGGCGGAGGACAGGGCTCACCGGGGCCCGTGGCTTCGCCGCCTCGCGCGCCGCGACGCGTGCTCGCGCTCGCGGGGCGCGCACGCGCGGGCTCGCGCCTGGTCGCGCCGGTCGTTGCCGCCTTTCTTGCCCCCGCCCTTGGCGAACGCCGCCTGGCGGTCCGACTGCTGGACTCTCTCCTACAGCGCGCAGCGCGATGCACGATGCCAGGGCGGCGGCCACTCAAAAGCGCTGCGCTCCTTGGCGGCGCGCAGAATGTCCCACGACAACGCAGTGAACGAGGCCGTCGCATCCTCGTCGCCGTGTTCCAGGTCTTTCGCCACTTTCTGGCGGAGAAGCAAATCGTACGTGTAGGAAACCTGGACGCGGCGCGGGCTCCCGCGCGCGGCTCCCTGGGCATCGGGCCCGCCGCTCCGCGGACGCGCCTTGACGCCCCCGCGCTCCTCGCTCACGCGCGCGAGCTGGTACATGTATCCCAATAGCACGACGGGATCAAACACTTTGGACAGGATGCAGCGAAGCCCCCACTCCATTACGTGGGCCTCGCGCCACGGGGCGCGCGTGGGCGCGCGCGCTGCGCTGCGTCGCGCGCGACCTGGAAGTGCGCATAACCGAGAAAATCCATTCGGTCCAGGGCCGCACCCGCGCGGTTCGCCGCGGTGACGGCCGACGCGCGATCGCGCCACGAGCCCGCCCCCGCTGGCACCGAGTCCAGCTTCGGCATTCGCGCCCATTGGGGCTTGCAGTGGTCCTGCGCGCGGAGCAATCGGCGAAACGGAAGCTTGTCATTGCACGTGCCGCCGAGCAGGGAGCCTGCAGGCTCTCGCCCTCGGCGCCCCCAATGCACGAGCGGCCATGGGACTGGGCCGTCCGGCCCGCGGCCGCGAATTTGCGCATCGACTCCTCGGTCGGCAATCCCTCACGGGGGAACTTGCCGAGCCAGACCTCGCGCACACGGTCCTGCCGAGGCGCGCATCCCCGAACAATGCCGCCCGCGCATGCGAAAACGCGGCGCGCCTCCATGGCAAACGCCAGCGGCTTCTCCCGCTTTTCTTCGAGCAATTCCTTGCTGGCCTTCACGTATTCTTCCATTGCCGCCGCAATCCGCGTCGTCTCCTCCGCGGGCTTGGCGGCCGCCTCCGCCGGGGCCGATTGCTGACCCTCCTGGCGGCACGCCGCGCGGCGGCCCGCGCCCTCGCGCACCAACGGGGCGGGGGCCTTCCGCCCGAAGGCTTCCATCGCTCGCGACTGTGTCCGCAGCGCCATATTGATGTGGCACGGCTCAATCGCGAAATCGCGCCACTCCGCGGAAGAATCGCCCGCAAACGGCTTCGCGCCTGGCCAGGGCCGCAATCAACATATCGCGCATGGCCGCATCCGAGTAATCAATCGGGCGGACCGCCCCGATCGCTTCGGCCATCAGGCGCGCGACCGTGGTGCACTGCACCAGCTCGGGAGCTGGCGATGCGCCCCCCTCCGCCGCGTTGGCCGCTGCGACAAAGAGGACCCAATCGGCCTTGCGCGCCGCTGCGAGTGGGCTCATGCCCGCGGTGGACGCACGGAGACGCGCGCGCGCCCTGATGGCATTTTTGTCGGTGCCGAATGCGCCAGCAGGCAGATCGCCAAGCAACTCAACGATGTCTGAGCGAGCCAGCGCCATGGATGCTGCGCGCGCGTCGGAAAGCGCCGTGCACGTATCCCCCTCGGCGCCCTTATCGCGCGCTGGCGGTTGCACATGACATAACCCGCAGGCATCCAGTGCAAGAGGGCAGGCAAACGCACGTCGCAGGCATACTGCGCACCGGGGCTGACAGGCAGCATCCGCAGGCATACTGCGCACTGGGCCGGCACACGGCAACCGCAGGCGTACTGCGTACAACGGCCGGCATACGGCACACACTTGCAGGCATACTGCAACGCACGCAGGCATACTGCGCTATGGGGGGGGGCCGGCATACGGCACTCGCAGGCATACTGCGCTTAATGGCCGGCATACGGCGCCCACTTGCAGGCATACAGCCGCACGCGCAGGCATACTGCGGAGAGGGGCTGACAGGCAGCAATCGCAGGCATGCTGCGTACAGGGCCGGCATTCGGCACTCGCAGGCATACTGCGCACAATGGCCGGCATACGGCACACACTGCAAGCATACTGCACAGAGGAATGATTGCCGGCGTACGGCATCCGCAGGCATACTGCGCACAAGGGACCAGCATACGGCGCGCACTTGCAGTACAGCGCAGGGGACAAGTGGCCGGCATACGGCATCCGCAGGCATACTGCGCACTGGGTCGGCATTCGGCCCAGGATGACCCGTACTCATGTGTGTCCTGACCTTCGAGCCGCAAAACCGACGAGGGACGTAGGTGCTCTCCACGAAGTAGACGCGCGGACCTGTGGGGGAGGAGGGGAGGGGAGGAACCTGCAACGGGAGAGAGAGGCGGCGGAGCGGCCAAGCGAACGCGCGCGCGGGAGGAGGGGCGAGGGGAGGAACCTGCGACGGGAGAGAGAGGCGGCGGAGCGGCCAAGCGAACGCGCGCGCGGGAGGAGGGGGGGGGGGGGAACCTGCGACGGGAGAGAGAGGCGGCGGAGCGGTCAAGCGACGCGCGCGCGGGAGGAGGGGGGGGGGGGGGGGAACCTGCGACGGGAGAAAGAGGCGGCGGAGCGGCCAAGCGAACGCGCGCGAAAAACGCATCCCGCCAGCGGGACGGCCACGCGTGAGACAAATCCCATTCACCTGCGACGAGAACGCGCTCGCGGGCGCGCAGGGTGGGGATCCGCCTCAGCCGTGAATAGCCGTCCCGCAGCATTAGAGACAAGCAAGAAGATAGCCAATAGGGGCCACGACGCTCGCGCGACTTCTCCCCGCGCTCAAATGCTGCCCAGAGCGCCCATAACAACAACAACAACAACATAAACACAAACAACAGCAACAGCAACCAGCAAAACAACAGCAACAGCAGGCCACAACAGCGACCAGACAAACAACAACAGCACAAACAACAGCTGCCACAACAGCACAGGCCAAGCCCACTGCATCGCCGATGCATCGCCGAGGCCCGCCGATGCATCGCCGAGGCGCTGCGAGCTACGTGGTGCAATGGGCGAAAACTCTGCGATGCAAGCGCTGTTCGGGTCAAGCCCGCTGAGGACGCAACGCTCTCCGTGGCCGATTTAGGACCGAGCGTTCCAGGCCCCTTTTCCGCTCCGGCAACGAGGATGGCCGAGTCGGGCGGCGACGATCGTCTGCCTTTCGCCGAGCGGTCGGACGGCGAGAGCGTCGTCTCGCCGATGTTACTCGTCGAATAAACGCAGGGCGACGAGCGGGCGCAAGGGGGCGCGCGGACCGAGAACTTCGATGGGGGTGAAGACCGAGGACGGCGTCGCGCAGCACGAGGAGATGCAACCGACCGTGTTGGGAGAGGAAACCAGCAAGCCCGAGGACAGGGGCCTCGACGACAGGAAGCCAGAGGACAAGAAGGTCCAGCTCGAGGTCAAGCTGGAGGACAAGAGGGCCAAGCCTGAGGTCAAGCTGGAGAACGAGAAGGTCAAGCTGGAGGACAAGGAGGACCCCTGCAAGCTCAAA
>CAUYUJ010016583.1:185000-237500 GCA_963575745.1 Prorocentrum cordatum | reverse complement strand
GCGAGCGCCTGGAGGGCATGCAGAGGTGGCCCGAGGGCGCGCCGCCCGTGCCCGAGTGGAGCGTCCCCGACGGGAGCTGCTTCCATCAGGGCGACTTGCCCAGGGATTACGAGCAGGGCGAGAGCCCCTGCTTCCTGGAGCTCCGAGAACTGGACCTCGAGCTCACCGGCGAGCAGAAGGACGTGCTCATAACGCCAGGAGGGCGGACCAAGGAGATCCAGTTCCCGCGCGCCCTCGAGGGCCGAATCAAGCAGAAACGAACAGCAGCTCGCACGAGCAGGTGGGCGCCCAAGTTCTCGGGCTAATTCCAGGGCAAGCTGCAGCGCAGGTGGCGGTGCACGAAAACCAAGACTGGCGGCGAGGCCTCGCTCGAGCACCTGAGCCGAGGCGCGGCCACGGCGAAGCTCGCAGGCAGGGCGACGAAGGCCAACATGAGCTTCTCCCAGAAGCTCAAGGCCAAGACGCACGCGGAGAAGAACACCAAGAAGAAAGCGAAGACCAAGGCGGAAACGAGCCTCGAGGCTTGCGAGGACTATCCGCGGCACGGCAAGGTGGCCCGCGCCACCGAGGAGCGAGTCCACGAGGGCAGGCGCGGCAGAGTGCAGGGCGTCTGGCGAGTCCTGGGCACCGGATGCGATCCGCCTGCGCGTCCACGAGGTGGAGACCGCGGCGATCTTCCAGATCGACAGCGGCGAGGCTCGGAGGCTCACAGGCACTCGTTAGCTTCCGCCTGCTTCCGACTGAGGCGGCGGAAGCAAGCGGAAGCAAGCGGAAACGGCGGAAGCAACGGCGGAAGCGGCGGAATATGGCGGAAAACTGGCGGCGGAAGCGACACGAAACGGAAGCGGGCGGAAGCTAACAAGTGCCTGTGAATCCTGAGCGCCACAGGTCACGATCGAGCAGGACTACAAGTTCCCCAAGCCGCACAAGCTCGACTGGCGCCAGACCAGACTGGCTTGCCGCGCCGAGCTCGCCAAGGAGTGCGCGATCACAACTGCGAGCAGATCGTCAAGTGCGACGCCCTCGAGCTGGGCACAGTGAGCGCGGTGCTGGGCGAGATCGCGGAGCGCGCGGGCGTCCCCGAGACCGTTCTGGCGGTCGAGCCCACGGTGGCCGTCGCCCGGACTCGAGAGGGCCAGGGCGAGGACGAACCCGCCGCCTAGCAACCCGAGGAGCAGTAGCGCTGGGCCGAGAGAATCGACAAGGCCGAGCACGTCCCGGCGTGCACTCCGAGGCGCCCGCGCACTACACCTACCTCAAGGCCGGCGGTCTCTACATTTGCCCCGACCCCAAGGTGCCTCCAGTTGTTCGCTCCGTTCTGGAGCGAATCCTAGAGGCACCCTGGGCCGCGGGCACTTGTAGCAACGCCCGTTATGGTCTCGAAGATCGGCGGGGGCGTCGCGGTGGAGTACCGCGACGCCCTCAAGCAGCCGTCCGATAACGCCAAGCAGGCCTGAAAGGCCACATGCGAACTCACACCTACACCCCGCGATTTCTGAGGGGAGAAGGTAACTAGGGTTCACTTTGCTCGGGAGCCGCCGAACGAAGTGGACCCCGCCCTCCTCCTCAGAGATCGTGGGTTTGTGTTCGCATGTGGCCTCCCAAAGCCGCCACGAGGATCCTCCGCAAGCTCGGCGCCATCGGCCCTGGCGAGACCTGCCCTGCGAGGGGCAACGACATGTTCCAGGCCGACGCCTGGTCCTGCGGCCTGTGGACGAGTCGCTGGATCGAGCGCGCCCTGCGCGAGATCCGAGGCGAGGGCCGCCAAGCGCCCGTGAGCATCAACACAATGTGCGCCCGAGGCAACGAGTGGATCAACAAGCTTAAGGAGGCCAGCGACAACGACAACGACTTGGCCAGGGCAAAAGCCAAGGCCAAGGCCAATAGCAAGGTCAAGTCAAAGCCCTTCAAGGACCCAACGGCAGTCGAGCCGAAGCACGCCACTTTCGAGGAGGCAAGCGCTGCCGCCCAGGCCTGCACCAAGTGCCTCCCGTGCAAGGACGGCCCCAAAGGATGCCGAGCCTGCATGGGCGAGTGGTTTGAAGCCGTGCGCAAGAGAGGTTTCTTGGCCAGGAACGCCAAGGACCTCTCTTGCGCAGGCAAGGTGTAGCCACGAGCCTCGACATCCTTCGAGTCAGTCTTGCGCCAAGATCTACAAGGTCAGGTTACACAAGCGCCCACGTATCATCATCATCATCATCATCATCATCATCATCATCATCATCATCATCATCATCATCAGCATCATCATCATCATCATCATCATCATCATCATCATCATCATCATCATCATCATCATCATCATCATCATCATCATCATCATCATCATCATCATCGTCGTCGTCTTCGTCGTCGTCGTCATCATCGTCATCATCACCATCAACATAACATCACCTTCGCCGGGAAAATCTTTGATTATTCCCCCCAGACCCCCGAACTTTAGTATCTCCAGGGGATTATTGTCGGCGGTAGTCGGTTATGACTAAGTTGAGTATGAGTGGGCATGAGTATGACTACGCTGAATTGAGCGTGAGGGGGGAAGACGGAAGCATCGCACAACAACCTAACATCTGGACACGAGTGAACTCGCTCTGTCTGAAAAGGTCAATACACCAGAAATCGAGGCTCAGGCTGAAGGTTGGGGTCTGTTCGCCACCGTGCCGCTGGGCACGGAGTGGGCGAGCCCTCAGGCCCTTTGCACAATCCCCGAGGCCTTCCTGAGGAGTCTTCGAGGGGCCTGGAGCCCAAATTCTCAGATCTTCTTAGGCTTTGTGCGTGGTACCTAGGGCTTCTCGCGCCTTCTCGCGTGACTTTTCGTGCCCAAGAGGGGCCCAAGACGGGCCAAGAGGGCCCCGAGTCGCCGAACGATCGCACCGAGAAGCCCAAGATGGTCCAGAGATGGCCCAAGAGGCCCCCAAGACGCCCCAAGAGAGTCCCAAGAGCCTTCCCAAGCCCGAGAAGCCCAAATCATGGATGTCCTATAATTTGTTCAATGATGTGGGTGTCCTCGACTTTTCGAGCTCCCGACGCTCCAAGACGGCCCAAGAGGCCCCCAGGACCGCCCAAAGACGGCCCAAGAGGTCCCCAGGAGGGCCCAAGAGGGCTCCAAGACTGCCCCAGAAGCGCCGAAAACGGTTCAATAGAGCCGAAAGACAACCCCAAGAAGGGCCCAAGAGAGGGAACACGAACCAAACATCCGAGCCTTCCGCCCCAAAAGGCTCCTAGGAGACCCTAAGGAGGCCCCAAGAGGCCCCCAAGAGGCCCCACGAGTACCCGCGACATCCCAACAAACACTTTAGAGGCATATGACCCACAACCCAAGCACGGTGGCGGGATGGGCCGAAGGCCACTAGGGATGCCCGAACAAGGCCAAGGAGGAGAGGGAGATCTAGGCTTGGTCATGGTTTTCCTTGGAGGGGGGAACTCCCCAACCAACCCTGGGGAATTCACTTATTTTTTGGTATGCGCTCCCCGTCCCCTAAGTCTGCACGAGTTTGCCTGACGGGGCCGTCAGAGCAATGACGGGAGCCAATCTGACATTCGACGCGAAGACCCGCTGCAAACATTTCACGACAATTGGACCGTCATAGATCACGCCGAGACCGCCAAAAAGCGGCGGCAAAACCGAGGTTCGGCAAACGCGAGTCTTAGAACCGCGTCCCCCAAAAATGCTGAATGCCAGAGGTCTGGGAGGGACCCTCTGGGGCCCCTCCCAGGGCCCATCCTGGCCACTTGTTGAAGCCGCGTCGTGCCGTGATCTGCTCGCAAGGTGGACCCCTGGAGGCCCAGATCTTTCCGCCTGGAACCGGCGTTTTGTCCTGAGTCGTGTGTTGCCGGTGCATGGGAGCCCGCGACAGCCACCATGGCAAAGCCAAAAGCTTGGAAAAGCTTTCGTTGCGATTTCCTCGCGTCTGGGCCCCAGACCCCCTCGCGCTGTGGAAAAGTCACGGCGGGAGGCCTTTGGCAAGCTTCGGCCCCCGAAGGGGTCCTCCCCGGGCCCTGGGGCCCGGGCCAAAGGACAGCTCGGAATCACGCCGCGAAAGACAACCCAGACCTCCGACGGCACAGTCTGCTCGCAAAGACCCCCAGAGGTCTGGGCCACTTCCCCGGGACCAGCCCTTCGCCCTGGATCGCTGCGTGCCCCACCTGCCCCGATACGCAACACGCAACCCGGGACTTCTTGACACGGAGCTCAACACGTTGACTGACTACGCAGGTCTGGCGCGATACGTTCGCAAAAACGTGGGCGAACACGGTGAGCCAACACGCAGCGTGCCAACAGAGATGTTTTGAACACGGTACGTGTTGCGTTTCAACACGGGCGTGTCAAGGCAGCTAGGCTGTGTGACGTTCGTCTGGGCCCGGGGAGGGCCCCCAGACGCTGAAAACTGCGAAAAGCTTCCGCCACCAGACCCCCGACGTCATGGTTTTTGTCACAACGTCGACCCGCGGAGGTCGCGACCCTTCCCTGGGACCGGTGTTTCATCCTGAATCGTTTTGCTGACGGTCCTAGGCCTGGCGAGGGCCCACCGAGGCGAAAATAGCAACAACACCAACAACAACGTCCATTGTGATTCTCCCACGACGGAAGGTGGTCTATGTCTTGATTTTGTTCAACACGCTGGAGGTCTCCGCAACGACGCGTCGGGTGCCTGCGGTGTGGAGGGGGGGGCGCGGGGCACCGGCAGCACGGTCGTGGTCGTGGACGGACTCATGGCCTTGGGAGCGGGCCAGCCCACCCTTGCCCCTGGGGGGGATCGATAGGGAGGGCTGTCTCAGGGGAGGGGGGGGACATCGACCTGGAACCGGCGAGACGTCGCCGATAGATCGGCGATAGGACGACCATAGGCCCCGATAGCGAAACCGTACGCTGGGGGGGGGGAAGGCTATCGAGCCCGTATCGGCGATGAATGGGCGATGGGGGGTTGATGCATCCCTCCTGAGACTATCCCCCCCTGATGTTGCCCCTGAGGTGAGCAGGAGGGCGGACGAGCAGGGAGGATGAGGTCGAGGAGGGGGGGAGGACGAGGTTGATGAGACAGAAAGGCGGGAAGGGAATGGAGCAAGAGATCAGGAGTAGGAGGAGGAAGAAAAGGAGGAGGAGGAGGAGGAAGAGTAGGAGTAGGAGGAGGAGGAGGAGGAGGAGGAGGAGAAGGAGGAGGAGAGGAGGGGAGGAGGAGGAGGAGAGGAGGAGGAGGAGGAGTAGGAGGAGGAGGAGGAGGAGAAGGAGGAGGAGAAGGAGGAGGAGAGGAGGAGGAGGGGGGAGGGGGAGGAGGAGGAGGAGGAGGAGGAGGAGGAGGAGGAGGAAAGGGAAGGGAGGAGGAGGAAGAGGAAGAGGAGGAGGAGGAGGAGGAGGAGGAGAAGGAGGAGGAAGAGGAAAACGAGGCGCGCAACCCCTGGAGCCTGTTCCCCATGCCATTGCCCCTCCCTTCCGCGGGGAAGGCATCCCCGGGCACCTGCCCTGGCGGCCGTGGCCTGCCTGTGCCGCGGCAGTCAACCAGGCACGTGGTCGGGGAGCGTACGTGCAATGCCGGGGGTGGCCGCCCGTCTTTCCATCCTACCATCATAGGGGGATGTGAAGACCCTGAAGACGGGACGGGGTGGGCACGAGAGGCATCATGGCCACACCATTGACCGTTCTCTTTAGCATTCATTTCACAGAACAAACACGACAGAAGGTTTTCGGCAAGTGCTGGCCTCCTGGATGCATCTCGTCGCCGTGTCGCCGCCGCTGGATCCGCCCCGACCCTGCCCAGACCCCCTCAAACAATAGCGACAGAAGGTTTTCGGCAATTTTCTGCCTCAGGGGGCTCACTGGGCCTCGGGACATTATAAATCATCGTGGCGAAGGACCCAACTATATGCAGTTGTGAATACCGCAATTGTGAGTACCATCTTCGCCCGCGCTCCCTATGTGGCCACGGCTTCCCGCCGGAGCCCGACATGCTCAGGGACACGTTCGTGGCCGTCTTCGCGGGCGCCGACGACGACAAGGACGGCGTCCCTCTCACCGAGGAGCAGAAGCAGGAAAGGGCCTTGAGAGCCATGAGGGAGGAGGTGGCGTTGCACGTCGACAAGGCGGAGTACGACGCCCAGGCGCGGTTGTTGAAGCAGCACAACTATGGGGCCACGATCCTCGTGAGGGGTGTGCCGAAATGGCCCGGGGCCGCCATGCGAACCCTGACACCGGCGCCTTCGGTGGAGTTCCACGTGGGGCCATGCGGCCACTGGGCTCGGTGAGGGGTGTGCCGAAATGGCCCGAGGCCGCCATGCGAACCCTGCCACTGGCGCCTTCGGTGGAGCTCCCTATGGGGCCACGATCCTCGTGAGGGGTGTGCCGAAATGGCCCGAGGCCGCCATGCGAACCCTGCCACTGGCGCCTTCGGTGGAGCTCCCTATGGGGCCACGATCCTCGTGAGGGGTGTGCCGAAATGGCCCGAGGCCGCCATGCGAACCCTGCCACTGGCGCCTTCGGTGGAGCTCCCTATGGGTCTACGATCGTCGTGAGGGGTGTGCCGAAATGGCCCGAGGCCGCCATGCGAACCCTGCCACTGGGCCTTCGGTGGAGCTCCCTATGGGGCCACGATCCTCGTGAGGGGTGTGCCGAAATGGCCCGAGGCCGCCATGCGAACCCTGCCACTGGCGCCTTCGGTGGAGCTCCCTATGGGGCCACGATCCTCGTGAGGGGTGTGCCGAAATGGCCCGAGGCCGCCATGCGAACCCTGCCACTGGCGCCTTCGGTGGAGCTCCCTATGGGGCCACGATCCTCGTGAGGGGTGTGCCGAAATGGCCCGAGGCCGCCATGCGAACCCTGCCACTGGCGCCTTCGGTGGAGCTCCCTATGGGGCCACGATCCTCGTGAGGGGTGTGCCGAAATGGCCCGAGGCCGCCATGCGAACCCTGCCACTGGAGCCTTCGGTGGAGCTCCCTATGGGGCCACGATCCTCGTGAGGGGTGTGCCGAAATGGCCCGAGGCCGCCATGCGAACCCTGCCACTGGGGCCTTCGGTGGAGTTCCCTATGGGGCTACGAAACGCTGTGTTGGGTGGGTGAAACGCAAGGAGGAGGGGGAGGAGGAGAGGAGGAGAGGAGACGCGGGCCACCGTCTCTTCAAAACGAGGACCCAACACCACAGGATGGTTGGGAAAAACACTCAGGCCGAAAAGCGAGTCCAGGAAGGGGTCCATACCTCTTGGGTCCCACAGGATGGAATTGATCACGCTGTCGGGAGTCTGGGAGCTGGTGGCGACTGCGCACTGACAACTCCGCCAGGTTGTCCACGCGGGCCTCAACCCCAGATCTCCGACGATCTGGTTATTCCCGGCGGAGCCGGGTGAAATTCCGCGCCCGCCGGTGACTGACTGACCGACTGATTGATTGACTGATTGACTGACTGATTGACTGACTGAACGTCAGGAGGGCACTTTGCACAACACATTTCAAACCGCCCGCGGGCGCGCAACCGCAAGTGGACGACACATTTCGACCCGTCCGCGGGCGCGCAACCGCAACTGCAACTGGGCGACACATTTCGACCCGCCCGCGGGCGCGCAACCGCAACCGCACCTGGGCGACACATTTCAACCCGCCCGCGGGCGCGCAACCGCAATCGCAACTGGGCGACACATTTCAGTCCGCCCGCGGGCGCGCAACCGCAATCGCAACTGGGCGACACATTTCAACCTGCCCGCGGGCACGCAACCGCAACTTGGCGACACATTTCAGTCCGCCCGCGGACGCGCAACCGCAACCGCACCTGGGCGACACGTTTCAATCCGCCCGCGGGCACGCAACCGCAACTGGGCGACACATTTCAGTCCGCCCGCGGGCGCGCAACCGCAACTGGGCGACACATGTACACCTGCCCGCGGGCGCGCAACCGCAACTGGGCGACACATTTCAATCCGCCCGCGGACGCGCAACCGCAACCGCAACCGCACCTGGGCGACACATGTCAACCCGCCCGCGGGCACGCAACTGCAAGTGGGCGACATATTCCAACCCACCCGCGGGCGCGCAACCGCAACCGCAACTACGCGGCACACTTCGACCCGCCCGCGGGCGCGCAAACGCAACTGAGCGACACATTTCAATCCGCCCGCGGGCGCGCAACCGCAACCGCAACTGGGCGACACATTTCGACCTGCCCGCAGGCGCGCAAACGCAACCGCAACTTGGCGACACATTCCAACCCGCCCGCGGGCGCGCAACCGCAACCGCAACTTGGCGACACATTTCAGTCCGCCCGCGGACGCGCAACCGCAACCGCACCTGGGCGACACGTTTCAATCCGCCCGCGGGCGCGCAACCGCAACCGCAACTGGGGGTGGGCAACTTCTGCCCCCCCCCCGTTCCACGCAACTGGATCTCCACAAGGCTCCAGACACTGGATTCCTTATCCAAGGCCCCCACGGCCTGCTAGCGGGATGGGCGGGTTAACCGCCCCCGAGGGGGGAGACGAGGTTTTGACAGAAGCGGCCCGTTGCACCGCCTAGTTTGAAGTTGGGGGGGCGACGCCGCGGGGATCGATTGCGCGTTCACCCGCGCGCAAGCTGCCCGCGGATGTAGGTGCACCGGCGCCGTCTTATTCATGCAGCCTGCCGCGTCTTATTCATGATCTGGTGCAGGAGCAGGTGGAGGAGGAGGGGGGGAGGACGAGGAGGAGGTAAGGGAGGAGGAGGAGGAGGAGCAGCAGGACGAGGAGGTGCAGGAAGACCAGGATGGCCAGGAGGAGGAGGACCAGTGGAAGGGGGATGCCAGGTTGGTGCTGCTCGAGAACGTGCACGAGCAGGTGCTTGTTGCGGAGGACGGGGAAGGATGAGGTAGTGGACGTCAAAGAGGAGATGGGCGTGGAAGAGGATGTCCTCCTCGCGGCCTCCGGGCGTGACCCGCGGTTTCCCGCCGGGACATTGCAGCGGGGAATCCCCACTCCACGCTGCTGCCTCTGATTTGAGAGAACGCGTTTCACGGTCGCTTGCCATGGGAACATTCGGCGGCTCGTTTCGAACCGGGGGGTGGGCTCCCTCCCCCCCACTAACACTCGGCGCCGTCGATGAAAACCACTGGGACTCCCCTCCCCCCCAAACCCCCTTCCTCCCGAACCCCCCCCCTCTCCCAAGGGCGGGGGGGGTTCCACCCCTCCCCCTCGGCGCCGGCGTAGGCGCTGGCGGCCGCCAGCAGCGCCGACGGCGGGGACGCAGCGACGATGACCAGAGGCAGCCCAAGGGAGGGGGGGCGCCCCCTCTCCCCCCCTCCCTAGGGCGCCGGGGGGGGGGGGCGGGGCTTGAACCCCCCCCCCCCCCGCGGCGCCAGCGCCGGCGCTGGCGGCGGCCAGCAGCGCCAGCGCTGGCGCCGGCGATGGCGGGGACGCAGCGACGATTACCACCACCACCACCACCACCACCGCTACCACCACCACCACTGCCTCAACCCACCACCACCTCCACCACCAACCGCCACACAACCGCCACCACCACCACCACAGCCACCACCACCACCACCACCACCACAACCACTACCACCACCACAACTCACCATCACAACCACAAGCCACCAGTACAAAACCCACCACCACTGCCACCACCAACACAATCTATCACACCACCACCACCACCACCACCACCACCACCACAACCACAACCACTACCAGCAGCGCAACCCACCGCCACCAGCACAAACCACCACACCACCGCCACCACCATCACCACCACCGCCACCATCAACACCAGCAGCACCACCTCCACAAACCACCGCCACCACCACAACCCACCACCACCACCACCACAAACCACCACCACACCACCACAGCCACCACAAAAACACACCACCACAACTCACATCACCACCACCACCACAAAAACACACCACCACTACCACCACCACCACCACCACCACCACCACCACAATTTACCACACCACCACCACCACCACCGCCACAACCACCTCCACTACCAGCAGCACAACCCCCACCACCAACACAATCTACCACACCACCACCACCACCACCACCACCACCACCACCTACACAAACCACCACCACCACCACCACCACCACCACAACCCACCACCACCACCACTACCACCACCACAAACCACCACCACACCACCACCAAACCGCCACCACCACCACCACAACCCGCCACCACCACCACCACCACCACAAACCACCACCACACCACCACACCACCAAACCACCACCACCACCACCTCCACCACCCACCACCACAACCACCACCACCACAACAAACCACAACACCACCACCACAACCACCACCACCACCGCCACCACCACCACCACCACCACCACCACCACCACCACCACCGTCGTCCTCGTCGACGCTCCCCGCCGCCGCCGCCCGCCGCCGCAGGCGCTGGCGTGGCTCAGAAAAGGAAATCGTCGTCCCCGCCGCCGCCGCCAGCCGCCGCCGACGCAAGCGCCGGCCCGAGGAGAGGGGAAGCAGGGGAGGGAAGGGGGGGTTGGGGGGGGAAGGTCGAAACCAAGGGGGGGAAGGTTCGAGCTCCCCCCCCCTCCGTCACGGGAGGGGGGCGGGGGGTTCGAACCTCCCCCCTCCATCCAGGGGGGGCGGGTGGGGGTCCGGTTCCAACCCCCCCCCCTCAAGCGACCACAGAACGCGCTCTTTCGGCTATTTCAATCCTGGCGTTCTTTCTCGATCTGGGCCTCTGGGTCCCGTTATCGAGCCCTGGGACCACCCAACATGGATCCGAGCCCCAAAAAAGGCTTGGGGGAAGGGGTCGGGACATCTGGGGGCACGCATTGCAAAACCTGATATTGACACGAACCCCGACCTTGAAGGACAAGTAGACGTGACTTGCCAGGAAGAGAACATCAAATAAGGGGATACCTATACGACACAGAATGCTGATTCCAATGTTGTCCGTTTGACGCTGCGCCGCTTGAAGGCGCATTATGATGGTTCCCGTGTTGTCCGTTTGACGCTGTGCCACTTTGTCGGAGCGTCTCCGACCATCTTGGAGACCTGTTGGGCAGTCTTCGGGCCCTGGGGCGCGACCATCTCGGGGCCCTCTTAGGCAGTCCTGGGGTCCTCTTGGTGGCCTCTGGGGGCTTTGTGGGAACCTCTTGGAGGCTTCTTGTGGCCTCTTGGGGGCCTCTTGGGGCCGCCTGGGGGGTTCTTTAGGCGGAGAGCCCACAATGTCAGTCCCTGCCCCCCCTCTGGGGCGTTCCTGGGGCCTTCTTAAGCCGCCTTAAAGGCTTCTTGGGCCGTCTTGAGGGCGTCTTGGGCCGTCTGGGCGCTCTCTTCGGGCCTTTCAAACCGTGTTATGGCGATCTTTGGGGCCTCTTGGGCCGTCTTGGAGCGTCGGGAGGCCGAGAAGGCGAAAACGAAGCACATTCAAAAACCGTAGGAAATCAATGAATGTTGCCACTCGGAGCCCTCTTGGAACCCCTCTGGGAAGCCTCCCGGGCCGTCTTGGGGGCTTCTTGGGTCATCTTGGGCGTCTTGGACTGGTCTTTCGGCGACTCGTGGCCCTCTTGGACCATCTTGCGGACCATCTTGGGGCCGTCCGTGCCGTCCAGAAGCGCGTCTGCCGAAATGGAGCCGTCTTCCGCTGGCTTCCGCCGACGTTCGCCGCGTGGCCGGGGCCATGTCCCGGGGGGTACCCCTCCAGACCCCCCCAGGGGAACACACAACGGGAACCCCTCCGCAAGGTCGGGCAAAAAAAAACACCGTCGGATGTCTGGGTTGCGTGTGGACGCCCGGCAAACCCCCAGGCAGCCCCAGCTGGCCCCCCGAGTAGCCTGGGGCGGTCTCGGCACATGCCCTTGCGCCGCCTCCCGCCGGGCCCCCCGGGCGCTGCGCGCTCCTCCAGGGATGGGGTATTGATGATGGGCATGTTTTCCACCACCACCACCACCATAAGTTGGAGGAGGAGGAGGAGGAGGAGGAAGAGGAGGAGGAGGAAGAGGAGGAGGAGGAGGAGGAGGAAGAGGAGGACCCCCTCCCACTCCAACTTAATTATGGTGGTGGTGGTGGAAAACAGGCCCATACCCTGGCGTCGCCTCCCGCCGAGCCCCCCCCCGGGCGCTGCGCGCTCCAGGATTGGGGCACTGAGACCGCCACGGTCGAAGCGCCGCGGGCATGTCGAGGCCAGCCGGGACTGCCTGGGGGGGGCTCTGTGCGCCACCACCTACGATAGCACGGGTCGTTCGATGTCGGCCGACTCCAGGCCACTAGGGTCGGGGGGAACGAAAAGGGGGGATAGCAAAGGGCAGGGTAGAGAATCAGCTCACGTAGCTGATTTTCACAGCGCCTCCCGGTGCCGGGGCCGAAACCAGCTGCATGCAGCAGATTTCGTAACCCCCCCCTTTCCCTAATTATCCCCCCCTCTCGTTCGGCCCGATAGGGAGGTTCCACCTTGAGCGCCATCGCCGGGATCGCCGCCGCCCCGGCGCGGCGCGAGCATGCGCACAGGCCACCGACCTCCTCGAGCCCCCCCCCCCCCGCGCTCCTCCGACAGGGTCCTGCCTTCTTGGGGAAGGAGGCGGGGCAGCGCGGTGGATCTGTGTGGCTGTCTTCCTTCGAAGAGGTGGAACGAGGAAGGAGGAGGGGGGGGAGGAGGAGGAGGAGGAGGAGGAGGAGGAGGAGGGAGGAGGAGGAGGAGGAGGAGGAGGAGGAGGAGGAGGAGGAGGAGGAGGAGGAGGAGGAAGAGGAGGAGGAAAGGGTGGAGGACGTCCCGCTTGTTTGCGTCCCTTTCTAGGGCCGTCCCGGGGACCTCCGAGGCCACAGCCGGACACAGCTGGAAACATCGGAGCCCCGAAAACGAGGACACTGAGCAGCCAGGACGCTGGCACGCCGAAGACTGCAGGCGTGGGGGGGGCAGACGTTCTCCCTCTTTGGCGTTCTCCCTGTGTATCTCAGGAGTCGTGGTTTGTACTTCGGAGCGCTGCACAAATCCGCCGATCCAGCGTGTGAATTTCTGAGAGCGTGGACTTGAGCTCGCTCAAGCTTCGCTCTGCAACGGGGGGGGAGGGGGGACGCCATTCCCGACGCCATTCCCGACGCATTTAGTGCTCGGGAGCGGGGTGAGCCCACGACAGGGGGGAGGGGGGGGACGCCATTCCCGACGCCATTCCCGACGCATTTAATGTTCGGGGGCGGGGGGCCCACAGCATTCGCGACGCCGTTCCGACGCTCTGACCATGGAGGGGGGGGGGGGGACGACGCCATTCCAAACACCATTCCCGACGCATGTCGTGCTCGCAAGACGCCTCCAAGACGCTCCAACAGGTACCCAACCACCTTCGAAGAGAGACCCACGAGGTCCAAATCGTCCAATTCCCATGGGAAAACGTACATTTCTACCTTCTACGACATTTCGGCCTTCACGACGTTGCCGACGGTCCCAGAGACCCCCGAGACCGCGTCAAGACGGCTCAAGAGGCTCCTAAGACGACCTCACAACGGCCCAAGAGGGCGCCCTGCACTTCCTCCTCATCCTCCTCCTTCTCATCCTCCTCCTCATCCTCCTTCTCCTCCTGCTCCCTCCTCATGCTGCTTCCTCTCTGCTCCTTCTCCTCCTTCACCTCTCCCTCCTCCCTCATTCCTCCCTCCCTCCCTTCCTCCCCTTCTCCTTTTTCCCTCCTCCCTCCTCCCTTCTCCCCCCTACTTCGGGCTCACATGGAAAGCGTCTTGGGGGCCTGTCGGGGCGTCTTTTGAACTCCCTGGGGCATCCGGACGCCATATTGGGCGTCTATGGGGCTTCTGGAGGGGTCACTGGGGTGGAGAACCCGAAAAATCGACCCCTGCCTCCGCTCCTGGGGCTCTCTTGGGGCGTGCGTGGAACACTTGTGAGGCCGTCTTGGAGGCCTCTTGGGTCGTCTTGAGGACGTCTTGGGCCGTCTGAGCGCTCTGTCGGGGGTCTCTGAGGCTATCTTGGGGCGTTCTTTGGGGCATCTTGGGCCGTCTTGGAGCGGCGGGAAGCCAAACAGGCGAAAACCCAAAAAACCTTCAACACCTAGGGAAAACTCAAGATTTGTTACGTTTCGGGCTCTCCTGGAAAGCCTTTTGGGAGCCTCTCGGGGCGTCTTTTGGGCTCGCTGGACGTCGGGACACCATATTGGGCGTTTCTGGGCGCTTCTGGAGGGTCACTGGGGCGGAGAACCCGAAACATCTGCCCCTGCCTCCGCTCCGGGGGCTCTCTTGGAGCGTGCCTGGAACACTTGTGAGGCCGTCTTGGAGGCCTCTTGGGTCGTCTTGAGGACGTCTTGAGCCGTCTGAGCGCTCTGTTGGGGGCCTCTGAAGCTGTCTTGGGGCGTTCTTTGGGACCTCTTGGGCCGTCGTGGAGCAGCGGGAAGCCGAAAATGCAAAAACCATAAAAACCTTCAAAAACCACAGGAAAACTAATGAATTGTAATGTTTCGGGCTCTCCTGGAAAGCCTCTTGGGGGCCTCTCGGGGCGTCTTTTGGGCTTCTTGAGACGTCGGGACGCCACATTGGGCGTCTTGGGCCGATCTTTCGGCCACTCGAGGCCTTCTTGAACCATCTTGTGGACCATCTTGGGGCCGTCCGTGCCTCTCGGAAGCGCGTCTGCGGAAATGGGGCCGTCTTCTGCCGTCTTCCGCCGGCGTTCCGCCCGTGGCCGGGGCCATGTCCCAGGGGGTACCCCCCCAGACCCCCCGAGGGGAACACTAAACGGGAACCCCTCCGCCAGGTCGGGGAAAAAAGCAGCATCGCAAAAAATCACGCCTGGAGCCCTGGACTCCATCTTTCAGCTGCATTTTCCGAGCTGGATCGATCTGTGATGCTCCCCAGGGGTCGAAAACGGGCAAAACCGCCAGGTGTGAACAAAAATCCAACGCCCCGATCCATCAATCTCCGAGCCAATCTATAAGCCGAGGACCACCGCGTAGTCGGCCGGCGTCATGAAGCCGGACCACTCCGGCAACGACGAGCAGAGGATCGGGGTGCACTGCCGCTCCTGCCCGCGGGGCCCGCGCCGTCTGGACGAGGGGGGCTCTGCGGCATCCAGGTCCGGACCAGCCTGACCTGACATACCGCCTGCTCCTCCCCCATCTCCTCCTCCTCCTCCTCCTCCTCCTCCTCCTCCTCCTTCTCCTCCTCCTCCTCCTCCTCCTCCTCCTTCTCGTCCTCCTCCTCCCAGCCCTCCTCCTCTCCTCTGCATAGCCATTTTGGTTCGAGATACTTGTTTCCGCGCACACGACGTGGGTACCGCTAGTCCGCGGCCAGGAACAAGAGTTCTTCCCTTCGGCTCTGCGGGAGTCAAGGGCACCTCTCACCGATCCTCGCACCACTGTGCGAGAACTGTTTCGGGCTGCGAAGCCTTCGGGATGGCGTCGAATGTCATTTTCGCGGGACCGGGCAGCCTCTCGTCAACTGGGGCTCGAACAAAGTGTCAAGCCGGCTGGGGAGCCTTCCAAAAGCACTTTTGCAGGAGCGGCTGTGGGAACTAAGCAGCACGCAGATCTCCAAGCTGCAGATTCAGAAGCTTGCGCATGAGAACGCTCAGTTACGCAAACAAGGGGGCTGAACCTACTGATCTCATCATGGTCGATGACCCGACGGACTGAGATATTCTCGAAGAGTCGGTTAGCCTGGAGAAACACCTCAAGAGGCTCGAGGGTCAGACAGCGTTCTGGGAATCGACTCAAGCCACTTTCATCAGGCAGCAAATCGAGAGACAAAAGAACATCTCATATGACAGAGAGCCGCTCCCCGCCACGCTCACGGCCATATCGCGCCGAGTCGAAACAGCAAAGAGGGCCATGGACAAGGCAGCTTCCGACCTGGAGGAGGCCAAATTGCAGCTGGCGGAGGCGACCAAGGCGGTGGCCACCGCGGAGAACGGCCTCGCCAACAAGGAGACGACTAGGTCTAATTGGAGGGCGAGCCGCAGCTGCTCGCGAAGCAGCCCCAGAAGGAGGCGGAGGCGCCGCTGGAGAGCTGCCGGCCCTGGACCTGGAGATGCCGGAGACGCTGCTCGATGGAAGCTGCTGGGAAACATAAACTCTTGGCGCTCCGCGCGGATTTCTTGGATCTGCGCTGTACCCCCCTCCCTGGCGCGCGGAGCGCGCCGGGGGCACCAGAGGGGCCGCCACGGGCAGGGGCCAAGCGCAGATCCAAGAAATCCGCGCGGGGCTCCGAAAGATCATGTCTATAGCGTTACTTTCTTCTTCGATGGACGGCGTCACCGACGCCTAGAAGGTGGAGCCCATGCTGCTGGAGGCACGCAAGAGGCAAGCGCCAGCAGCGAAGGAGTCTCTGGCCCCTCAGGCTAAGCTACCCCGCGCCACGATGTGGAAGCCCGAGGGTGAGGACGTCGCCACGGTCAGGACTTCCATCACGGAGTTCGTGGTCGAGGGCGCCAGTGACGAGGAGATCCTTAGGAGGCAAAATCGATTACGGCAGGAGGTTTTCGACAGACATGCTCGCCCTAGTGATTGCCTCCGTGAAGACGTTCCTGACGTCGCGGGGGGAAACCGCAGATACAATTCAAATAGCAGGATCCAACAGGTAGTTCCAGTGGGTGGACGGCGGTAGCGTACTCCGTCTTCCGTGTGAGACTTACCTGCGCCAGAGAAGGCTGAGTCTCGAACCCCGTGGAACTCGGGAGGAAAGAGAATCGGCAGGAGGCAGAAGAAGAGGGCACGCAAGAAGCAGGTGTCCCTTCGAAAGTCGAACTGCCTGTACCTGTCCTGCCATGCGGTGCTGGCGACGTGCAGCCATCCCTGAAACTCTGGCCGAGGGGTCCCGCCAGAGCAGAGGAGGGAGTTCAACGACGTGCTGACGTTGTGGAGGCAAGCAGGTAATTCCACAGCTGTTCACCTACGCAGGCAAATTACAGTCTGTCTATTCTGATTTGGAATTGCACACCCACGCGCATGAAGACTTCAGAGAGTTCGGCCTGAACCCAGCTGCCTTCCACTGGACTGCTGGGGGGCTCATCATGTCAATCCTGGTCGCCACCGTCACAGAGCTGTTCACCGGTGGCAGATGTGGAGGCACTGGGATGGGCCGGTTTGAGGGAGTTTCTGTGGAACTACCGTCATCCTCACCCCCGGCGCGGGGAGCAGAGGAGCCCAGAGCGGCCTCCGGCACCGTTTCCGGACAGATCCGGTGGATCCGCCGACGAATCCCAAACCGGCGCCCTCGCTTGAGACATCCTCACAAAACCGGCCCCGGGGGAGGTGCCCAGAGGAGCCCAGAGCGGCCTCCGGCACCGTTTCCGGACAGATCCGGTGGATCCGCTGGATCCGACCGACGAATCCCAAACCGGCGCCCTCGCTTGAGACATCCTCACAAAACCGGCCCCGGGGGAGGTGCCCAGAGGAGCCCAGAGCGGCCTCCGGCACCGTTTCCGGACAGATCCGGTGGATCCGGTGGATCCGCCGACGAATCCCAAACCGGCGCCCTCGCTTGAGACATCCTCACAAAACCGGCCCCGGGGGAGGTGCCCAGAGGAGCCCAGAGCGGCCTCCGGCACCGTTTCCGGACAGATCCGGTGGATCCGGTGGATCCGCCGACGAATCCCAAACCGGCGCCCTCGCTTGAGACATCCTCACAAAACCGGCCCCGGGGGAGGTGCCCAGAGGAGCCCAGAGCGGCCTCCGGCACCGTTTCCGGACAGATCCGGTGGATCCGCCGACGAATCCCAAACCGGCGCCCTCGCTTGAGACATCCTCACAAAACCGGCCCCGGGGGCGGTGCCCAGAGGAGCCCAGAGCGGCCTCCGGCACCGTTTCCGGACAGATCCGGTGGATCCGGTGGATCCGCCGACGAATCCCAAACCGGCGCCCTCGCTTGAGACATCCTCACAAAACCGGCCCCGGGGGAGGTGCCCAGAGGAGCCCAGAGCGGCCTCCGGCACCGTTTCCGGACAGATCCGGTGGATCCGCCGACGACGAATCCCAAACCGGCGCCCTCGCTTGAGACATCCTCACAAAACCGGCCCCGGGGGAGGTGCCCAGAGGAGCCCAGAGCGGCCTCCGGCACCGTTTCCGGACAGATCCGGTGGATCCGCTGGATCCGACGAATCCCAAACCGGCGCCCTCGCTTGAGACATCCTCACAAAACCGGCCCCGGGGGAGGTGCCCAGAGGAGCCCAGAGCGGCCTCCGGCACCGTTTCCGGACAGATCCGGTGGATCCGCCCGACGAATCCCAAACCGGCGCCCTCGCTTGAGACATCCTCACAAAACCGGCCCCGGGGGAGGTGCCCAGAGGAGCCCAGAGCCTCCGGCACCGTTTCCGGACAGATCCGGTGGATCCGCCGACGAATCCCAAACCGGCGCCCTCGCTTGAGACATCCTCACAAAACCGGCCCCGGGGGCGGTGCCCATCGAACAGATCCTCCGCCGCTCCGGCGCCCTCGCTTGAGACATCCTCACAAAACCGGCCCCCCAGAGGAGCCCAGAGCGGCCTCCGCACCGTTTCCGGACAGATCCGGTGGATCCGCCCCCAAACCGGCGCCCTCGCTTGAGACATCCTCACAAAACCAGAGGAGCCCAGAGCGGCCTCCGGCACCGTTTCCGGACAGATCCGCTGGATCCGCTGATCCGACGAATCCCAAACCGGCGCCCTCGCTTGAGACATCCTCACAAAACCGGCCCCGGGGGAGGTGCCCAGAGGAGCCCAGAGCGGCCTCCGGCACCGTTTCCGGACAGATCCGGTGGATCCGCCCGACGAAATCCCAAACCGGCGCCCTCGCTTGAGACATCCTCACAAAACCGGCCCCGGGGGAGGTGCCCAGAGGAGCCCAGAGCGGCCTCCGGCACCGTTTCCGGACAGATCCGGTGGATCCGCTGGATCCGATCCGACGAATCCCAAACCGGCGCCCTCGCTTGAGACATCCTCACAAAACCGGCCCCGGGGGAGGTGCCCAGAGGAGCCCAGAGCGGCCTCCGGCACCGTTTCCGGACAGATCCGGTGGATCCGCTGGATCCGCTGGATCCGGTGACGAATCCCAAACCGGCGCCCTCGCTTGAGACATCCTCACAAAACCGGCCCCGGGGGAGGTGCCCAGAGGAGCCCAGAGCGGCCTCCGGCACCGTTTCCGGACAGATCCGCTGGATCCGGTGGATCCGCCGACGAATCCCAAACCGGCCCCGGGGGAGGTGCCCATGGAGCCCAGAGCGGCCTCCGGCACCGTTTCCGGACAGATCCGCTGGATCCGGTGGATCCGCCGACGAATCCCAAACCGGCGCCCTCGCTTGAGACATCCTCACAAAACCGGCCCCGGGGGAGGTGCCCAGAGGAGCCCAGAGCGGCCTCCGGCACCGTTTCCGGACAGATCCGGACAGATCCGGTGGATCCGCGCCCCGGGGGAGGTGCCCAGAGGAGGAATGAGGAGGAAGAGAGGAGGAGGAGGAGGAGGAGGAGGAGGAGGAGGAGGAGGAGGAGGAGGAGGAGGAGGAGGAGGAGGGACAGCGTACAGGGGGGGTTCAGCTCTACCCTAAGAAAGAGGCGCAGGGGCGCCAGAGGTCGTTGCCTCGCTCTTTGCGGTGTTAGAACACCAAGGCTGATTATGCCACGAGGAGGGAGAAGCAGGGGAGGAGCACGCAGGAGCAGGGGCAGGGCTCAAAGGAGCGACGGAAGGGGTGGGAGACGGGGGAAACGCCAGCAACATAGCTAACTCCAGGGGAGAGGAGCGAGAGGAGACGGCAGAGGGCAGCAGCAGGGAGGGCTCAAGGGACAAGGGAGACGGAACGGGCGGATGGGCATGCGCAGAGCCGAGCGTGGGCGGGCAGAGCGGGGTGTGCGGGGCAAAAGAGGACAAGGGGGCAGTCGAAAAGAGGCAGCGACGGGAAGGCTCAGGGTAAGGCGGGGTCCTTGGCGAGGACCACGGGGGGGGGGGAGATAGCCTCTGGGTCGACGGGCTGGCCATCAGGGTGCTCGGAGACCGCGAGGGAGTCCATGACAACGTCATCGGGGAACATGACGCCACGGACGAGCAGGGCGCCATGGGAGCAACAGCACGTCCAGGAGTGGTAGCCAGAATGCATCCCTGCCGAGAGCGACGCACGATCAGGGACGGCACAGAGCCAGTGACCTTCCCCTCGGTAGTAGAGCCAGCCTGCTTCCCAGGGCTCGAGGAGCACCCCAGCGCAGGACAGAGCGTTCTAATCGTCATCGGCGGAAGAGACCAAACCTCGCAATTTACTCTAGACGCCTGAATCGACGGGCTCGAGGAGCACCCGTCGCCAGGACTTTGCGTTCTGACCTTCCCAGCCTCAACTCCAGGGGACGGCAGCAGCCACTCCTCGCAATTTACTCTAGATGCCTGGACACCTGGGCTCGAGGAGCACCCAGCGCCAGGACTTGGCGTTCTAACGATGTCAGTACCCCATCTGCTCGGCACTGAGGGTTCGGGGCAGTCGATGTCGTCGCTGTGTATCTCTCTGGTAGGCGTCGCAATCAGAGTAGCTGGTGTACCAGGAGCGGAGGGGGAAGAGACTCTGTCATCATCGGTGTGGACCGTGGGGACCAGCTGCGGAGTGAGGCACGGTGATCGGTAATCATTCTCGACCACATCAGGACCAGAACTCGGTACTCCATCAGTGTCGACGCAGGGCGGGCTGTCCGAGGTCTTGCCCACAGATGTAAGACCATGACTACCAGCGGCCAGTTCATCACCGTCTTGGGGATCTCCAGGGGGGTCGGGCAGCAGCTCGTCGTCCTCGATATCGCTAGATGATGTCGATGGGGTCGACGTGGGTAGAGGAAGGCGGCGGAGAATCAGTGCCTCTGGGGGCTGCCATTTCTTTTGCCATTGGGAATCGGGCTTGGCCAATCTTAGATTTCTGACCGCCGCTCTCGCACCCGATCGAAGGTCATTGGCGGTGACGTACAAACGAAAGCGCATGTTGTGGTAGATGTTGAAGGCAACTGTCACGGCTTCGACATGCTTGATGTCAGGGAGCCGCAGCCCCAATCGGTCAGGGAGGAGTGGGAGCATCTCATATCCTAGCGCTTGGTACACCGCTGTCCAGAGCGGGCGGCATCGCATGTAATGATACTGTCGATCATCGTGAGCTCGGCATCCAAAGATACATGAGCGGGAGCCTCCAGCATATTTGATGCGCGATGAGGTAAGCCATCCAGAGCAATAAGTCTTTATAACAGGCATGGCCCAGCTCATGGGGACCAGCGATAGAAGTCCACCAATCTCTGTCCAGGCCACACGATCCAGGAACGGTTCCCGTTCATGTACATATTTCAGAAGACGTCTCTGCACCAGCGAGGCAAGTGGGAAGGGTGTCACCAGCAACTCCCGAAGGGCACGGGTGGCAGCACGTTGAGGCTTGGGCTTCCTGTCGGTGGCCAGGAGCTCCTGGGCGATGGCCTGCACGCATGTGTTATTGATCTCGGTGGTGTACGCTGCCTCCCTGCTTGGCTGGAGAATTGATGCGTATCCGAGCAAGAAGGAAGGGGATCGCCAGTGCGTGCCAGTATGGTCGAGTGCATCTCCACGCGTCCGAATCGCCGCCAGAGGCGCATCATCATATCGCCCCGCCATGAGGGAACATCTCCATTCAGATTCCAGCTGTCGGAATCGATCGTTAATGGTAGTGTGATCAGAAAACGTGACTAATGCAGCTCGAGCATAGGCAGCGGCGCACGAGTGTAGCAGCAGAGGGATACGAGGGCCTCCCCATTCTCCAATTTGGGCCCATCCAGCTAAGGTGAGCATTCCAAGAGGGGCTCTGAAGACTTGCGCCAGAATCCCCAGTTCCAGAGCGGCGAGACGTTGAGGAAGAGGAACGAATTGGGCCACATATGAGACCACTGAGAACACCCTGGACGAGTACAAGACGCCGTTGATACTAGCAGGGGCAGCCCCAGACCCCAGTAGACGAGCCCGTAATTTGAGCTTCTGTAGCGGTGCGAGCCACTGCATGTCGACAGTGACGGCGGGGCCCAGCAGGAGGCCCAGGTAGAGGACGTGGGAGGCCACTTCGAAGGCGTGCCAGGCAGGGACCAGGCGCTCGACCAGGGACAAGGTGTGGAAATGGAGGGACTCAGTGAACTCCCCCTTGAGCGGGACAATTTTGCACTTCATGGGCTTCAGCTTCAGCCCTGTTAGACACTCCGTAACCACCATCACATCATATAGCACCTGAAGGTGCCTAGCTTCATATACCACTGCTCCTATATCATCAGCACACACACGAGCAAGGAGGAGGAGGAGGAGGAGGAGGAGGAGGAGGAGGAGGAGGAGAAGATGATGGAGCTGCGGGGTGGAGGAGGACAGACGGAGGCAAGAGAAGGATGGAGGAGGAGGAGGAGGAGGAGGAGGAGGAGGAGGAGGAACCTCATCCTCACCCTCGCCAACAAGCGCACGCACCTTCTTCTATATACAGAAACTCCCGATCAACCGCAGTGCGGCCGGCTAGTAATCTAGAGCCGCGCAGCACACATACACACACACACACACCACGGAGTTCACTTTCGTATCGTACATCGGGAACGCTTGGAGTGCCGTGCAGTCTTTCATGGAACGGTTGGTTTGGGATCGTTGCCTCCAGCCAGATTCGTCCAGGAACATCGGCTACGCGCGGGTGTCTAGCTCATGAGCGTGCAGAATTGGGCGCGCACCAAAGGCTTCAGGCTCATGCGGGGAGGAGCCACCGTCACAGGCGCGTCAGCCACAGAGACGCCCAGCGGCGCATGCATAGCGAGCCTCCTCACCATCCCGAGTACGCCCTCGAAATTCATCCATCGCCGCCTCAAGCAAGAAAAGTTGCTGCTGCCCACCAGGGGCCAGGCCTTTGTCAAGGGTGGTGTCTCAGCGTGGCCTGGCTTCAAAGTCGAACTAGACAACGCAGAATCTCTCGAGAGCCGCCCCGCACAGTAGCTGCGAGTCGAATGTACAGACTCAGTTCCGCAGCTACCACAGCAAACCAGTGCCGCCAGCAAGCTCGTTGAATGTGGGGATGCCTGGAACGAGTTGGACTGAGTGGAGGAGGACGGTCTCAGAGTCCCTCGGCACAGATTCTCCTGGATGGCATGAAGGACCCGGGGAGCACGAGCCAACCATGCTAGCGCCTGCAATGTCGGGTGCTTTCGCAAACGGCTGCTGGTGCGGCCGCCGCCAAGCAGAGTCCTCCTCCTCCTCCTCCTCCTCCTCCTCCTCCTCCTCCTCCTCCTCCTCCTCCTCCTCCTCGAAGGGCTCTGCGTTTGCCCTCCCCAACGGGGTCAGCCTGGCCCGCCAGTTCTCCAAGGGCCCTCCGAGGTCTGCCCCCCTCGGACCTCCTGGAAGGCCTCCCTGCTGTGCGCCATGAAGCTCTGCAGTCCACGGTATGTGCTTGGACCCATTTGCGGGTTGCCCCCGAGCGAGAACTGGAGCAGCATCCGCTCGACTGCGATGTGTCCGGCTCCGAGCGGCTGCCCAGAGGAAGGTGTCAAGGCGGTGCTCGGGTCTCTCAGTGGTGAGACGGCCCTCAGATGAAATCGCGTTCTCTCTAGATGGGTGGGGGAATTTTCCCATGTCGCCCTTGCGAGCCGCACCTCCCTCCTCCTTGGGGAAGACACGCATGTGGTCATGGAAATGTGGCTTACGATTATCGTTTTCTTGCCAGAGGTGACGGGAAGTGCTCGTCTTTATTTGCCAGACTCTCGTCTGGGCTAAGACACCTTTTTTTACGCATAACAGCAAACACTAACAACCTCCACCTACACTATAAAACACGTCAGCGAAGCTGCGCTACAGCGTGAGACAAAGGAGGGCAGGACCGAGGGGGAGAAAGGAAGAAGCCAGGCCAGTGTCGGCCAGCCGCACGTCGGAGGGCGCGCCAAGCTTAGGCCTAAAACGCACCGCGGATCTGTGCATGAATTGGTGCCGAAGCCAGTGGTATTTTACCCACCAGCGGACCGGCGGGTGAAAAGGAGCAAGGAGTCGGCGTGGGCCAAGGAAAAGAAGTGGGCAGACCGCCCGTGCCTGCAAGGGCTGACCCAGACCTTGCTGGAGTCATTCGCAGGATTGTCCCGCACGAGCGTGAGAGGGGGGAAGGCAGGGACGAGAGAGGAAGAACGGACAGCGAAGACAGTGACGCAGTGCAAAAAAGAAAAACGCAAGTCGGACCTAGAGCGTATTTTCAAAGTGGGTCCTGGCGCCCAACGCCGGACCAGACCGCCGAAAAGCAGCGATCGCTAGAGCCAGCGTGCGGCACCCAGAAGGGCGCGGCCCGCTGGGTCGAGCGGCCGAGTGCGAGCCGGCCGGCCCCCCAGATGCAGTCGGCGATGCAAGCCAATTCGCGGAGCACGTGCACAGGAGGAGGAAGAGGCGAGGGGCGGGGGAACAGAGCACTACACCACTAACACCGGACGCCACCCCCCCCTGAGGGGGCCCCAAGCCCAAGGCAGGGAGAGGACCGCACCCCAACGACGACGAGACAAGGACGACGACGAGGACGACGAAGAGAGCGGCGGCGGCGGCGGGGGAGGGAGCGGCGGCGGCGGAGGCGGCGGCGGCGGCGCAACGACCCCAGGGGAGAGGGGAGGAGAAGGGAGGGAGGAGGCAGCAACAGCAGAAGGAAGGGGGGAGAACGCAGCGGTCCCCTGCCCCCCCAGGCGTGGGGCCCCCAGGGGGAGGTGGTGGGGCGGTCCCAAAGCCCGACTCACGGACCGTGGCCTTCGTGCCTGTCGTGGTCGAACTCTGGGAGCGTCTGCCGCCACACGGGGTACGCGACTTCCTCCGTCACCACGTAGCTGCGGCCCAACAGGCGCTGGTGCTGGTGCCGGCGTAGGGCAGGCGTTGGCGCTGTCTTCGGTGATGGCGTCGCTGCTGTTGTCGGCGCCGGATCTTGTGTAGGCGGCGATGCTGGCGTCGGTGCTGGTGAAGGCGTCGGCGCTGGCGCTGGCGAAGGTGCGGATGTTGGCATTGTCTTCGATGCCGACGTTGATGCTATCGTCCGTCACACCATCGTGAAGCAAGGGTGTCCGGAGGGCCGTCGTCCGTCACCCCGTCGTGAAGCAAGGGTGTCCAAAAGAGCCGTCGTCCCCCAACACGTCGTGAAGCAAGGGTGTCCAGAGTGCCGGCGTAGGCGCAGGAGTGGGTAACCTGGTAGATGTCGACGTCGATGCTGGTGTATATGCTGGCGCTGGTACCGGCATTGGTGCAGGCACTGACGTTGACATCGATTCTTTCGTCGAAGCTGCAGTAGGCGCTGGAGTTGGTGCCGGCGTAGATGCTGGCTTCGATGCTGGTGCAGGTGCTGGCGCTGGTGCCGGCGTAGGTGCAGACGTTGGCGCTGTCGTCGGTGATGGCGTCGCTGCTGCTGTCGGCGCCGGATCTTGTGTAGGCGGCGATGCTGGCGTCGGTGCTGGTGGAGGCGTCGGCGCCGGCGACGGTGCGCGTGTTGGCATTTTCTTCGATGCTGGCGTTGATGCCACTGTAGGCGCCGGAGTTGGTGCCAGTGTGAGTGCAGGCGTTGGCGCAGGCGTCGCTGCTATATCGATGCTGGCGACGCTGCTGGTATCGGCGCGGGCGCTGGTGCAGGCATAGGCGTAGAAGTTGGTACCCGAATTGATATTGGCGTCCATGCTGATGGAGGTGCTGGGAGGCACTGGCGCTGGTACTGGCATCGGTGCCGGCGTTGGCGCTGACGTCGATTCTGGCGTCGAAGCTGCAGTAGGCGTCCGAGTGGGTACTGGCGTCCACCACTTGACTGGTGGAGGACGATGTCGATAGGTGGAAGTGGGAGTGGGAAGTTGGATGCCGGGCGCCGGAGGTCGGAGTGCAGCTTTGGGGAGGTTTGGAGGCCGACAGGTGGAGGTGGAAGTCGAAAGCCGGATGCTGAATGAGGGGGGTCGGAATGCTGGGCCGGTGTAGGCTGGAGGTCGATCGTCGGAGGTGGAAGTGGGAAGTCGGACACAGGATGATGGAGGTCGGAATGCTGAGCTGGTAGAGGCTGCCGGACGATGGTGAAAGGTGGAAGTGGAAAGTGGGCTGCTGGATTTCGGAAGTCCGAGTGCTGCGCTGGTGGAGGCCATAGGTCGATGGACACCGACAGGTAAGGTGGACGTGGAAGGACGGATGCCAGATGCTGCAGGTCGGAATGCTGGACTGGTGAAGGAAGGGGTCGATAGGTGGCAGTGGGAGTGGGCAGTCGGATGCTGGGCGCTGGAGGCCGGAGTGCTGAATTGGCGAAGGCCCGAGGTCGAGAGGTGGAGGTTGAAGTGGAACGTAGGATGCCGGAAGCCGCGGGTCTGAACGCTGAGCTGGTGGAGGGCGATGTCGACAGGGGGAAGTGGGAGTGGAAAGTCGGATGCTGGGCGTTGGAGGTCGGACTGCAGAGTCGGTGAAGGCAGGAGGTCAATAGATAGGTGGAGGTGGAAGTGGAACGTAGGATGCCATATGCCGCGGGTCGGAACGCTGAGCTGGTGGAAGACGAGGTTAATATGTGGAAGTTGGAGTGGGAAGTCGGATGCAGGACGCTGGAAGCCGGAGTGCTGAGTTGGCGCAGGCTGGAGGTCCATAGGTGGAGGTGGAAGGGAAAAGCGGACTGCAGGGGAGTCGTGGTGGTGGCGGAGGCGTCGGAAGGAGAGTCAGGGCAGGGGTCGGAGCCGGTGTGGGTAGAGAGAGAGTTGTGGGAGGAGCCGCCGTGCACTCTGAACTACATCCTCGTCCTCCTCCGCCCCCGCCACCCATCCGCCTCGCTCGACCGTCGGCGTACCAACACCTCTGGGAATCGGCACAGTCTCCGAAGCCGCGCATCATCTCTTGTAGCCTCGTGTAATAGTTGGTTCATGACCTCCTTCGCAAAAGCGGCCCTCTCCTCCAATGTCCCAAATTCTCGTCGTCGTAAATTGTTCACTGCCCGGTACAGAACAAAATTGCTAACCGCTTGTCGTTGTAGTTGATCATCCGCCATAGAAACAGCAAGCACGCCACCAGCCATACCCGGTCCCGCGTCGTCCCTGCATAGTCGTCCCCGTGACCACGCGCGACCCACGGAGCAGTGAACGTAGTGCTCGATCGAGTCGTCAGCTGTGCACGAACAACCAAGCACACAGGTCCGGCGCCCACGCCGCAGCGACCGCATTCTCCGGTCTGTTGTCCACCGGTTGAAGATCGTACTTATCATCGCTGCTCTAATCCTGGGAGGTGCCAATCGACGAAACCTCTGAAGATTTTGCGCCACCATGCGGGCCGCGCGACCCGGCAGTTCTGTCAACCTCCATCTCGCCAGTCTCCTGCGGAGCCTCCATTCCATGCTGTATCCATCGCGCGACAAGAGACGGGCGACGAACCACTTCTGCGTACCTTTTCTGAACTTCCGATCGTCCGCCTCCGTGAGTGGCCCCGCTCTGACATTGCTGGTGGCCAAGCGCGCTGCATGAATATGTATACCAGTGCGGGCCTGTTCCCCGACGACCGCCAGAACAACCGTAGGGATGTGGGCGTCGAGCCATCTGTGCCACCGCGCAGCACGAACCAGATTGTCAGCGTTGGCCCGTGCCGACGCGAAGTCTGCAGCCATCCCAGCCCAGTCCACGCCGCCGTCCCCTCTCGCTTCCCAAGCGTGCGCGCGCATCATCGCCGCTTTGCAGGAAGCTTCCAGAGGCCGAAGGTGGGCCGCCAGCCCAAGCTCTGCCCCGTGGTGTAGATCAGCCGGACTGCACCAAGCCCCGGGCCCCGGAGCCACCCGTCGAACCGCAACACGTTCCTTTTCGAGGACCTCTTGTGGCGGGGCCTCCAGTTGGGCGACGAACAGAAGCGCAGGTAGCACATACACGTTGTAGGCGACCAGAGCCATGTTCAAGCCGAGTTCACTCCATTGCTAGTCGCCCAAGCGGTCAATGTACTTCGCTATTGGTTTTGTCCACGTCTTGTCTTGCTTCCCTGGGCCGATATAATACCCCAGGTACTTCCCGCTGCTAGCCCATGATCTGCACGGTCTCGGGGTTCGCTCTGGTAGTTGCTTGGAGCCCGTCGATGTCCGCCTCCCACAAAGGTATGACAACGGTTTTTCCAAGATTGAGAGACAGATTCGAGACAGCTTGGAAAACACGGAAGGTTGAGAAGACGCGCTTGTGCTCCTGTCGCCACGAGCGCAGCACCATGGCCGTATCGTCCGCGAACGCCCTGGTCGTTGAAGTCGGCGCTCTGAGCCCGAGAATGCGAAGCAAGCTGTCCGAACCTAAGACACCGATGCGATGCTAAGAGGGAGGCCACGCTCTCTGGCCTCTTTTTGTCTGGGGCGCGGCGTCAGAGACATCCTGTGACAAATCTGCTTGCATCCACAATGCGCTGTCCAGCGCAACCCACATATCCAAGTTTGTGAATGCCAGTGCGTTCATTGACCTTGGAAAACTGCATGGGATATTTCCCACAGGGAACGTTGGCGTGCTGCTTCTGGCACCGGGTCCCCCCTGAAGCTCCTCAAGCCCCTTGTGTGCCTTGTACAAATAGTCCAGAAGGGCCTCGTACCAGAAGTCGCCCTCGGCTGCAAGATATGCCAGCGGGGCTGCAATAGCGCGATGCTCGTGTCCCACGAGGCTTGCTAAGCTGATGGCGGTCACTCTTCTCCGTCACGGCGGGGTGCGATGCAGTTCGATTCGCATCAAAAACTCGATCGACTATATCAGCTTACATTCCGTGGGAAGTCCAGGTGTAGTCACAGAGGAGATGGTCTTCGCCATCTGCCAGGTCGTCGGCCTCCTGAAGGCCAAGGGTCTTTCTCGTTCACGAGATAAGATGGGCGTTCTCTGCCCCGAGGCCGACGTTTTTGAGGAGATCGAGGACGGAGTCGTCGACTGATGGCCAGATGATGGTTCATTTCCAGGTCGCGGGAAATCTCATAGAGACTTGGGAGGAGACGCGCGCGAGGGCAGGTATGGGAGGACAGACGCACTTCTGACCCGCATTCGAGACGCCATGGCCGAGGGGGACCGGTTGCTCGCGCAAATGGGTCTCGGGGGGCAACGTCCAGCTGTCCACCGCTCGGGGGTCTTCTCAGAGGTCCTCTGGGGATCCAACGTCGCGAGGGTCCCCGCCAGCAGGATCTAAGCCCTCAGGACGTCGATCCTCAACGCGGGGTCTCAGTTCAAGCCTGGGGCATCAGTGGGCCGATCACTCATGTGTGCCGCGAACGAATGGCCAAACGGCCCTTTGGTCATCGCTACTTCGGATGCCGCCAACGCTGATATGACCGTGCGCAGCACTGAGGGCGTCACGGCACCAATGGTAAAGGCTTTGCGTGAGCAAACGCGCCCGTTGATCGAGCATGCTCAGCCCCGGCTAAAGTGCAAGAATCCGATTGCCGCCCTACTCCCCCGCCCAGACCGCAGATGTTGAAAGATGCCCAATCCCCACGCCAAGGTGGGCGATGAGGGGCACTCTTGGGACCTAACCTTCTGCTCGGCTGCCTGGATGACCCAGAAGGTCAAGCTTGGAGTGAGAAGGCAGATCGGTGCGATGGAGACGCACTTGGGCCGCTCCAGGGTGCCAGCACAGCTCGCACGGGCCCGACCTCCTGGAAGCCGATCCACGAGATGCTGCACGCCGAGGCTCACCATGCGCGAGAGGAGGTCGTTGCGAGGAGTGATCACAAGAGGGCAGTGGTGCCAGCTGCGTGTTGCTCGTTCCCTGGGCAATCGAACCTACGCACGAGGTGCGGCAATGCCCCTGGCACGTTGTTACAAATATGATTTGCGTGCGATGCGTGCCATGACCAGCGCCACTTGTTCACGTCGGAAGAAGTGCGCAGAGCAGCGCCGCGACTGAGCTCAGAGCCCGAGGCCCGCCAGGGCAGTCCTGCCAGCAGCCTCTTGCCGAATCCTGGGCAGACCTTCAACGGCACCCCTCGAGCCCGCATCAGCGATGTCGTCGACGCGGATCTGGAGGGTGCGGTCTCGGCATCAGGAGGCCATTGTGTTCGTGGACGGGAGCGCTTGCCCAGTCGACGCGCCAGAGTTGAAATCCGCGGGGTGGGCAGTTGTCTACAACGCTGACCGCCAGCGTGCGGCTCGCTAGAGGAGCGCAGCACCGCTGATGGAGGACCCGAGCCAAGTGACTCGAGACGGTGAGGATTTTACCTTGCTCATGGCCAATCGCTGAGTGATGGTAACCTTCTCCATCCGCTCAGATTGCAGGGGCTCGGCGGCGCGCTGCCACAACCCTGATCGGACGAGCGGGCAGTCGAACCTACGGGCACACATGTGGAAACGCGCCAAGATAAAGGATGACTTTGACAAGGCCACGGTTTCACATCTCAAGCGCACACATCGACACAGGATACACGCAATGGTCTGATCAGCACTTTTGAGCGCGAAGGCAACGAGGAGGCCGACCAGCTGGCGAAACAAGGTGCTCTAGGTCATGCTTCGTCGGAGGTTCTGGAAACGTTTGCAAGAGGAGCGATGCGAATGCACAGCCTCCTCCTTGAATATACCACGAAGCTCGAGCTCTGGTTCTACGAGCAGGGTGAGCAGATCAGAGGACGAAGGTCCCACCCACCAGCAAGTTGCAGCATCGTGGGAGGTGGACCGATCCTGGTCATGGCTGGTCCAGAAGCATGCGATGCTGGAGTACCAGGTGGTGGGCCAAGATCATTACCTTCTGTTCTGCACGAGCTGCAGAAAATATATATGGTCCAAGGTTTTGGCCCCCCCCCCCCCAATGCTGATGCCAGTGCCCCCCCCCCCCCCCGCGCGATGGCCCCCCCCGCCCCCCCCTGTGGGCGTGGCGTGGTGCTGCGCTGCGGTCCCCCCCCCCCCCTGTGGATGTGGTGTGGTGCTGTGGTGGTTCAGAGGTGGGCGTGGCGTGGTGTTGCACTGCGGTGCCCCCCTCCCCCCCCCTGCGAATGTGATGTGGTGTGGTGCTGTGGTGGTTCAGAGGTCGTCGTCGTCGTCGTCGTCGTCGTCGTCGTCGTCGTCCTCGTCGTCCTCGTCGTCGTCGTCGTCGTCGTCGTCGTCATCGTCGTCGTCGTCATCGTCGTCGTCGTCGTCATCGTCGTCGTCGCCGTCGTCATCGTCGTCATCGTCGTCGCCGCCGCCGCCGGCGTCGTCGCCGCCGCAGCCGTCGTTGTCGTCGTCGTGGTCGTCGTCGTCGTCGTCGTCGTCGTCGTGGTCGTCGTCGCCGTCGTCGCCGTCGTCGTCGTCGTCGTCGTCGTCGTCGTCGTCGTCGTCGTCGTCGACCATACCATCTGGGGAGGGGGGGGGCCCGAGGAATCCTGGGACCATACCATCTGGGGGGGGGGGGGGGCCCGTGGGCCCTCGACCCTGGATCATATATGGACGCCGGGAGCCAAGCCCACCGTGGGCTTGACCCAGTATTTTGTGGCAGGGAGGATAGCAGTGGACGCGCGAAGGAGAACACAAGACACTTCGAGAACCTGCGCCACCCTCAGGCCCTCCGCAAGCACCTGAGTTTGTCGCCCCTCGGAGACCTGTCGCTGTGGTGCGCGCAGCGGTCTGCAGCCAGAAGAAGTGGCGAGATCCTCTCCGTGACGTGCCAGACTGTGTGCAGCCTCAGCGGAGGCCGATTGAGGTCGAACCGATGAGATACCTCGACACTGCTGCCATTATCTTGGACTATGGTATCAATATGCCGTGGCGCTCGAGCTGGGAGTCCCTCGAGAATCCGAGGAACATCAGGACGATGGCTACGATGTTGGCTATCCGAGCGCCTTCTTAGTTATTCGACAGCTGGACACGAGAACGGTTGGACAGTGGCATCCTGTCAAGTTGGTGTGGCGTTTGATCCCTGGCAATCCTCAGTGTCCTGCCTGGTGGCGCTAGTGACGCGCAGCCAGCCCTGGAACTCGGGCCGAGGGGTTCCGCCTGAGCAGGGGATGGAGGTCAACGACGCTTCAAATCCCAACCACTGGTCAGGTTCGTGACGCGGCAGGTGTCTCCCTTCCTGGGCCCGAGGGAGTGGTGAGCTTCTTGCCCTGGGGTACCTGCAATGCTTGCTTGGCTAATTCGCTTCTCGGTGCCCCCGTCTAGCTCCATTGCTGGCGCAGCCAACTCTGCCTCGCCGCCGGCGAAAATAGGTGTGCTGGGGTCACCCCGCCTGGCTATGCTGGATGGTGGACAAGGGAGTTTCGGGCCGGGCGAAAGGGGGGGATAGCAAAGGGGGGGGGGGGGGGAGAATCGGCTCACGTAGCTGATTTTCCCGGCGCCTCCCGGCGCCAGAGGCGGCCATGCATCGAGGAATGGGCCCCTCGGCGAGGCCGAAGCCAGCTGCATGCAGCAGACTTCGTACCCCCCCCTTTCCCCATCCCCCCCTCTCGTCCGGCCCGAGAGTTCTGGGCTTCGACGAAGCCGTCAGCGCCGATGGACCCCTCGTCGTCGCTGTCCTTGCGAGCGACTGGGAGCACGGGCCTGCGCCACGGCGGCCCGCAGCCGAGGCCCCCGCGCCACGGCGCCGACGGGCTCCTCGCCTGCAGGGCCGTCTCCGGCAGCGCGGACGGCGTCGGGCCCCGCCTCTCCGGAGGTGGTGCGCCGGGTCGGAGGGCTTGCGAGCCCGTCCGTCTGCCAACCACCTCTCGGCTTCTGCCTCGCTCGCTCCTCCTCCTCCTCATTCTCCTCTTCCTCCTCTCTTTTCCTCCGCCTCCACCGTTTGACCACTCCTCGCCCTCCCCCTCGCCTCCCTCCTACACCTCCCCTCCTTCCTTCCCCTTCCCCCCTCTTCCCCCCGGCCGGGAGCTCGACGGAAAATTCCTCTTCTGAGGAAGGGGTCAGACGTCCGGCGTCCTGGGAAAATCACGACAGAAGTGTTCGGCCTGCCCTCTAAGCAGCCGGGCCCCGGGCCGTCAGGCAGAGTGGCTCGGGAGAACGGCCGTCACAATCGTTTTGCGCCATGTGGATCTGCAGGTTCTGGGGGGCCCAGAACATTGGATACAGCCTTCTGTTCGTTCGCGATCGGTAGCGACGGAACGGCATCTCAAATCGGTCGCGACCGATAGTGGAATCTGAAGCAAAATCGGTAGCGACCGATCTCGTCGGCTGAGACCAGAAAACTCAGGCATCCAATGTAGAAGAAGAAGAAGAAGAAGAAAAACAGCCATAACCATAAAACTGTTGGCGCTCCGCACGCATGTCTTGGTTTTGGGCTGAACCCCCTCCCTGGCGCACGGAGCGCGCCTGGGGCGGCGCTGGAGGCTCCGCCGGGGGGGGCCCAGCGCGGATCCAAGAAATCCGCGCGGAGCACGAGAAGTTTATGTTTATGGCGCCGCGCGGGAGCCCCAGGCCCTCGATAATGGGATTGTCTTCCACCACTACCACCACCATAAGTTGGAGGGGTGAGGGACGTCTGTCCCAGGCCCGCCCACGGGCTGGGCACCTCCACCACTCCACCACCATGGATTGGACGTCTGTCCCAGGCCCGCCCACGGGCTGGGCATCTCCCTCAGACTCGCGCGCGTGCTCGGCGAAAATGAACACTCATCCCCGGCCGTTTCCATCTCCTTCAGGCCCGCCCACAGGTCGGACTTCTCCTGCAGACCCGCCCACGGGTTGGGCGGCGGCGGCGATGGGGGCGCGCCCTCGAGCTGCAGCGCTGCCCGCGCACCGGCATCTCCACATCTCGGAGACCCGCCCCGCGCCCGAAAAGATCTCCTTTGTAATCTCCTCGGCGCAGACGCCCTTCCCGCGCGGCGAGGCGCCCGGGGGCGCCGCGCAGACCAGGGCGACGCGCTCCACAATTGAGTGGGGGGCGGCAGCGCAGCGAAACCCCAGGACGACCAAGCCCCGCAGTGGAGCTGGTTGGGGGCCCGCGACAACGATGAACCGTTACGCAGAGTAAAACGCCGAGAGAGCGCCCCTCCCCAGATGCATTCCCCACGCACAGTGGCCCACAAAGACGCTCAGGGCCCCGCTCGCAGCCCGCCCCCGACGGACGAGTGCTAGGGCAGCTTGACGAAGACGGGCCAATCGATCGGGTCGCACTCGAATCACGCCAGACCCTCCGTCCAAGACCAGACCAGCGAAGGCCCCGCGCTGGACTGCTGGGGTGACCTCGAGCACAGGGATCCCACGAAAATCAAGCAATTCAAAAGTCCCGTGACATCGACGGGGGGCCACCTCAACCGGCCTAGACACCACGCAAAAATTGTCGACATAGCCTGCGCATGCAGCATCCTCTGGGTCTCGAAAAGGACGGGTAGCTGACCCAACAACTAAAGTCTGACCCCCCAAAACCCAGCCTCTCTAATCGCACGCGCAAGGGCACTTTGACAGACATGAAGGGCACGCAAGAGGCTGGATACATGCGCGGCCGCTGGCTCTCTTCCCGTCGACGGACGATATACCGAGGAATCTATTTGACACCACGGGAAATGGGCGCAGTGACTCCATCCCTGGCATCAGCCGCAGATGGTGAAACGCACGTGGAATATCTCCCTGGGGAAAGTCGAACACGTCGTCGCAGTCAAGGCCAGCCCGTGAAATCGGCGTCGGCAGACGCGTCGCAGGCGGACTAAAACTGCAAGTCGCCACCGTCGCGTCGAACACCAGCCTCAGCACCCTGTCCATCTTTTCCACAAACAAGAACCCAATTGAGTGAGCGGTGCCCGCTGAAGCCACCCGCCACGGCATGTCGCGCGACTCCAGCTGCTTCAAAAACTCAACGTAAGACTTCGGCCGGCGTCGAAGCTCAGGATCCACGCAGGGCCGAACGACCCCCGAAGACCCGCGGACCTACTCAGCGACCGGTTCGGGATTCAGCGTGCTCTGCCTCCATCCCTGCAACACCTGAGAATCGGCAACCGAGACGACGTCGCACGCGGGCTCGGGGACCGCCGCCTTGGGCCGTGCCACCAAAGGCAAGCTGCAGGGCCGCGCCCGACCGCCGTCGCCAGCGTAGCCAGGTGCTTGAGCGAGCATCTCTGGGAGGAACCATTCGCCCTCGCTGCCTCTCAGAGCAGCCCGAGGGCAGCTCGAAGTCGCGGCACTGGCCCGCGAGGTAGCCCACCGAGGCCTGCCGCGCAGAAGGACCAGCCGCATCGCAGTCATCAGCGCAAGCGCCCACCCTACCGCAACGCAACCAGTTGAGAGCGGTCAACCCCTCGTTGCACCACTCCCTCCAGGCAGCGCCTTTGGCGGCACAATGGCGAGCACCGCGGTCAAGTGGGGTGTGGCGGCGATAATCCACTCGGAGAAGAGGCAGAGGAAAAATGTCGCGCTGGCGAAAACGATCTCGCATTGGAGGGCCCGGGCCAGGCGGAGCGCCACTGCGCTCTGGGGCTCCCGCATCGGACCCCCGCGCCGCAGCGGCGAGGTGAGGCCCCTCCCGATCCTCGTTCTCAAGGCCACCCACGATGCGCGCAAGGCCCGCTCCTCGCGAGCCCTGCGGCGTTCCTTTGCCACAGCGGCCTCGTTCCCCATCTGTTCTGCAATCCAGTCCATCAGCGCGGGGCAGATGCACAGGTTGTCCTTCGTCTCGCCAGTCCCGAGGAAGTGGCCAACCTCCGTAGCGAAATCGGCGGCGACTGACTCCTTCCCCTGCGCCTTGGCCTTCGGGCCAGCGGCAGCCGCGGGCCTCCGCACCTTCTCTTCGAAGACCTGCTCCTTGATGAGTTGCAGCCGTCGCCGTCGCCCCATTCGCTCGAAGCTGACCAGCTCACCTATGTCGAGCCGGTCGTGGCACAGGGCGGCCTCGATCATGCGGCAGATCGACTCGTGCAGCTTCGCCCTGTCGTCGCTCGTCAGCAGCTGCATCATGGCCAGCCAGCGCGCGCGCCACGCCATGGCCCCGCCCGCCATGCGGAGCACGCAGAAGAGCACCCACAACAGCGTGCGCGGCCCCTGGACCAGGCAGTCGGCCCGCACCGTCTCGGCCTGCAGCTTCAATGCGTCCCCGAAGCCACGGTCGCGCAGCCCGCAGCCGTGCAAGACGAGAGGCAGCGCCCTCGGATCGGCCGCGGGGGCGACTGCGGCCCCCGGCGCGGCTCTGGGCGGCGCGGCCGCCGCGGCTGCGGGAGCCGCGGCGGAGGGGACCGCGGCGCCTCCAAGAGCGACGGCGAGCGCTCCCACCCCGCCTCTCGGCGGCGCACCTGCGACAGCACCAGCGGCAGACGGCCCCACTGCTGCGGCGGCGGCGGGAGCCGCCGCGCCAGGCATCACGGCTGCTGCTGCTGCTGCTGCTGCTGCTGCTGCTGCTGCTGCCCCAGGCCCAAGAGTCGCGGCCAACGGATCGGCCAACGTGATCTTGCCAGGAGCGGCCCCGAGCACGTCCCCCACGCCGAGGTGCAGCGAGAATCACGGGGGCGCGGGCATGGGCGCATGCCCCAGGGCGGCACCACGCCGCAAGGCGGCCCACACTGCGGCCGCTGTCGGCAGCATCTGGAATCGATGCACATGAACGGTCCCAATGGCCGCGGGAGCGCTTCCCTGACCAGGAAGCACGATGACGCTGTGGATGTCCGCGTCGGGGGTGGTCCCTTTCTTTTTTTCCCGCGTAATCGTTGCCATCGGGCGTGAGGATGTAGCATGTAGCCCCCGAGCAGCAAGTTGAGCCGCTCGTGGTAGATCACCCGACCACCCACGTTGTACCTCACCAGATGGAACTCTCCAGGCGCGAGGACCTCCATCGTTCACTCCGCGGCGGCGGAACGCTCGTGCCTGCTGCTGCGCCGCTACCGTCAGGTCTTCTGCGGCCTCTGTCGTCGTGGCCGTCCCGCTGGCCCGCGAGTCGACGATGGGAGACGCCTGGCGCGTCCTCGGGATGACGAGCCAGGCGCTGACGCCTATCCCGCAGGTGAAGGCCACCACCGCGAAGCCCGCCATGGCGGCTGTTGACCAGCCTGGCGACCACTCGGCGCTGACAAGTCCCTCTCCAGACGGGCACGAGCAAGAAAATGGAGGACACTGCAAAGATGGGGCGCAATAGCAATCGGGGCAGGGCTGGGCGCTTGCGCGCACGACCACGGCGGTGGTGAGGGCCGCACTGAGGTCGTGAGCAAAGTTAGCGAGCGCACTTCGCATCCCTCAAACATTTGAGCAAGTACGAGTATGGCCACGTGTGCGTCACAGATGCCGACAAGTCGCTGCACCACCATCTATCATGAACGCCATCCTCATAATCACCACCAGCATCTAAACGCATCATCATCCTCATCATCATCATCATCATCCTCATCATCATCATCATCATCATCACCACCATCATCATCCGCATCATCATCAGCATCAGCACCATCACCATCACCATCACCACCATCATCATTATATCATCATCGTCACCCGCAGCATCATCATTATCACCACCATCGCCATCATCGTCATCAGCATCACCACGACCATCAGCATCCGCATCCTCATCATCTTCATCAGCATATCATCAGCAGCAGTATCATCATCATCAGCAGCAGCACCATCATCATAATTATCATCAGAATCATCATCATCATGTTTACCATCAGCACCATCAATCACATCATCATCGACATGTTCATCCTCAGCAACATCATCATCAGCAGCATCATCATACTCTTCACCCTTCCCATCACGACGACGACGACGACGACGACGACGACGACGACGACGACGACAGAGCACGACGGCGGCGACGGCGGCGGCGGCGGCGACTGCGGCGGCGGCGACGTCGGCGTCCCTCGGCCGGCACGGCGGCCGACGGCGGGCGGAGGAGGGCTAAAGAGGGCTACGGAGGGCGGAGGAGGGCGGAGGAGGGGAGCGGTGGAGGCTGGAGGGCGGAGGGCGAGCGTCCTCTCCGCTCGAACAGTCCGAGGCGTCGGGCACGCAGCAGTAGTCCGTGCTGGTGACCTCTCGCGCAGCCCCCGCCGGTTGGAAGCCTCTCCTGAGGACGTTCGCCTCCGCCCGACTCCGCCCTCGGCCCACCTCCGCCCTCCTCCGCCCTCCACCATACAGCCGGACCAGGGATAGAAAGTTGTTCCGTCGCTGCGCGGCAAAGACGATCCGCTCGCGCGTCCAAGCAACCTGGGCTACGGCATTGCGAATTGTCCCGCGTGCAAGAGGAGGAGGGAAAGAAGAGAGCCAGCCGCAGAGACAGGAGGTGGGAAGAAGGCGCACTCACGCGGCGAGGCCGCGGGGCGCGCGCGGGGCGGCCAGGCCGCAGGGCAGCCCACGGCAGCTAGCGGGGGCTGCATCGCAGGCGCACCCAGGGGAGGAGCGGGCAGCCGCAGTGTAGGCCGGGGCCCAGCAAGTGGGGGGCAGCGGAAGCAGCGGGCCGCCAAAGGGGCGGGCAGGAGGCGCCAAGGGGTGGGGGGGGCAGGAGGCGGCGGCGAGGGCCGGCTGCGGCGGGTTGGGCGTAAGGCCCAGCGCGGTGCAGCGTGGCGGCGGCGAGGCGCGACCGCAGCGCGAGGAAGGGTGGGCGAAGAGGCCAGGCGAAGCGGAGCGCCCGGAGAGTTCCGGCGCCCGGCGGCCGCCGAGCGACGCGTGGAGGCCACACGGCAAGGGGCGGCGGTGAGGAGGGCGAAGAGGCAGCACGCCGAGCCCAGGGCCGGCGCACGCATCACAGCCAAGGACTGGGCGGCGCGCGAGCTACCAGCAAGGGCGGCGGCCAACCTGCGGGGCTCGTGGCCTGTCAGGCGGCAAAAGCACCAAACCGGCACGGGCCAAAGGGGCCCGAGGCGGAGCGCGCTCCACGGCGCCCCAGCGGCGGGCGGTGCGGGGGCGCGCAGCCGAGACGGCTGACGCGCCGCGCGCAGAGGCAAGGAGCCCGCAGCCAGTGCGTGAGCAGGTGGCCGCGAACTGGGCTGGGCCTCGGGCAGCGCCAAGCGCAGCGCCTGGGCGGGCTGCTGCGCCCGCGAGGAGACGGGGCGACCCATCTGGTGTGGACGGCGCGCAAAGCGGGCGTCTGCGGTGCGCAGACAAGTACTAGCCGCCGGGAAGCGGGCGGGCGGGGGCGCCTCACCTGGGGTAGATGACGCGCCAGGGCCAGGTGGGATGCGTCGCCTGGGGTGGACGACGCGCCCGCGGGGACGACGCGCCCGCGGGGACTAACAGGTGCACAGACAGGATGAAATAAGCTGGGGCAAGCTAACGGCGGCCAGGCGCACCACCCGGGGCGGATGGCGCGCCTGGGGGGCAGGAAGTCGGCGCACCACCTGGGGTGAGAGGCGCGCCGCGCAAAACGCACCTAACAGATGCACAGACAGGTGGATCAGGACGCCAGGCAGCTCCTGGGATGGAAGGCACATCGTGAGGCGCACCCCCTGGGGTGGGAGGCGCGCCAGGCGAAACGCACATAATAGGTGCACAGACAGGTGGATCAATGTGCGGGCAACGGTGGAAGGCACCTCGCTGTGGCCGCACTCCAAGTGGGTCAGTGGCACGCCCAGTGGGCCCAGGAAACGGCAAGGCCGTCGTCGTCGTCGTCGTCGTCGTCGTCGTCGTCGTCGTCGTCGTCGTCGTCGTGGTCGTGGTCGTGGTCGTGGTCGTGGTCGTGGTCGTGGTCGTCGTCGTGGTCGTCGTCGTCGTCGTCGTCGTCTGTCGCCACTAGAGTCCACGTAAACAGGACTGGTCCCCAATGGGCCAGGTTGCCTCGCTGGGGCGCTTCCCTCCTTAGCCCTTCCCTCCGGCTGCCTGGCTCTGGCGGCTCTCCTGCTGCTGCCACACCGCGCTCCAGTCGACATCCAGCTTGCGGTGGCGGCAGAGGATGCGGATGTCGTGCTGAACCTCGACCAGGTCACCCAGGAAAGTGCGGCTGAATCCGTCGTAGCCGCCTCTCTGACCCTCCGCCGGCCAAGACACCAAGAACATCCAAGTGGACCCTCCCCAGGGTGCACAATAACGTCCAACAAACACGAAGAACAGTAGGGTACCCTCCCCGAACCGACCGTAGCCAGTTTGGCCCAGGCTGGCTCGAACGGTCAGCGTGCAAGCGATGGCGTCACGGGGGGGCGGGAGCGCTGCCCGTCCGAGGCGCCCCGCAGAGAAGCGCAGAGCAGCACGAGAGGGGGCGCGGCCACTCGGCGGATCGCGCAGTCCTTCGGCTTCCGGATGAGATCGGTCGTGCACCCCTGCTCAGAGTGAAGACGACTCTGAGCTGCAACAATGGACTTCACTCCAAGCGTGTTCTTAAACAGTAGTCCGTGTCCGGGTCTACAAGCATTACACGGAAAGAAGGCCCCAAGAGAACGCCCAGGGTCCAGTCAAGACGATCAGTTTTCTCAAACGACATCTGGAGCCCACGGAACGTGAAGCTTCTTCTTCTTCTTCTTCTTCTTCACACTTCCGATTGGTGCACCCCGCGGGCGTGCGTCTGCCGCGGAGGAGGCGTTCGGCGAGGCCGCCAGCTGCAGCGAGGCGGGGCAGCGCCTGCGGGCGACCGCCCGAGCGCTGCAGGCCAGGCCGGCGGGCCGCGCGCCGACGTGGCTGGACGTGCTGCGGCGGAGCGCCGCAGAGGCGTGCCGCTGCGAGCGGCGTCGACGTGTCCTGGGCGGGCGCGGCGACCCTTCGGAGGGCTCTGCAAAGCGGGCACGGCTCGAGGCCCGGATGGCGGCGGACGTGGAGGTGACCCCTGGGGTTGTCCAGAGGCCTCCTGCATGTGGACAGAAAACAAACGACACCACCCCACCTACGGCCCCACGGGCCGTAGCGCATACCTGGATATCTGGCGTGGGTTTTCGCATGGAATACGCAACGGCTCCCAATGGGCCGTGGCGCAACATGGAGGGCCGTAGGTGGGGTAGTGTCGTTTGTTTTTTTGGCCGATGCCAGATGGGGTCCGAGTAGACGGGGTCGAAGGGTCGCGCCGCATCGCCAACGCATCGGCGATGCATCGGCGATGCATCGTCGTCGACGTCGGCGATGCATCGGCGACGCCGGCGTGGGGAAGCACAGGCTCCACATCGAGCCGCATCGTCGATGCACCAGCGATGCGGCGTGATCCTCCGACGCATCTACTCTGACCCCATATAGGAAGCCTAAATTGTCTCTTCCGTCCTCTCTGCCGTGGCCGAGCCCTTTGTGCCCCACCGCGACCGCGACCTTCCTTGGCTGGCCTCTGGCTTCTGGTCTACATTTGAGTCGCCTGGGCTCCTGGGCGATGCATTCGTCCCCCTGGGGATGGCGGGGCTGTGGAAGGTCTGCGAGCCGCCCGCGCAGGCGCGTGACCGCGTGGACCTGCTCTTGGCGGAGTACTTGGGGTGTTCTCGAGCGGTCCATGGTGAAGACGGTCAAGGAGTACGAGCGGTCCCGCTCGCAGGAGCAGGAAGAGATCTGCGGTATCGACAAATACCTCGTGCAGGCGCTGGATCAACACCGTGCCGATGGCGAGGACCTGTCTTTCGGGCGCGTCCGCGGCATCGTGCAGCAGGCGGTGATGGATTCGCACCTCACCTGGTCAAGGACGAGGAGCTGTCCGAAGAGTCGCCCGAGGTAGGCCAGTGCCGCGAGCGGCCGCTGGACTGGAGATGCGCTCAGAATTGGGACGCGTCCGACGCTACGTCCGACCGGGGTCTTGGAGTACCAGCTGGAGGAGCTTCGGCGCGGGGCCATCGAGCAGGGGGGCATGGAATGTTCTGAGTGCCTCGAGGGGCACTCGCTGATGTTTGAGGTTGCGCAGCCTGTCGAGGATGCCTTTGACTGGGATTGCCACCTGTGCGGCGGCGAGCATCTCGAGAAGGGCGATGCGTTCTTCGGCTGCTCGGCCCCCGCCTGCGAGTGGCGGTACCACATGCAGTGCTGGGCTGAGCACGGCCAGCTGGACTCGGAGGCGGTAGCTTCGCAAAGGAAACCGCTGAGGTGCCCGCCGGCTCTGGTGGTGGCATAGGTTTGGGATTGTCCGGACCCCCCCCACGAAAACCTTTTGGCGGTGCCTCGGCCTGGCGCTAATCGCTGGCGTGCCGAGGGTTTGGCATTGGTTCGACTGACTGACTCGGCCGTGCATCCCTGGCTGACGCGTAGGCGAAATCAAGGGTTCAGCGTGCTCATGCAGGCATGCTCGCAGTGAAACTTCGTCGTACACAGGGGGGGCCCACTGTTGTCTGGGGCGTCCCTGGCATTGGCTCGAGGTTGTCCTAAAACCTCCCCGCCTTTCGGCATTGCCTCGACCCAGCACTTACCGCCAGTATGATGTGGGGGCGGTGTCCGCTCGCCCGCTGAGCGGCGCGAGCGGCCGCCGCCCTGCGGTGCGCGCGAATTTCCCACCATCCGTGGTTGTCAGAGTGTCCTTCGAATGTTCTCTCCTCCGCCCCCTCCGCCCTCCGCCCTCCTCCGCCATCCTCTGCCCAGCTCCGCCATCCTCCGCCCTGCTCCGCCCTCCGCCCTCTTCCGCCCTCCTCCGCCCTCATCCGCCTGTCGCCCTCCGTCCTCCACCCTTTTCCCACTTCCTCCCTCATGCTTCCTCATCATCCTAGCCTCTACAGACTCTAACCCGCGCACATGCGTCTCAAAGTTTGCAAGGGCTTCACAGAAGGAGGGCGGGGCGTTTCAAACTATGGCTCTCGCTTCAGCACCGCGCACATTCGTCTTTTTTTAACGTTTGCAAGAGCTTCACGGGTGGAGGGCGAGTCGTGTGTTGATATGTGGCCCTCGCTTGAGCGCCGCGACTCTTCGTGTCACTCGTTCGCAGCATATTCAGGAATCTTAGTTCTGAAGCCGCAGGACTTGAATCATGGAACGCTTTGGGATTGTCAGGACGCACCGGATAGTTGGCTCGCGGTGGTGAAGTGCCAGGAATGCTGCCTTGGTGCGATTCAGGATCGCCAGGACGCAACAGTCAGGCTGATTCGCGGCGTCGAAGTCCCAGGGATGACGTTTTGGCACGACTAGGTAATCAGACGTTTGTGTTCCAATGTGGCGGCACTTCCCGCATTGGAAATAGAAATCTCGTAGAGACGCATGAAGAGGGATGTTGGAGACAGGGTTCATTGCAACTTTGCTGATGCGTCTAGAGTTTACACAGGTCCTCCTCTTCCTCCTCCTCCACCTCCTCCTCCTCCTTTTCCTCCTCCTCCTCCTCCTCCTCCTCCTCCTCCACAATTACTCAATATGAATACTACTCTCCGTCTTCCCCCGATGACGGCCTGAAAGTGTCCGACCCCCGCGCGTACGGTTTTTTTACACACAGGTTTCCCCGGAGTTGGGTTGTCGCCTGCATTTGTTTCAAAATGCTGCTCTCGCTAAGGCGCGGGCCTCATTTTCGGGCCCCGCTCGTTCCGAATCGTGCTCCCGCTGCAGCGCTGGCCTCATTTCCGTGCTTCCGCTCGTTCTGAATCGTGCTCCCGCTGCAGCGCTGGCCTCATTTCCGCGCTTCCGCTCGTTTCGACTCGTGCTCCCGCTGCAGCGCTGGCGTGATTTCCCGTGCCATGCCACGGCGTGCAATGCAATGCTAGGTTGATACTACGCTTTGCGGTGCTCTTCTACGCCATGCCATGCCGTGCTCTACAATGCATCGCGTACCCTTTCGGGATCATTGCCCTGCTCGACATCCGACTGTGCGAGTAGAGAGGGGATCTGCGGTAAGGGATGGGAGGGTAGGATGTCAGATATGACGCGAGCGCACCTAGCTTGTCCCCCTCCCCCTCCCCCTCCCCCTCCCCCTCCTCCTCCTCCTCCTCCTCCTCCTCCTCCTCCTCCTCCTCCTCCTCCTCCTCCTCCTCCTCCTCCTCCTCCTCTTACCGGGAGCGCCCGGGTGCGCTGCTGGATGCACCCGTCATCTTCGGGGCTGGGTTCCCGTCGACGGATCGGCCGGGAGGCGGCCAGAGGGGGGGAGGCCGCGCCGCTGCGCCGGCCAGGGCCGCCACGTGCGCTTCCCCGCGGGGCTGTGGCGGCCGCGAATATCGTGAGCGCCCTGGCGCGCTGCTCGGGCCCTCGTCCTCTTCGGAGACCGGCTCCCATCGAAGAATCGGCCGGGGGGCGGCCGGAGGGAAGGAGGCCGCGTCGCCGGGCCGGCCGGGCCCGCCGCGTGCGCCCGCCGGCGGGGCCGCGGCAGCGGCCAGCGTCGCGGAGGCCTCGGATGCGGGGCCGAAGCCGACAAGACCTCCTCCGGCCCTTCTCCTTGCAGACCCCCCAGACGGCCGAGCCTATGGGACCGCTGCAGGCGCCGCGCCAGTCCTGTTCGCTCATGTCCTCGTCGGCCTCCTCGTCCCTGCTGGCGGCAGCGTGGGGATCGCCGTCGCACTCCTCCTCCGCTTCCTGCGCTGCTCCTGGGTGCATCCAGAGGGCCGGCTCCTCGTGGATCGCCTCGTCGAACCTGGCGGCCACACCCTGGACTCGACCTGTCTCAGGGTGGTGTGGAGGGCGGCAATCGGGCCCGCAATGCTCTCGGGCGGCCTGCCGCTGACGGGGCACACCACGCTCGCGGTGTTCAGCGCCTCCAGGAGCGCGCGCGCCGACCGTGACAAATCCGCGTCTGGGGCGGCTGCCAGCGAAGCGTCGTCCAGGCGTTCCGCCTGGAGTCGTCCAGGCGTTCCGTCCAGGTGCGTGAGCTTGGCCTGTCCCTCCGCCAACTTCTGCTGGAACGTCACTTCGTCGCTCCGGGCCAGCGCGGCCTCCGCAGCCTCGACCGCCGCCGCCGCCTTCTTAACCCGGGCGGCCGCCATGGCCACGTATAATGGCCTCCAAGATGTCCAGGCGGCGCCCCAGCGGGGGCGCGGCCGCCCGCTTCCTCAGTTCGGCCGCCTGCCGCCGCACTGTCACGGCATCGGACTCGAGGCCGACGCCATCGAGTTAGCCCGCGAAGGCTTCGAGGGCGGCCGCCATCACGGCGGCTGCCGCGGCCACGTCCTAAGGCGCGGGCGGCCACGCAGGCTGCGCGTCCTGCCGAGGGGGCCCCGTGCCTGGGAGCGGCGGCCACCCGGCCTGCGAAGCAGCGGCGCGCTCCAGCGCGGGCGGGGGGCAGCGGGCGGGGGCGCCCGCCCGCGCTGCCCTGCAGCGGTGGGAACTGCCGCGATCCTCCCCGCTGGTGGCGCCACAGAGGTATCGCCTCTCGGCGCGGCGCGGAGGCTGCCATCCGTCGCCACCTCTGGGGCCTCCGCCGCCGGCCTTGTCGCCTCGGCCGACGAAGAAACTGCGCAGCATCTCCGCCGCCAGCTCGGGTTTGCCTCCCCTCTGGCGGCGGCGCTGCACGGTCTGCCATGCCATGCTCGCGTCTGGGAGCGAGCAGGGCACCTTCGAAGTGACAAATATACGATGTAGTAGGGGGCGCCACCCCACGCAGTCAGGGGCCCTGCAGTGCAGCCGACCAGCCCGCGCACCCGCCCCGGCACCCCGGCATGGACCCGGGCTATCGCGCGGCGACGGGGGGAGCAACGCGCAGGGGGGAACGGGTGGAGTGCGAGCGAGGAGGGAAGCGGCCGGGCAGCGGCTGCGCGCGATTTGATCCTCCTCCTCCTCGTTTATTCCTCCTCTATTCCTCCCCTATTCCTTTCATCCTCGTCATCCTCCTCCCCCTCCTGCATCTACTCTTCCTCCCCCCGTACCTCCCCTACCTCGCATGGTTTTCATCCTCCCGACCCTTTCCCCGCCTGCAAAGCCAGCGGGCGGGGGCGGGGGTGAGGACGCACTTCCGCGTGGAGCACATGACTGGGAAATTCGCCGCGCACTGCATCCTGGCGCCGCCGCTTCGGTTGTTTACCTTTCCCCTACGAGCGTGCCGCGTCTCGGGCCGGACAAAGGCAGGGGAAGGAAAAACGGCAGAAACATAGACTTTCGACGCTCCGCGCGGATTCCTTGGATCTGCGTTGGGCCCCCGCCATGGCGCGCGGAGCGCACCAGGGGCGGCGCAGGAGGCGCCGCCAGGGGGCTCCAGCACAGATCCAAAGCATCCGCGCGGAAAGTCGACAAGTTATGTGTATGCCGTTTTGCTTCTTCGATACGAGCGGCCCGCGTCTCGGATCGGACAAAGGCGAAGGGGCCCAGGAACACACGAATAAATATATACCAATCTCAAGGTTCCCCCTATATGCCATATGTTCGTGATGTTCGTCTCCCCCCCCACTTCCCATGTTTCCCAGATTCTTTGTGACATCAACGATTGTTTATGTATGTGTGCTTCTTTGCCCTCCTGGAGGGGGATGATAGCCACATGGGCTTCAGCGACCCAGCTCACGCGGCCGATCTCTGCGGCGCCTCCCTGCGCCAAGGGGCGCCGCGCGCGTGTCGAGGAGAGCGCCCGGCGGCGGCGGGGCCGAGACCAACTGCGTGCGGCAAGTTTCCTGAACCCCCCCCCCACGTTGGAGAAACAACGCCTGCGACCCCCCATCCCAGACCCCCCATCCCAGACCCCCCCCAAGTTGGAGAAAAAACGCCTGCGACCCCCCATCCCAGACCCCCCCCCCCCCAGACATGTTCCACGTCAGCGGGCGCAGGCGAGCCGAAGCAGGGGCAGGCGCTGGTCGGGCTGCGGGCGGGACGCGCCAGGAACGAGTCGGGGCACGGCGCCAGGCGGGGGGAGCAGAGGGAGGAGAAGGCGGAGCCGCTCAGATCGTGCAGACTGTCGCGGGCGTGCCACCACCCCCAGACATCCGGCCTGACTGCTTCAAGCGCGGCCTCGAGGTCACGAGCCCTTTCCTGGGCCAAGTTTTTTTGCCTCGGGCCGAGGACACGCAAATCGAGCAAACCGCGGGTCGAAAAGAGCATGTCGTCGGAGATCTGGGCCTTTCGTCCGACCCGAGCTCTAGGGTTCTGGCAGGAGGGGAAGATGCAGAGCGTCTCCCGCGCGGGAGGGCCTCGGCGGCGGCGTTCGCGCTGCCAGCACAGCACCGCCGCGTTGCCAGCCCGATGCCGTCACTGGCAATTCTATGGGCGATTTCGGAAACCCTGAACCCAAAACTGTTTTCATCTCTTGGAAGCGCATCTTTCACTTCCGCCGCCTTCCGCTGAGCTTCCGCCAGCTTCCTCTTACCAGCGCTACACCCTCGAACGGTCAACTGGATGTCGCGCGGTGGGCCCACGCAAAAACGACCGAAGAACGGCGCATAATCGTGAGAACAGATGTCGGAGCAGAAGCAAAAACAAGAGTATTCAGATGCTAGATGAAGAAGAGGGTGACGAGGTCAAGGATGATCAAAAAGAACCAGGGAACAGGAGGAGAAGCGAGAATTCACCAGCTGAGAAGCTGAGGCGAGCGCGTGGACAGCGGGATACAGCAAGGCTACCACGGGGGATCGCTGGGCGCAGAAAACATGCTGATCCCCTCTGCCGTACCATATTCGCCGGGTGGGTCTCCTGTCGTCGCGCAGGAGGCACACGTCGAGCGTGTCGATGTTGCTAGTGTAGACGACATGCTCGGAGCCATCTGGGAGCGGATTGCAATCGCTACTCATCTAGCCGGCCTCGCCGTCCGTGCCATCGCTGCGCGGCAAGATCCCACGACCGACGCTTGTCCATCGACGGTGCATGCCGCATCCTCGGCGAAGATGTCGCTGCTAAATCTGGCTTCGGCCACCCAGCACTCAGCTGCCAAGACTTCCCCCGGCAATTGGCAGCAGGTGTGGGGAACTCGCGCTGGTACAGACTCGTTCCCCGCGAGAAGGAGAACGCGGAGCAAAGATAGCGAAAGAAACAGAAGGGGGATCAACAGCCGTCCGCAAACTGCAGCATGCTGAAACAGCCCCAGGGGGGGCCGTCCCCTGGTCCCCTGATCCCTTCCGACATGATCACTGCTCCGCATTCCTGTACACACTCTCCCCAACTTTAATTAAACGATCACCGACCCGAAAGATGCTCCCCCTCGACCACCATACCTGGTGAAAACAATTCGAAAGCGCACACTGCGGTAAATACAAAACAATGTGCGGGCGCTCCGACATAATGTTGCACTGCGCTGCATCAGGGATGCGCACGGGCCTACCACCATCGGTACCAAAACCCGTGCAAAGAGGTCACGGGAGCAAGCGCCATATATCATGCTGACCACCCCGCCGCGATGTGTGCTGTCGCGTGGACGTTGTGCATCTGGCGCGCCAAGTGCGCCTGACACTCTTGAGCACATACATCATCTGGCTCACAAGGTCAGCGCACCCCGAGAGAATGGCGCACCTGGCGTATGCTGTGGTTCCGAGTGGGTGTACATCGGATGGCGGCCAATGTCTGTGCTGTTGGGTGCTTCTTATGTGATAGGGGGGGAGGGCGGAAGGGAATGCGCGAGCCGGCGTGCGGTGCTGCTGCCTGGAATTGCCCGTACCCTAGCCTCCTCTCTCCATCCCCTCCCCTTCTTCTACTACCCTGCCCAAACCGAACTCACTGCACCCGCCAATCTCCTGAGCATGCGATGGTGTCGTTCTTCGCCAAGGGCTCCTTCCAAGGCTCGGGCACATAGGGGAACGTAGTGACCTCTCGCGGCCCCCCCTCGCGATCCGTTCAGTCGGGTTGGCGGCGCGTCTTTGAGTCTAGATCCTTCAAATCGGATTCCCTCCAGTCCAAACCGGAGCTCCAGCTTCCGAGCTGGACGTCCAGGCTCCAGGACCGACGAGACAAGCCTGCAAGCTGGGAGTGGCAGCTCGGACCACCAAGTTTCATCCTCCACAATTAGGAACTGTTGCATAGCCTATCGCGGCGACGGCGACACGATCTGCCCTGCGAGCTGATAGCGTGTCGCTCCGCTCCGCGGGGCGGGAGCCTCGGAACAACTCAGGACGTTGACGCTTAGGGATGGGCACGTGGATAGCGTGTCGCGCCAAAGCGTGGTGGGCCAGGAACGGCGGAGCGACGCGCTAAGCCAGAGTTCCTGACGCAGCTTCCAACTTGGCCTGGCATGGCCTGGCATGGCCCGCAGTCTTGTCTCGGCGGCGAGCCCCGCGGGGCAAGTGAGAAGGGGCGGGCCTTCTCAGAGGGCTCGGAAGTCCTCCGGCCTTCTGAGAGTTTGATGAGCCTTGCCCGAAGACACCAGAAACTTCTCCGACGGCGCGAGGGCTTCTGAGAGGCCCCGCCGTCTTCTGAGAAGGCCTTCTCCTTCCCACTTGCCCTCGTCTCGGTCGCCGCCGATTGTCTCGACAGCCGAAAATGAAGGAAGGGGCAACTGGGCTCAGAGACCATCGGCTCGCATCTCTGGCCTTCGCTCGGCGGGCCCTCCCTGCTCGCCCCGCGTCCCTCTCCGTGCGCTGGCCGGCGTCTGCGGGCCTTCTTCGCCGGCTGCCCGCCCGCTGCCCGCCTCGTATCCGCCCCTGGGGCTGGGCTGGCATCTCCCAAGGGCGCCCAACTTTGCGCCTCGCGCTGCGCGAAGCGCGAGGGCTCGAACAGCTTCGCGCTCTCGCGCCGCCCCCCAGGAGAGAAGAGGAGGATGAGGGGGAATCGGAGCCGAGCGAGAAGAACATGGCCCAGAGCCCGCCCGTGCTCCATGCGCAGGTGCCCGCAGGTGCCGGCCAGCGGGCGACGAAGGCCCGCAGATGCCGCCACCTCACCCGGTGGGCACGGCAAGGGCGCTCTCGAGGGACTCGCGCGGGGAGCAAGGGCGAGAGTATCCAGAGCCAGGGGCGCCTTCGGAGGTGCGAAGCCATTCTCGCTTCTCGCTTCGCACTTCGCGGTTCGGCTCCGATTCCCCCTCATCCTCCTCTTCTCTCCTGGGGGGCGGCGCGAGAGCGCGAAGCTGTTCGAGCCCTCGCGCTTCGCGCAGCGCGAGGCGCAAAGTTGGGCGCCCTTGGGAGATGCCAGCCCAGCCCCAGGGGCGGGTACGAGGCGGGCAGCGGGCGGGCAGCCGGCGAAGAAGGCCCGCAGACGCCGGCCAGCGCACGGAGAGGGACGCGGGGCGAGCAGGGAGGGCCCGCCGAGCGAAGGCCAGAGATGCGAGCCGATGGTCTCTGAGCCCAGTTGCCCCTTCCTTCATTTTCGGCTGTCGAGACAATCGGCGGCGACCGAGACGAGGGCAAGTGGGAAGGAGAAGGCCTTCTCAGAAGACGGCGGGGCCTCTCAGAAGCCCTCGCGCCGTCGGAGAAGTTTCTGGTGTCTTCGGGCAAGGCTCATCAAACTCTCAGAAGGCCGGAGGACTTCCGAGCCCTCTGAGAAGGCCCGCCCCTTCTCACTTTCCCCGCGGGGCTCGCCGCCGACCTAAGACTACTTGACCCTCCAAAGGACGCCAAGGTGGCCCCGAGAAAGATGGCAACGTGCTGCCCACCCTTGTCGAGACTACATCCGAAGCACCCACTGATTGCAAACTCTGCGTGCGAATCTGCCCGGGGGGCCCGCCGTGACTCCCGCTCTGCGGGTTCAATTCGGCGGGCCCCTTGCGGGCCCCAGACGCGTTAGACCGCGAGGGTAAATGATGCAGTGGTGATGAGATGGGGGATTGGTGAGATTGATGGCCAATGCTGAGAACGGCTTCGCGCATTCGACTGGCCCGCATTCGACTGGCCCGCATTGACCAGCCCGTGCGCGTGACAGATCCTGGCGGACGTGAAAATACTAGTAATACGGCACACAGGGCCACGAAGGCCTCAGTTCGGCACACACCTCTCATATTTCCTGCGCCCTCATGCCTCTAAGATACATAAACAAACACCGGGGAGTCGCATCTCCATTCTCAGGAGCCTCAGTCCGGTACACCCTCACGCACTTCGCCCACCACGTGTGCTCAGCTTCGCCCCTGAGACGGATCCTTGGGGCCTCAATCCGGCACACCCCTTACACATTTCGTGCCACATGGACCTCCAGGGGCGATCTGCGGGCCGTCAAGACGGCCGAGAGGAACCTCAATTTGGCACTCTCTTCGCACACTTTGTACCGCATGGGCTCCCCGGGGCCCTCAGCTGAGCCCTTCGACGATTTAAGGGAGCTCCGATTCGGCACACCCCTCACACACTTATTGCCTCATGGACAGACCCCCAAGATTCGTCTGTTGGCTCCTGAGACCGCCTGCCTCCCCAAGAGACGCCCAAATGGCCCTGCGAAAAATTCGCAATGAGTGGTACCGACCCTCGTCGACGCCATAGTTACACCAACCACCCACTGATTGCAACATCTGCGTGCAAGTTTCCCCTGGGGGTTCGCCGTGACTCTCGCTCTGCGGGCCCGATTAACTGGTAGGCTCGAGTGGCCAACCAAGGAGGGGCGGGGAGCCACGCCAGCGGCTGGGATCTCGACAGGAAGCTTCAGAATGGTGGCGGCATCGCCGACGATCTCAAGTGCGGTCTGCGAGTAGAGTTGACAAAAAGAAAAGCCCCTGCTCAGCATTCCCAAACAATCGCTGCCCAAGGAGCATTGAGCACCTGCCTGAGCTATGCCGCCTGCGAAAGAATACGGCCACTCTCCTTTCGCCCTTGCTCGACTCGGAGGCGTGCGTCCAAGCTCGAGGTGACTGACGGCCGAAAGTTGGCCAAAGGCCAAGCAGAGACACTTGCGAATGGCAGGGACCAGAGCTGCGCAGTGCCCTGGCCGGTACGGGAGGTCCAGCTTCTTGCACATGCCAGGCACCCCAGGGATCGGATCTGGAGAATGTTCCTTTGATCCACTCGGAAAAGTAGACATACACATATGACTAGAGATGTACACATATCTATATATACTATATATACACACACACACACTAGTACCATCGGGCGCTTCGCGCGCCCTCACGTTTTAGCTAGGCTGCATGGTCGAACTCTTGGGGGTCTCTATTCCATGACACTTCTTCGCCGGTGCTTCCGAAAACCACGAAGACGGCCCAAATGGTTTCCGAGACTTCATACGGTCCACCCACGACGGCTTAAGAGGCCCAAAGGGCACGTCGTGGGCCCTTTTACTCGCCGCGGCTTGACGTGGCCGGAGGAAGAGGGAGGAGAAGGGGAGGTGAAGGGGCTCCCTGGAGGAGAAGGAGAAGGAGGATAAGGAGTTGGAGAGGGTGGAGGAGGCCGCAGATGAGGATGAATCGGAGGAGGAGGAAGAGGAGGAAGAGGAAATATGGCATTTCCTGTTTGTTGGCAAGCGTAGCGAAGCTGCCAAGCGAACGTTAAGAAAGAAATGTTGGAATTCCCGTTTCTCTCACGTGCCCTCGGGGCCTCTCTCGGGGCTCTTTTGGGCCTCTTCGGGGGCTTCTTGGGGGCCTCTTGAGGCCTCCTGGGGATCTCCTGGGGCGAAGATCTCGGGTTCTCGGTTCACGTTCCCGATCCTGGGCCGCGGCTGGGGCCCTCTCAGGCCGTCTTTGCACGTCTTTCCTGCGACCTTTGAACCTTATTGGGCCGCCTTGGGGCGCTTGTAAAGCCCATTGGGCCGTTTTGGGGCGATCCTCGGAGCCTCTCGGGGCGTTTTGCGGCGTCGGGAAGCGGAACAGGCTGAAACGCCAAAACTATTGAAACAACTGTGGACAAAAATGATTGTTGGCCTCTTCGAGCTTTGTTGGGAGACCTCGTGGAAGCCTCTTGACTATCTCGGGGGCCTCTTGGGCCGCCTGGAGGCCGTGTCGGGCGTCTTGGACCATCCAATGGCCTTCTGCCCATCCCGCCACCGTGCCTGGGTTGTGGGTTAGAGGCCACTTGGAAGTTCGTTTGGAACTCGTGGGAGGCCTCCCGGGGGCCTCTTGAAGGCAGTTTTGGAGGCCTCTTGCAGACCGTTTGGGGTGCTCTTGGGGCCTCATTTTGGGCCTTGTGGGGCCTCCAGGGGGCCTCTTGGGCCCTCGTAGGGGCCTCTTGGGGCCTCCTGGGGGCCTCTTGGGATGGAAGGCTCG
>CAUYUJ010016583.1:170000-182500 GCA_963575745.1 Prorocentrum cordatum | reverse complement strand
GATACTATATATATATGTATACACAAATCTATGTATGCATAATAAAATGTAGTTATGTATATATATATATATAGAGAGAGAGGGAAAGAGAAAGAGAGACAAACACACACACACACACACACACACACACATATATATATATATATATATATACGATACAAACACACACACACAAACACACACACACACACACATTCAGACATTTTCTGAGGGGTTCGGATGGGAAGTGGGCCGGGTCAAGAGTCGATGGCACCGCAGATAACGTCAGCACGCCGGAGGCGCCAGTATCCAAGGCGAGAGCTTAGTGAAACGAGCCCAGCTCATTCCCCAGCCGAATCCGGACCCAATCTGGCCGGCTGCGACAAGACCCTCAGTCCAAAAATGTCGGCGTCTCGCCTCGAATTCCGCGGCCTCCGCCGACCTCCCGCTGGATTCCACCGGCGGGCCCACCGCGGCTGGCACTCCGCCGGGGTCTGCCAGCCTTCCGCTGGCCAGCCTCCGCCAGCCCCCTCCGAGGGCCAGAGACGCGCCGCAGGCCAGGCCCTCCTTCTGGAACGCCCCGTCTGATCGGTGGACGGGGAGAGCGTCGTCGGGCCCTACCCTCACCTCGCCTCCCTCCCAGACCTCCTCGCGCTGTGAAAACATCACGACGGGAAGTTGTTCGCTATTTTCGGCCTCCGGGGGTCTTTCCCCGGCCTCGGGGCTGCCCAAAAACGACTCGGCATGGAAAAAACAGTCCCCGGGAAGGGGTCCAGGCCTCTGGGGGTCGACGCTGCGAAAAAATCACGACGTCGGGGGTCTGGGCTGCTCCCCCTGCCCTTCACTTCACCTGAGCGCATTTTTTGACATTATTCGCGGCCATAACGGGCGTTATGGAGGGAGGGGAGGGGGACGGGAGGGGGCATAACCTAGCACCCCCTCCCCCCCAGATTGCGGTACCAGACGCACTGCGGCAGTGCTGGGGACGCACTGAGGGGGGGGGGGAACGTTACGTGATGGGGGGGAGGGGGGGGGGCAAGAACGCGCGTTATGGCCCAGAGGTTAAACAAAAACCTCTCCCTCGACACCCTCCCGTTCCTCACCGACACCCCTATGTGTGCTGGTGACCTGCCGAAGCGCTATTGGGTCACTTGCGCACGGGTCGCACGAGACAGAACACTGCTGCCAACGAAGGAGGGGGCATCGATCCGTGGCTGAACGGCTCCTTAACAGTCGGCCCGACTCGCAGAAGCCTCTCAGGAGTTTGCCAGAAGTCTCTCAGAAGCTCATCGGATCGCGGGAAGTTCTCGGAAGCCTCTCGGGATGTAGCCTCAGCCGCCAGCCCCCAGACGCATCCCTCGCCCGATCCTGAACCGAAGCCCTAAAGATGAAACCCCGCAAAACTGGGCTCCGAAACCGCACCCGTCACCCTCTCCCCTAGCCCTATCCTCACCGCTTGGCCCTCCGTCACATGGGCCCACACGGGACAAAGGCCATGCAAGGATGGTCTTCGTCGCGCCGCCATCATTAACGAGCGCGTTGTTGCTGAGGGCCGCGACCTGTCATCAGAACCGGTGAGCATGGAGGGGCCCCACCGACACCACGAATGCACGTAGCCAAACCATATTCCTCGAGCACCAGCCCTACCAAACTGAAGAGCATCCAGGGTATCCGTTCCAAGGCTGCAAAGACGGCCGACCCTGTCGACGTGTGCGAGACGGTGCTTCGTTTGACTCGTCGTCGTCGTCGTCGTCGTCGTCGTCGTCGCTGTCGTCGCTGTCGTCGCTGTCGTCGTCGTCGTCGTCGTCGTCGTCGTCGTCGTCGTCGTCGCTCCCCACCGTTCCCTGGGCCCTCCTCCTCAAGCGCGCCAGCCAAAACAGAATTGAGCTACGTCGCAGATGTGTCCAAGGGAAGCCCCCTTCCCTTCGATCCCTTCCCCGCCCACGGGGGGGGAAGGAGGTCCTGGGGGGGGGAGGGGCGGGGGGATGCTGAGGGGGGGTCCCGGGAGGGGTCCTGGGGGGGTGTCCGTGGCGGGGTCCCAAATCAGAATACCATCCCCCGCGGGGGGTCCCGGAACCCAAAGAGGGAGGGCGCGCCGCTGGATGACCCCAAAGGGGGGGGTGGGGCCCCCTCTCCTCCCCCTTCCCCGATCCGTCGCCGGGGAACCCGCCCACCCTCCCCCCCTTTCCCGATCCGTCGTCGGGGAACCCCTCCCCCCCTTCCCCCCTTTCAAAAAGAAGGGGGGGGGGGGGGGGGGCGAACCACCACCCCCCCTCCCCCCCTCTAGCCGCCAAATTCGACCCCCACCCCCTCCCCCCCTTTCGCCACGGCGCCCCCAGTCTCCGGAACCCGACCCCTACCACCCCTAACACTAATCCTCGTCCTTAACCCCTAACCCGAACCCCAAACCCAAACCCGAGCCCCAAACAGCGCTCACTTCTCATTACGCACTACTCACTACTCACAATTCACTACTCGCTACTCACTACTCACTTGTCACTACTCACTACTCACGACTCACTACTCACTACCCACGACTCAATACCCACGACGCACTACTCACTACTCCCTACTCCCTACTCACTACTCACTACTCAATACAAACTACTCACTACTCACTACCCACTACTCAATAAGCACTACTCACTAAACGCACTACCAACGACTCACGAATCACAAATCATTACTCACTACCCACTAACCACTATCCGTTACTCACTACTCACACTTCACTACTCACTACTCACTGCCCACAACTGACTACTCACTATCCACTATTCGCTACTCGCTACTCCCTACTCCCTACGCGGTACTCACAATTCAATACTCACTACTCGCTGCTCCCTACGCCCTACTCGCTACCCAATACGCACTATTCACTACCCACTATTCACTACTCAACACGCTCCCACTACTCACTACTCACTACTACCTACTCCCTGCTCACTACGCCCAACTCACCAGTCACTACTCACTACTCACTATTCCCTACTCACTTCTCAAAACTCATTACTCACTACTCACTGCTCGCTACTCCCTACTCGCTACGCACTACTCCCTACTCACTACTCACTAGTGACTCCTGACTATCTCTCCTCACTACTCACTACTCACAACGCCCTACTCGCTACTCACTACTCACTACTCGCTTCTTCCTACTCGCTACTCGCTACTCGCTACTCGCTACTCACCACTCACTACTCACTACTCTCTACTCACTGCGCACTACTCACTACTCACTACCCACTCCTCGCTATTCGCTACTGTCTACCCCCTCATCCCTACTCCTTGCTTTCTACTCACTATGCACTACTCACTACACACTACTCACTCCTCCCCACCCACTGCCCACAATTCCTTACTCACCACTTAGTTCCCGCTACTCACTACCCACTACTCACTACTCACTACTCACTAATCTCTACGCGCTACTCACTACTACCACTACACCCACTACTCACTACGCATCACTCACGACTCACTGCGCACTACTCACTATCAAGTACCCACTACTCACCAATCGCTTCTCAAAACAGTCTACTCCCTACTCACTACCCGAGAGGCCCCCTCCCCAGCTCCCTGTTCGGCGCAAGTGGGGGGAGGGGGGGGGAGGCGATCCCCCCCCCCCTTTCCAGCGCCAAAGGGGGGAGGGGGGGGGTCCGGAACCCCCGCCCCCCCCCTTCAAGGAGGGGGGGAGGGGTTTGGAGGACCCCCCCCCACCTTCAGGGGGGAGGGGGGGGGGGGGCCAAAATCTCACCCCCCCTTTTGAAGGGGGGGAGGCGGAGGGGTTCTGCGAGCCCCCCCCCTTTGTGTATTCAAAGCCATCCATTGGCGCGCTTTCCCAAAGAGGCCCCAAGACATGCCAAGAGTGCCCCAAGAGGCTCCCATGACGGTCCAAGAGGGCCCCGAATCGCCGAAGGATTGGCCCAAGACGCCCCAAATAGTCCCACCAGCCCTTTAGGGCGTGAGTGGTTTAGAGAGCCCCCTCTGTCCTCAACCCCCCTTCTTCCCCTTCGGGGAGGGGTTTACCCCTCCCCCTCCCCCCTCCCCCTGGGCCTGGAGAGGGCGTCCCGCGGGTGGTTGGAGGGGTCTTCTTCGACTCCTGGGAGGGCCAAAAAACGACGACCCTCACGAGGATTCTGGCCCCGTCGGGGGGGCCCAGAAAAAAACCCTCTCCTCTTCTGTGAAGCCAAAATCCTTGCTTTTACGATGGTTTTGGCCCCATTTTGGCCTCCCGAGGGGGCCGCGCTCATCTTCCTTCATAGCAAAATCATTGATTTTACGAAGGTTTTGGGCTCATTTTGTCTTTCTCAGGGGGCAGCGCTTCTTTGCGCTTCTGAGGAGGTCGCAAGAGGCCCCAAGATGGCCCCAAGAGGCCCCCAGGAGCCTCCCAAGAGGCCTCCAAGAGGCCCCCAAGAGGCCCCCAAGGGCCCCAAGAGGCCCCCAAGAGGCCGCCAAGAGGCCCCCAAGAGGCCCCCAAGAGGCCCCCAGAGGCCCCAGGAGGCCCCCAAGAGGCCCCCAAGAGGCCCCCAAGAGGCCCCCAAGAGGCCCCCAAGAGGCTCCAAGAGGCCCCCAAGAGGCCCCACACACCACGAGGAACGACTCACGAACGACTCACACCACGAGGCGCGAGACCTCGAACGACTCACACCACGAGGAGCCCGAACGAGTCACACCAGGAGGAGGGGCCCGAACGACTCACACCAGGATGAGGGGCCCGAACAACTCACACCACGAGAAGCCCGAACGACTCACACCAGGACGAAGAGCCCGAACGACTCACACCACGAAGAGCCCGAACGACTCACACCAGGAAGAAGGGCCCGAACGACTCACACCAGGACGAGAAACCCCAAACGACTCAAATCACGAGGAGCGCTTTCTCTCCCTCCTCCTCCGCCTCGTCCTTCTCCCGCTCCCCCCACAAGGAGGATGTACAAGGAGGCGGGAGGAAGGAGGAACAGGGGAGATATGCGGGGCCAAACGGACACACGCCTGAAAAACACGACTGTCGCCATGCTTCGCATGAGTTGCTGTTGTGAGATGGGCTGGTGGGGATACGCGAAGCGTAAAGAATTTCCAGACGGCCAAAGATGCCTCCAGGACACCACAAGAGGCCTATGGCCGTCAGATTGTTTGACGGAGTTGGGCGTTCTCGCGTTTTCGGCTCCCCGACGCTCCAAGATGGCCCAAGAAGTCCCCACGATCGCCCCAAAACGGCCTAAGAGGTCTCTAAGAGAGCCCCAGCACGACCCAAGAGGGCCACAAGACAGCCCAAGAGGCCTCCAAGATGGCCCAAGCGGCCCCCAAGACGGCCCCAAGAGGGCGCCCAGAGGGGGGGCCCGAACTGATCTTTCGAGCCCTCGGCCCCGAGAGGCCCCCAGGAGGCCCCCAGAGGCCCTCACGAGGCCTCCAGGAAGCCCAAGAGGCCCCCAAGAGGCTCCCGAGAGGCCCCCAAATGGCCACCAAGAGGCTCCAAAATTGCTCCCCAGAGGCCCCCGAGAACGCTCCGAAGAGACCCCCAAGGAGCATCCCTGAGGACTCTGACCCAGGTCTGCGTCGTCGTCGCCGTCGTCGCCGTCGTCGTCGTCCCCCTTAAGGGTCGGCGGCACTTGCCATGAGGCTGTCAGAAAATTATCCCAGAGCGACCCGACCTAGGAGTTGGAGCCCCGAGGACAGCAATATTAGTAGTAACGGTAAACGCCGTCCTCCTCCTCCCCCTCATCGTCGCAGTTGTAGCAGTAACGGTTAACAGTACAGTATAATATCTACATCTACACCCAGACCTACATCCACATCTACACCTACATTTACATCTACATGTACACATGCGTCTACATCTACATCTACATCTACATCTACATCTACAACTACAACTACACTCACATCTACATCTACATCTACACCTACATCTACATCTACATATACATCTACATCTACATCTACATTTACATCTACATCTACACCTACATCCACATCTACACCTACACCTACATCTAAATCTACATCTACACTTTCGCATTGGTTTCGTTTTTGCTTTGCACTGCCTTTGCTATTGCTATTGCCTTTGCTTTTGCCTTTGCCTTTGCTTTTGCTTTTGCTGTTGCTGTTGCTTTTGCTTTGCTTTTGTGTTTGTTTGTGCTTGGTTTTGCTTTTGCTTTGGCTTCGAACACACACACACACAGACACACGCATGTTTCTCCATTCGCTCACCGGGTGTGCTTGAGAATGCTCGGGATCCGGCCTACACTGCACGACTTGGCATTGAGCAAGGTTGTGCAACACTTGCTACACCGAACGTTCCTACGAAACTGGACAGCAGCAGCAACTCCCAGATCGGTGCAACAAGCTGTTCAGCATTGTTTCGGTGGGCCTCATCGGCGCATGAGCAAGTAGAAGGGTCGTGGGAACTATGCTATGTTATGCTGCGCTATGCTATGCTATGCTATGCTGTGCTGTGCTGTGCTAAGCTAAGCTATGCTAAGCTGTGCTGTGCTATGCTATGCTATGAAATGCTGCGATACGCTATGCTATGCTATGCTATGCTATGCTATGCTATGCTGCGCTGTGCTATGCTGCGCTATGCTATGATATGATGTGCTATGATATGATATGCTATACTATGCTATGCCAATGCTGCGCTGCGCTAAGCTAAGCTAAGTTGAGCTAAGCTAAGCTTAGTTAGGCTAGGCTAAGCTAAGCTAGGCTAAGCTAAGCTAGGCTAGGCTAAGCTAAGCTAAGCTAAGTTAAGCTAGGCTAAGCTAAGATGAGATAAGCAAAACTAAGCTAAGGGGGCGCAACTGGGGGAACCGCGAGGCGGATACTGGGGGGACCGCCCGGGGCGAGGAACACCGCCCGGCCCCTTTAAGCCCAGCGAGTAAGAACCCTCTAGGCAGAGCCTAGGTAGAGAAAAACATTGAAACAGACCGAAGACCACTCGGGTACGCTTTGGAACCAAGTATGTTCGTACACCTCGATCCTGCTGTCACAGATTGGGGACCGAACAGAGCAGCGGCAACTCAGCACCCTGAAACATGATGGACCCCCGAACACAGAAAGTGTTATGAAAATGTGAGGCATGGCAACGTTTTCAAGACACCTGATTGGACGACGGGCAATTGCAATGCTGAATGTATCGATCTTGGCGTACTGTGCCAAGGGATGTGCTGTGCTGTGCCGTGCTGAACTGAGATGTGCTATGCCACGAGTGTGCTCTGTAGCGTTATGGATCGAGTCCTCCTTGGCATTCGAGTCCTGACCGAACTGATCTGGATCTTAAGCTCGAGCTGCCTGAGCACATAGTAGCTACCCCAGAGCTAATTGAAGTGGAAACGTGGAGGACGTTCAATCAACTCGACCTCAAAATCCGACTCAGCTCCGAAAAGGAACGGCACGAAACGGAGCATAGGCTCACGGATGCGCCACAGGATGTGCCAGGGGCGCAATAGGGGACGCGCCAGGGGACGTGCCAGGGGACGCATCAGGGGACGTGCCCTGGACGTGTCAGGGACCTGCCACGGGACGTGCCAAAACGCGTGCCATGGGGCGGCCAGTGGACGTCATGCCAAAGGAGGTTTGTAATGGGCCCGCCATGAAACGGGCAGGGGAAACGCCTGGGGACGAGCAAGGGCCACGCCGAGCGGCGTGCCAGGGGACGTGCCAGGGCACATGAAAACGAGCGGTTCGCTCGAGACCTTCTCAACACATCCTCATGCTAGAGATCCGCCTCGGCGACCTGGACACGCGAAAACAAGCGTCTCTCTCGAGACATCATCAACAAGTCCTCATGCTAGACATCTGCCTGGACGCGTGAACACAAGGGTCTTACTCGAGACATGTCCTAATGCTAGACATCTGCCTAGGCAACCTGGAGGCGTAAAACCAAGCGTCTCGCTCGAGACATCCTCAAAACCTAGTTAAGCACGTGAAAACAAGCATCTCACCTGAGACATCATTTGAATTCTGTGTCCCAGGAGAGGAACGATCTATAGCACAAAACAAACGTTTCGCTCGAGACATCCTCAACACATCACGCACAACAAGCGATTCGCTCGAGACATCCGCAACAAACGAAAATGCTTACTTCACCATGTGTCTTATCGATCGGCGGTCGATCGGATGTTTTATTAATTCAAACACGTTTCGCTCGGGATATCCTCAAAATTGAATCCGCCGGCCCTCTTCGACCTTCTTATTTGTCAAGGAAAGATCCGCCGGCCTTCTTCGAACTTGGCAATGGGGACATGTTTACCTACTGAAAAAGAACCCTGGGCTTCAGCCCTTTCTGGAACAAAAAAAGCAGTGGCATCAGAGCTTCCCAATGGGACAAACCATCCGGGCATAATCCAAACAATGCCGAGACACGTGCCCCCTAGACCCTCCAGGATCAGCTGCAGCAGACGCTCAGGAGTGGTATCACGTTTGCCGAGCGTGCTCCTGTAATTGCACTGATGTGTTAATTTCGCTCTAAGAAGCTGCTCCGCATATCTCAATGCAACGGCTGTCCGCTCCACCGCACAGTAAACCACCCAGGGATGTCCATACAGCTGCAGCTGCTTCGGGGGGCGCCCATGAATTACCCTGCGACGTACCCAACCCATCGGCACCAAGGCATGCAATATTGTCGGCACCTAAAATGTGCCGACAATAGTGCGACAGCAACACTGCAAGAGACGGTGTACGGCGGATATCTATGTCGCGCGAAGTGTGCGTGGCCGACTCGCAGAACAGGGGCACGAAAGGCCAGGAAGCATTGTACTGGGAAGAAGGAGCAAAAGGAAGACATCGGGGTGGAAGAACAATCACCTCGGCACAAACAACGAGATGATGGCGAGGTCTATTAGGGATCTGCGTGGGACACCACTGCTGGCTCCTCCCGCAGCCCTCGAAAGTGGGGACAGTTTCACACTTCGCAGCCCTCCCCCCAGAAATGGCGAGGTCCCCGTTGGGGCCCGTTGGATCTGCGTGGGGCCCACTGTGCTGGCTCCCCCAGCAGCCCTCGAAAATGGCGACAGCTTCACACTTCGCAGCCCACCTAGGATTGCGAGATCCCGTTTGGGTCTGCGTGGGTCCCCACACTGCTGGCTCCCCCAGCAGCCCTCGAAAGCGGCGACAGTTTCACACTTCGCAACCCCCCAGGGATAGCGAGGTCCCGTTTGGGTCTGCGTGGGGCCCCACTGTGCTGGCCCCCCCCCACCGCAGCCCTCGAAAGTGGCGACAGTAGCTTCACACTTCGCAGCCCCCCAGGGATGGCGAGGTCCCGTTTCGGCTTGTGTAGGACACAACTATGCTGGCCCCCCGAGCAGCCCTCGAAAGTGGCGACAGCTTCACGCTTCGCAGCCCCCCAGGGATTGCGAGATCCCGTTTGGGTCTGCGTGGACCCCGCTGTGCTGGCGTCCCGAGGAGCCCTCGAAAGTGGCCAAAGTTAGTTTCACACTTTGCACACCCCCAGGCAGGACAGCGAGGCAGGAGGCATGCAAGCTGGCAGATGCAGGCAGGCAAGAGAGGGGCAGCGGGGGGAAGGAGGAGAACGGAGGACTGGAGACCCCACTGCTCGATTCGAAACGAGAACCCAGCCAAAGGAGGGCTGGGAAGCGGGCACAGGCTTAGCTTAGCTGACCTCGCCCACTAGGAATCATGCGCATCATGCGCAACTACAAATTCAGCAGAAGCCCTTACCAAACGGTCAATTCACGAAGAGCACCTGCACATCCCGCACGACCTGTGCACATAAAGTGCACGCCCCTGGCCGGGACAGCACTATCCTATCCTTTTGGGTCAGAGGAATTCGCCCTGGATGTATTCTGCACGCCGCTAAAACGCCGCCGCCCGCGCCGAATTTGTCAAAAACTTCCAAGCGTTTTTTCCTACGTGCTGTCGAAAGCACCGCCGCCGCCAAGTGATCAAAGATCCCTTCGGTTCCCGAATCACCTCCGAAGCCCCCGGAGCCTCCCTCGAGAGCCTCGCGCAAGAGCAGGCCGCCGATGCCGCCAGCGACGGCCCCGCCAACGACCGCAAGTCCGAGACTGATCCCCAGCTGCTGGGATCTGGGCGGACTGTACCAGAGATAGGCGCAGTCCGGCTGCCAATAGCGTGGCAGCGCGAATCCTGGCTGGCCGTCCGATTGCTGCATGTAGCCTGGCTGCGCGAGACCTGGTTGCGCGAATCCTGGCTCACCGTACCCTGGCTTCTCGCAGCCTGGCTGACCAAAGCTTGGCGGCGGGTACCCTGGCTGACCGCAGCCCTGCTGCAGAAACCCTGGCTGCGAAGAGCCCAGCTGCGCGTAGCCCGGCGGAGCGTAAGTCCCCAGTGGCGCGAATCCTGGCCGCCTGGCCGCTAATAGCCCTGCTGCTTATACTCGGGCGGCGCCGGGCCTGGCTGGGCATACGGGGCCTGATCTAGCCGCAGTCCGTTGGGCGACGGTCTATAGGGCGGCTTGAAAACGAGGCATCCCATGAAGTACTCCATCGCTTCGGCGGAGGCTCAGTGTGATCGGATAGCAGGTGGGGAGACTGGCAGTCGTCGGCTGGGAACTCTCGAGCAAAAGCTTCCTCTGGACATGGCAAAAGAAAACGGGAACGCACAGCGACATTCATGGTGGACATTGCGCCCAGAAAGCGAAGCGATTTCGCAGCTGCTCCTAAATGCATCGAATCCGCCATTCCTACAGCGTAGTCCCCAATACAGAACCAATGTGTTTGGCAGTCGATATTCAAGGATGTCACATTACTGATGTGGCGACTGGATGGTATGGGAACTTCTTGCGGACCTTGGTTGGGCATTTCGCACATGACGATGGCTATGATGACCAGGGCGGCAAGGATGGGAGAGAGAGCATAAAAAAGAAAACTTCCAGGACGCGTCCTACGGGGTCGGGGTCCGCTATCTTCTCGAAGAAGCTGCACATGGCAGCCGCACAATACTGGGTCAGCTTGTACCGCTCCCCCAGCTGCCCTCGGCACGAAGGGGTGAGACGAGAAGCAGGAGCTGCATGAGTGCCACACCCTCCCCCTGAGAAGTCCACCCTCGCTGGCGGTCGAGCCTCGGCGATGCTTGGACATGCAGCGAGGCACGCCCCTGCCTTTTCAACCTGTGTGTGAGCCCGGACGTGAAAACCAGCACAAGCAAGTAGTACGAATTGCTGGTTTGCCGGTTCTCCACTGCACGGCGCACCTCGCTCTGAAGGGCTTGTCGGGTCTACTCGGATGTGCCTGTTGTGCTGGCGTGCTCAACATCCTGGCCGGCCTCAGTAAGCTATCCAGCTCACTGAACATGTGCTGATGCATTATTTACTTGCTAAGCCTACGTAATGACCTTAGCCTGATATCCCTGGACGTTCGGATCAAAGCTGTGGCTGTGCACATAACAATGACGTCGAGAAGGCAAACTCCTCAGCACCGAACAAGCACAGTGCCAGTGCACCGAAGCCAGAGTTGCGAAGGGCACAAGTCGCAGCAGCAATTGAATGACAAGATATCAGACAATGTGGGAGGTCTGCACGGATTTCTTGGATCTGCGCGGGGTCCCCCCTGCCTGGGGCGTGGAGCGCGCCAGGGGCAGCGGTGGAGGCGCCGCCAGGGGGCCCAGCGCCAGTCCAAGAAGTCCGCGCAGACCTCGGACAGGTTGTCTATGCAGTCTGTGATTCGAAAACTGTCTGGCTTCATAGCGGGACCCAAGCTTGCGACAAGGCGCCGACTGGTCGCGAAAACGCGCTGGACGGTGGTGAGGACAAGGACGAGGCAAAAGACTGGGAGGAAATTGCTCTCTAGGTGCTCGGCCACGGCCCCGGACGCTGGCGCACCCGAGAAAACTGCAGCGCTCTGGTCGAAGCACTCTCCGTTACAATACAAAAAATGTACGTTATTAATTTGCTGAACAATGAATGTTGTTGCTTTACTGTAGGTTCTACTGTCACTGACTATTATCAGCGAGCTGCTGTAGATGCGACGTGGCTGATGCGCTGCGGTCCGAGCGGACTCTGAATGTTAGAGGGGCTAGAGGAGTGTTAAACGAAAATCGGATAACAGGTTGGAGAAGTAGAGAGGGTTCCATGTCAGAGATGAAGTTAAATATAATGTGAAGAATTACAAAGGATTCCGAGTTAGCGAGGAATGTTTAATGAGTTTAAGGAGTTAGCGCTGATCCCAAGTTACAAAGGATTTCCAAACATAATTCGGATACCTAAGCAAAAAATCCGAACTAGAGAGGCTTCGTCTTAAATTGGATAGTTAGAAAAGAATTCCGGCTTAGAGAGGCATGTTCAACAACAAGTTGGCGAGTTAGAGAATATTCCGAGTTAGAGAGGTTCAAGGGTCGAATCGCCCCCTGCGTTTTACATAATTCTGTTTTGTGGGAGGCGGAGCGCATCGTTTGTTTGCTGCTGGCATCGGCGTGGTATACCCGCTCTGCGTTTCTTCGGCGTTGCCTCCCACCTCTCTCTTTCTCTCTCTCTCTCTCTCTTTTTCTCTTTCTCTCTCACTTTCCGCCGCAGCCCGCCTAAACGTCAGCATAAGCAGAGCCGA